>JAQFVV010012485.1:4552141-4989762 GCA_028023455.1 Epiperipatus broadwayi | reverse complement strand
ACTGTAACAGTCAGATTTGTACACTCATGCAACAAAATTCAGAGCCCAAGCAAAATATACCAAAGCTGACCGGAGTGAGGTGGTTGAGACCTCTAATCTGACCAAACTCCAACTCATCTGCCAGTACTCCAAATTTAACACCTTATGAGTGACATTCCTGGGGCTACACTCAGTCCTCATTTAACCGCGAGCCGACATAGAACAGGTAGAAACACGAGACTTAAGGTCATTACTAACCTAACTAAATAAGTGATATATAACACTCAACACTCTATTAATCTTAACTACCAGACATACACATATAGCATATAAACTCATTAAGAAATTGGAGTAATGAACTGTGACATTTAATAATATACTGTGGATTGGATAAAATACTGTGGTTTGGCTTGATCTAGAGTCTGAGCAAGAAAGATATACAACAGTTTATATTTAAAAAGATTTATTAAAACAATAACAAATGATCTAACATAAAATATCATAATGGCAGGGATTGTATAATCTTCACAAGGTATTCAATACAGGCAAGCATGTTACAATAGTTGGGACTGTTATCAAGTACATCTGTTCCCTTTTAAACATATTACAATACATGTGTGTGTGAGTTATAGAGGTCATGCCTAATTATTTAATATGCTCATCTTATGAATTTGACTTGCTTAAGTTAGGAGTTGATACTTTAGTAGAGATGATGATGAGTACAGCCAGTTTTAATGGCTGTTATATATACTAATTAAATGAGCAACTAAATAAACTCAGTATCATGCAGATTCAACCTGATAACCCAGATTCAAACTCCAGTCTAAAGCTGAATGATTAATTACTATGGGAAAAAGAACTGGTTACCATTAGGTTCACATATATGTGCTATGGCGCTATATAAAATATTAAAGAAATAAACTTGCAGTGCGAGTGAGTGATTATTCAAGAGCTTCAGCATCAAATGCTCGGTTTGCTCTGAGACCGACGGTTTGCTGCTATTGATATATGAACATAAAGTTCAGGAAGTCGGATTGGCTTTAGGAAAAATCTGGGTCCGCATGCTCCAGTTCTAATGAAGATAGCCATAACCCGAACTAAATAAAGGGGCGGTTTGTTACCGTGAACCCTTGTCAGAGGCAGCAAAACGTAACACATATAAGTGTACTATATAAAAACACACCCGCAATGCACGCAATATATATATAAAGCAATAAGTATGCATATAATTAATTGCGCCTAAAACAGATAGCTTTTATCTGTCAAGCTAATTCAAAACAGTTCTTAAAATTAGCATTATAAGTATGCTAATAAAATGGGCTTAAACTACATAAAAATAATCTAGTTAAGATCCTGAATCTGCATATAAATATTCTTAATTAAGGAGGGAAAGTATATTCGATGGGACTTAATACAAACATTAGCAAATATACTTTATCATCTCTAGACAATATATATATCCCCTTCCAACTAATAGATATCAAAGGTTATAATATAAGATCGGTTAAGCAAACCTTGAAAAAATACGATTTTACAATATATATATAACTATGATAATAACGAGTGGTTAGCGCATTCGTTTATTACCAATATTATAATTTCGAAACAATGATTCAATAAAATAAACAATGCTTTTAAAATGTCTAAGTGAAGATTACAATTATCTCCTTTATAAATTACTTACTTAGTTTCATTGTTTCGAAATCTGAGCATATTATCACATATTAAACATAACAAAATGCATTTAAACAAAATATTAAAATTACTGAAATTAGGCAAGACCGTTAGTTTGTAGGAATTGAAGAGAATAAATTTCGGACATTTAATGAGTATAAAAAAATATGAAATCTTTTAATTCATAAAAGATTTCAGCAGTTTATAAAATTAAAGTAAGTGATTTTTTTTTCTTTTACATTATATATAAAGTTACACAGATTGATAGTTTCTTTTTATAAGAGGGTAAAAATTAAAGAGTTTTGATAATTTAGATAGAACGTTCTTTTTAAAGTGTTATAAGAATTTATAGATTAAAGTTCATACTGCAGTTTTTAAAATTATTACCATCTCTCTGCCTCCTTGGTTGGACTTGAAGCGTATATCAATGATAGTGGCTGGAATAGGGCATCTGACAGCATCATAATCTTCAGTGGCCTTTCAGATAGGTTAAATTTCTTCATATTCTCCATGCAGGTTGCTGGAAAGTCTATTCAAAGGTATGTTTAGAGGAACTGAGAGTAGCCATCTGGCTAAAGAGCCAGTAAATATATTATTTTACTCGATCATTTTGGATTCTGGTCTCCACAATAATTTACAGGAAAGCAAGCTAAAGAATAATTGTTAACTTAAAAAAATCTGCAATATTTATATTCCCTAGATCAAAAGCCAGCGACTATCTATTTTAAAACACAATTCAAACTTCCTCTAAGTTTTACAGCAGTCGGTCTCTTTTGACTCTGATCTTTTTTTATCTTGTTGCCCAAACTTTTACTGGCTTGATCTGGGAAAAGAAATTCATTACAATCGTAATGAATTTGTAATGAGCTCTAGAACAATGTCAATAACCTAGGGACCATCTGATCCCACCTGCGAATTATTCTAAATCGTTTTATTACCAATCTGTGAATTTCGCATGTAATTGATAATTCCATTATTCTAAACGTTTTATTACCAATCTGTGAATTTCGCATGTGATTTATAATTCATTTAAACCAAACTTGCTAAAGAATATTTAGCTACATTTTCTAAACAAAATAACCCTTATACAATATATTATTTATATAAATGCTGCAATATATCTATACAAAAATTAATATCACTATCATTTATAGGTGCTTGTATGTGTGACAATAAACATACAACTGTTTGAATGCATATAAAACTGTGATTACATATATAACTGTGTAAATGAATATATCGCTGTGTGGATATATATATACAACTGTGTAAACATATATACAGCTGTGTAAAGGCATATACCACTGTGTGGATACATATACAATTGCACTAAAGAATGTTTAAAACCGGCATAGATGTGCCTATGGAGACATAAAGGTGAAACAGATAGGACAGGAATATCTGTTTCATTTCCCCAAACTTACAAAAAAAATCCAAAAAAAAAATATTTTACTTGGTGAAGAATATCCCTCAATAATACCACTATTTCATAACAAAACAAATGATGAAACAAAATATTACCTGCAAAAATTTTATCCTGCCTGGCTGTCTGGTCTTAAGGTGATGACAGTACACTGATACCATTATGACTAAAGTCTAAGGCTATACACATCTACCTATAACTGGCTATACTAATGCTATTTGGCTATGCTAATTTGCTAAACATGTGGTTATTACATATATATATGAGCACACAAAATTTTAATATGTATATACTGTTGGGTTGGAATAATATAACACCAATTAGCTAACTAATTTGATAAATATCACCTATATAGAAGAACACACAATATATATGTCTAACTACTGGGGTAGGGCAATTCTATAAATGATCATGCATCATCTTTGTAGAATCTAGGAGTAATCATCAAAACTAATCCTACCTAAGTTGGGTCTGGGAGTAAGTTTTGAAACATTTTGGGTTCCTGGAGCTTATCATATACCAAGAAGCTTCCAGACTTCTCACCTTCTGACTGGTTGCAGTTTGGGTTTCTTTCTAAATGGGAAATACTTATGATACCTCTAAAGGCATCTCTTTATTAAATTCCAAGTTTGAACCCCCTTCTGGTTTCCAATCTTGCAGACATAGGCACCTTCTTTTCTCCTCCTTTTCCATACTGTCAGTCCTATCTGGGCACCACCATCATCTCTTCCCCAGAGTTTTCTATGCTTCCCACACTTCATCTGGGTTTGGTGCAGTTTCTTCCTAAAAGGAAAATATGTAGGATATTTCCGAACATATCCCCCTCTCCGATCCTGAGTTTGAACTCTTTTCTGGTTTTCCCTCCTAAAAACATCAGTATCTTCTTTTCTCCTCTTTCTTTTCCACCCTGTCTTTCGCATTTGAGCTCTGGCAATATTCATGCTTCTCTCACAATCAAAAATCACTCTGTCCCACAGGGCCTCGATCTCGGACTTAGCTCCACTGTCTTCTTTCACTTGATCAAACTCATCCATTTTGGGAATTTTTGTGAAATGTCTATCTTTTAAAACATTCCTGTCTATGCAAGTTTTGGTAACCTCAACTGCATTTATTTTTGGTACTTCTGGGTAAGATTTTGGCTTAATTTCTTCAATATAAATAACATTTTTAGATGAGGTTGAAAGAAGATTTACTTTGTATTCTTTCTCATTTACTTCAGTATCTATAGACTCTTCACTGTTCTGAACTATATTTTGTTGTTCAAGAGATTCCTGCATGATTTTTATATCAGGTTCTATCCCTTCCATGTTTTTTGTATCAATTTCAGTATCCATTGCAGTCTCTGAATACATTTTTGAATCCTCTGATATTTCCATATTGATTTTACAAATATCAATACTTACTGCATCAATTTTAGACTCTTCCATATCATCATTGACTTTAGACCCTTTTACAAATTTTACCTCTCTTTTAGATTTTATTAAATCAGCTTGCAACTCCTCAGCAGTCTTTGCGTCCATTTTAAATTCTTCTACAGTTTCTTTATCAAGTCTTAACTCTTCCCCTGTTTTTACATCGATTTTAAACTCATCAATCTCTACAACTATTTCAGAGTCTTCTATTATCTCCACATCCATCTTACATTCTTTTACTGTGTTTGATAGAATGTCGGTCTCGGTTTCTGTATCTACTTCTTCTTTTGCACTTTTAGTGACATATTCCACATTTAGCAGTTTTTCTGAAGGTGGATTGACAATTTCAATATCAGCCTTCATAATTTCAATTTCTTCCTTTTTAATAATCTCAATTTTTGCTTTACCAGTAATAGGATCTTCAACGTGTGATTCCTTCAAAATATCTCTAGTTGGAACTTCTAAAGTTTCTTCAACTTGCTTTAATTTAATGATATTCTCTGACTCCCTTTCTGTCCTACTATGTCCCTTTGCTAAACTATTTTTTTTACTCATTTCCAACATCTCTTTTTGCATACTAACTTGTAACATTTCTTCTACAACCTCTAAATCGATTCCTTGCTCTTTTAATCGTATTTCAAAAGGGGATTCTGACTTTTCTACTTCCTCTGTATTTACTCCTTTTACTAGTTCTACCTCAGGTATATCAATTATATTCTTTTTAGCATTCTCATTGCCTGGCATACAAGAATCTGCAGTTTCAGCAAGCTTGTTTTCTTGGAGACGATCTTCTGGATCTGCTAACTTTACTTGTTTGTAATGATAATGGCAATCCATATCTGAGTCTTTTGCAACATCAAGACATTCAAATTTTTCCCTTTTATGGAATAGATTTTCTTCTCTTGGTTCATCATCCTGATCATCACTATCCCCTAAATTTCCTTCAGGATTTTCTCCTGCTTCTCCTCCCTCTACATCTATATCCTCTTGGCCACCCTTCTTACCCTCTGCAATATCCACTGGGTGCTTCTCCAGGTTTATCATTTTCTTCTGAGAAGGCTCCTCCAGTTTGAACACTTCCTGCTGGCAGTTTACTCCCAATCTTTTTGAACCCTTATGTAACCCCTCTATATTTTGATTTCTTTCCTCCATTTTTCTGCCTAGGGCTTGCAAGCCTTCCCCTATATCCATTTTATAGGATTGCAAATCTTCCCTTATCTCCATTTTATGGGCATCCAGTTTCTCTCCCATTTTAAAACCTCATTCCTGTTGGACTGTCTCCATCATCACTTTCATCTGTAGCCAGAAGGTTGGCGACATATTTTGGCTTCCCTCCATGCCTTTCTTTGGATGGCTGTCCATAATAACTTTCAGCTTTGGTTATGACTAAGAATTTTACTAATTATTAATATTTGCTGTAAATGATTATTTACTGACTCTCCCCCCAAAATGGCTCTCAGCAATTCCTAACTTTCAGACCACTGCATTCCTTTATTAACCCATCCTTACTACTGATCTCAATAACCACTGCCACTATCAAGTTTAAGCCCTGTTTACATCTAACATACTCAAGTATTTTATAAAAAAAAATTTAAAAGTATATAGTAAAAGCATTTATGTAAAACAAAAAAAAAATTAAAAAAAATTATATTACCAATTGCACCTCCTTTCTTCCTTCACTGAAGCCGATCATTCCTAAGAAAAGACTTTAAAAAAAAATTATTATGAAAAATTTTGCTTTCTATGCCAGGTTTGATCTGAAGTACATGTATATATCTCCATTTATTTAATTTACTTTGAACCTTGCCTCTTTTTGTTTCATTGCTCGTTCTCCAAACCAATCCAAATTTTTACAATAAGTTTAAAGCAATAGAGCCCCTTTATGTAAACCCTTTTCTCTACCCCTGATGACAAAATTTATATGAGGATGACTATCAAACTATTCAAATCACCCCCGGGCGCCAGTCACCAGTGAGCAAGAAAAACACCACATATATAACCTAAGATTCCAATTTCTAACATGTATGTGACACACCTAATATCCGGTTGACACATCCTGCCTACATTCATGCTATATCTGAGCCAGAAACACTTTTAAAATTCTTTACTTAAAGTAAACAGTCTCAGTAAATAGACAAAAAAAAAATTATAAAATTTATATATATATGGCTCATGTGATGTGTGTATATAGTTAAGAATACCTCTCCCAGTTGCAATACCATAATTTAAAAAAATTTTACATATATTTTTCAACATATATATCAATTCAGAGCCTGTATTCAGTTCAGGACCTGTATTCAGTTCAATGCTTTTATCAGTTCAGGGCATGTGAATTAACTAACTGGTTGTTCATACTCAAGAGAAAAAATATACATATGCCAATGTTGTTAAAAAAAATATTTCACAAAAAAAAATCTTTTATATATATATATCATCAACACCCACACACTCTGTTTAGGGTGTGTAACTAAGTTTGTCCATGCATGGCATTCATATTTGGAGAGAAAATATAATATAAATGCATATTAAAAAAAAACCCCACATATATTCAATTTAGGGCCTATACCTGGTTCAAGACCATGTTCAGGGCCTATACTCAGTTCAGGGACATGAACATCAATTGAAGACGCCCACTGACTTAAGCATCCATAATCAGTGAAAAAAAAATTACATAATCAGGAAAACAAAAATTTGTACTCATATATCTATCTTTCAGGGTCGTGAAAATTAACTAGGCCCCATGGAAGGGCGTCCATAATCGAGGAAAAAAAAAACCTATGTAACAGTCAGATTTGTACACTCATGCAACAAAATTCAGAGCCCAAGCAAAATATACCAAAGCTGACCGGAGTGAGGTGGTTGAGACCTCTAATCCGACCAAACTCCAACTCATCTGCCAGTACTCCAAATTTAACACCTTATGAGTGACATTCCTGGGGCTACACTCAGTCCTCATTTAACCGTGAGCCGACATAGAACAGGTAGAAACATGAGACTTAAGGTCATTACTAACCTAACTAAATAAGTGATATATAACACTCAACACTCTATTAATCTTAACTACCAGACATACACATATAGCATATAAACTCATTAAGAAATTGGAGTAATGAACTGTGACATTTAATAATATACTGTGGATTGGATAAAATACTGTGGTTTGGCTTGAGCTAGAGTCTGAGCAAGAAAGATATACAACAGTTTATATTTAAAAAGATTTATTAAAACAATAACAAATGATCTAACATAAAACATCATAATGGCAGGGATTGTATAATCTTCACAAGGTATTCAATGCAGGCAAGCATGTTACAATAGTTGGCACTGTTATCAAGTACATCTGTTCCCTTTTAAACATATTACAATACATGTGTGTGTGAGTTATAGAGGTCATGCCTAATTATTTAATATGCTCATCTTATGAATTTGACTTGCTTAAGTTAGGAGTTGATACTTTAGTAGAGATGATGATGAGTACAGCCAGTTTTAATGGCTGTTATATATACTAATTAAATGAGCAACTAAATAAAATCAGTATCATGCAGATTCAACCTGATAACCCAGATTCAAACTCCAGTCTAAAGCTGAATGATTAATTACTATGGGAAAAAGAACTGGTTACCATTAGGTTCACATATATGTGCTATGGCGCTATATAAAATATTAAAGAAATAAACTTGCAGTGCGAGTGAGTGATTATTCAAGAGCTTCAGCATCAAATGCTCGGTTTGCTCTGAGACCGACGGTTTGCTGCTATTGATATATGAACGTAAAGTTCAGGAAGTCGGATTGGCTTTAGGAAAAATCTGGGTCTGCATGCTCCAGTTCTAATGAAGATAGCCATAACCCGAACTAAATAAAGGGGCGGTTTGTTACCGTGAACCCTTGTCAGAGGCAGCAAAACGTAACACATATAAGTGTACTATATAAAAACACACCCGCAATGCACGCAATATATATATAAAGCAATAAGTATGCATATAATTAATTGTGCCTAAAACAGATAGCTTTTATCTGTCAAGCTAATTCAAAACAGTTCTTAAAATTAGCATTATAAGTATGCTAATAAAATGGGCTTAAACTACATAAAAATAATCTAGTTAAGATCCTGAATCTGCATATAAATATTCTTAATTAAGGAGGGTAAGTATATTCGATGGGACTTAATACAAACATTAGCAAATATACTTTATCATCTCTAGACAATATATATATATCCCCTTCCAACTAATAGATATCAAAGGTTATAATATAAGATCGTTTAAGCAAACCTTGAAAAAATACGATTTTACAATATATATATAACTATGATAATAACGAGTGGTTAGCACATTCGTTTATTACCAATATTATAATTTCGAAACAATGATTCAATAAAATAAACAATGCTTTTAAAATGTCTAAGTGAAGATTACAATTGTCTCCTTTATAAATTACTTACTTAGTTTCATTGTTTCGAAATCTGAGCATATTATCACATATTAAACATAACAAAATGCATTTAAACAAAATATTAAAATTACTGAAATTAGGCAAGACCGTTAGTTTGTAGGAATTGAAGAGAATAAATTTCGGACATTTAATGAGTATAAAAAAATATGAAATCTTTTAATTCATAAAAGATTTCAGCAGTTTATAAAATTAAAGTAAGTGATTTTTTTTCTTTTACATTATATATAAAGTTACACAGATTGATAGTTTCTTTTTATAAGAGGGTAAAAATTAAAGAGTTTTGATAATTTAGATAGAACGTTCTTTTTAAAGTGTTATAAGAATTTATAGATTAAAGTTCATACTGCAGTTTTTAAAATTATTACCATCTCTCTGCCTCCTTGGTTGGACTTGAAGCGTATATCAATGATAGTGGCTGGAATAGGGCGTCTGACAGCATCATAATCTTCAGTGGCCTTTCAGATAGGTTAAATTTCTTCATATTCTCCATGCAGGTTGCTGGAAAGTCTATTCAAAGGTATGTTTAGAGGAACTGAGAGTAGCCATCTGGCTAAAGAGCCAGTAAATATATTATTTTACTCGATCATTTTGGATTCTGGTCTCCACAATAATTTACAGGAAAGCAAGCTAAAGAATAATTGTTAACTTAAAAAAATCTGCAATATTTATATTCCCTAGATCAAAAGCCAGCGACTATCTATTTTAAAACACAATTCAAACTTCCTCTAAGTTTTACAGCAGTCGGTCTCTTTTGACTCTGATCTTTTTTTATCTTGTTGCCCAAACTTTTACTGGCTTGATCTGGGAAAAGAAATTCATTACAATCGTAATGAGTTTGTAATGAGCTCTAGAACAATGTCAATAACCTAGGGACCATCTGATCCCACCTGCAAATTATTCTAAATCGTTTTATTACCAATCTGTGAATTTCGCATGTAATTGATAATTCCATTATTCTAAACGTTTTATTACCAATCTGTGAATTTCGCATGTGATTTATAATTCATTTAAACCAAACTTGTTAAAGAATATTTAGCTACATTTTCTAAACAAAATAACCCTTATACAATATATTATTTATATAAATGCTGCAATATATCTATACAAAAATTAATATCACTATCATTTATAGGTGCTTGTATGTGTGACAATAAACATACAACTGTTTGAATGCATATAAAACTGTGATTACATATATAACTGTGTAAATGAATATATCGCTGTGTGGATATATATACAACTGTGTAAACATATATACAGCTGTGTAAAGGCATATACCACTGTGTGGATACATATACAATTGCACTAAAGAATGTTTAAAACCGGCATAGATGTGCCTATGGAGACATAAAGGTGAAACAGATAGGACAGGAATATCTGTTTCAATACCAAGATGTTGTTTTATACTCTTGATATTTTTATTCTCTTCTTCAGCTTTTTTTACTAGTTCACAATTATATTTTCTTATACCATTATCAATTCTTTTTCACACCATTTTACAAAATTTGAAATATGCAATGCTTCTTAATGCATCCTTTTTATATGTTTTCATATTTCTTTCTTTCTTTATAAATTGTCTTGTCTCAGTAGAAATTTTAATGATCAATTTCTGCTTTTTGTACCATCTATTTTTGTTTTAATTTTTAAAAGTGTATCAGTTATTTTCTTATTAATTTCATTCAAATCTGAATCATGTTCAAAATCTGTTAATATTTGAAAATGATTTGCAAGTTCTAATTTAAATTCATTGGAATGTTACTGAAAATTAGAAATATCAACTGTGAATATTGCTTTTCTTAATAATTTTTGTTTCTCTAATCAAATCCATATATCATCACTTCTATGTAAGTTAGAAACAAGTCTGGGTATATTGAGTAGATAGATATCGGATAGGGATTATATTGTACAATTTTTTATTGTTTTTTTTTTAATGTTGCTAACTTTAGTTGATGGCAGACTGAAATATATTATTGCAAATAGCTTCAATAAATTATCAATTATTTTTGTATTTACTGGAAAACCTTATTCTCTGGTTTTACAACATTAAAGCACAATAGATGAAATATTGTAATCAAAATGATTCAAACTCACAAATCAAATATGACTTTGAAGTCTGTTTGATATGTTCTTAACAAGTAATAAATGTGATTTTATTTATCTCAATAAACATAGTAGCATTCTGTATCAAACAGGAAGGCTTAATATCTCACCACAAACACCGTGTCAAACATTTAAATCATCATTACTTTTCATTTGTGAAGGGCGGTAATGCAAAAAGATTTTTTGATCAATATATTTAAAATAAATTGTAGTACAACTTAATCAAACTTAACTTAATTCTGTAAGAGAATAAAAACGTATGAAACTGTATTAATTATTTTAAAAATTACGTTTTGTTTTTTAAAATTATCAAAAAAAAAATTACGTAAGAAATTTGACCGTTTTTATTTAAATATTCGCTTGTTTCTTTTCTTTTTAAATTGTAGTCTGTTATTGTTTAAAGAATGTGTTAATAGGATCTCAAAGCATAACGAGGAAAGAAAAAAATTAATGGATTTCAGCTCAGATAATTTTAAAAAAAACTTTTTGCTTATCAGTTACTAAAAGCTTTTATTTTTTGTTTTTAAAAAGTAGAAGAATTTTAAAATTACATTTAAAATTTAAAATAGTAAAATAATTGAAGATTTTCGAAGCACCCATGCTTTCATTACTTAAAATTCAAATTTCTATAAAATGTTTATTTTAACAAAAAGTCTTGAAACATAAAATCTCCAAATGATAAATAAGATCAACTATTTTTAACTTCTCTTATTCATTCGCTTCAAATTAGAACAGCTTTCAATATTGTCAGAAGTCTAAACTATATTTTTCTCTACTATTTTATGAACGTTATAAGAGCAGTGGGAAATAATATTTGATGATCCCAAATATTTTTGATAAGAGATTCTGGAAATCATGCTTTTCAAATAATTCAATAAACACAATAATATCAAACGGTTGTTATTGATGGCTTATTATCCTTAATAATAAATCATATAGTGTTTACTTTATTATAATGTCCTCGTTTTTTTTAATAATGAACATTCTGGGATTAAAGGTCCTAGACCGATTCTCAATTAAATAAAGTGTTCAATTTACCACTCGGCATTTGAATGTCACACGTCTTTTTAAACAATTAACCATATGATTATAACACATTATATAAATATATAATATTTCTATAGTGTAATTTTTCACTATAACAATCTGATACTAGATTAGGGACTGTTTTTTATTCTCTATTAGCATCTTGTGGGGGATGGAAACCACTACTCTACCTTGCCTGAGAGTGGTATAGAGAAAATTACACTACAGAAATGAATGACTAGTCAAGCGTTGTTAGCCGAGAGGTCATCGCACCCGCCTTGCAAGCAAGTAATTGGTTGCAGACGGGTGTGGGTTCGCGTCCTGGCCGATGCTATGACATATGAGAAGAAAAAAAGAAATGAATGACTAATAAAAATGATTATCATATAGATGTGATTAAAATGCAGTGATTTGATAAATTTTCATTTTAAAGATTAGTTTACAATTGTATTTCTGTATTACTGCATGCTTATTACGTCTGCCTGCCATGTCCATTATCTGGATTTAAATCAAACAGTTGTATCTTGAAATTTTCTCGTGACACAAATAAGTTATGGGATTTTTATATACATATAGTTAGATCATAACCATCTAATAGTGGTCATTTAATTGATAACTAGAAATTTTGAGTTAAAGTGTAATGGTTCGAGATTAATTTGGATTGGTCAGGTAAATTTCAATGCTCTAATTGTTTTGTTATAAAAATAATTGCAACATGATGCAAATTTTACTATTGGTAGGGAGGGGAAGTGCATATTCCATAAGTTCTGAGTTCATCCACTTCATTATAGCTTTTCTATCATAAGTAAAAACTCTGATTTGACACTGCTTTATTTACAATTGTTCATTGTAAATGTAATTCACTTTAGTAGGTCTTGGTGAAGATACTATAATGTTACATAATATTTGGAGATCATTTTCATGAATAGATAAGTTTGTAAAAATAAGAATGCTGAGATTTCTGAATTAAAATATAACTCGTCTTTATATATATATAATTAGTTTCCAACCAGTAACCACCTAAACATTCACAGTAAATATATCAACCAATATTTCTAACTGCTGTCAAGGCAACTTTCACACCTTTTAATAGCAAGAATGGATATATATATATCTTTAAGTGTCCATATATATTCAATGGACCATTAGTAAGAATGGAGGATTTCCATTCTTGCTATTAAAAGGTGTGAAGGTTGCCTTGACAGCAGTTAGAAATATTGGTTGCTATATTTACTGTGAATGTTTAGGTGGTTACTGGTTAGAAACTAATTACATCATTATCCCAGATTAGCTTTAGGCACTATTTCGCTTATTATTTCTAAATACTACATGGGCAATTTAAAAGTATTGCATTAAGTAATGTTTTAGATCAGCGTTTCCCAACCTTTTTTGGCTCGCGTACCACTTGGTAGTACATCACACTAAATTGTACCACTTCGTAAAAATGATTGTATTTTGTGAAATTTATTGCGAGTGTGTTATTTTATTTGCATTATAAATATTATAGGGTGACCATGTATTCACATCACAATGAGACAAATTACATTGAAACACGCTTAAACGATTATAAACTCACTGAAAATATAAATTCACTGTAACATATATATATATATATGTTTGTTCAAAGTTTCATATTTATCTACTATTTTGTCATATTTCGTTCACTAATAAATGGTTTTAATAAAAACACAAAATTATAAAAAACCAATTAATATATTTTATCATAATCAAATATTTTTATAAAATAAATTTAATGAGATCCTTGTGCTTGTTTCGAAAAACATAATTTTTTGAAATTTGGTTCAAAAGATGTGAGGTATACCCTTAAGTCTACATCTGCATTCAATTTGTTTCAATACTTTTTTTTTTTTTAAATATATGAAGAAAAAGCTTCTTTCTCTACTAATTTCATATTAGTAAATGGTAATAATAATTTAAGAGCTTTCTCAGAAAGTTGTTCATAATCTTTAATGTTTAACCAAAATTAATTAGATTGTGTCGATAATTCTATTGACTTTTCTTTCTCTTTTATTGATAATGATGTAGCTTTTTCTAAATTTTCTTCATAGAAGGGGTTTGAAATCCACTTATCATTTGTGTTTTCGGGTTTTGCAAAATATTCCATTAAAGACAATTTTAATCCTGTTAAATGTGCTATTATATTTTCTCATATATCTTGAGACAGACTAACCTTATTTTCAAACAAAAAAATATGTAGAGTTTCGAATACTTGCAGTTGATTGTTTTCAATACACTGTTTCCAAAAATCTAATTTCTTAATCATATTTTCAATTTTATCATTAACATTAAAGATCGTTATCGAGTTGTTCTGAGGTGTCAAATTTAAGTTATTTATTTGCAAAAAAATATCAGTTAAATATGCAATCACCTGAAGCCAACCAAAATCATACAATTTCGAAGAAAGATCAAAAGAATTGTCTTCAAAAAAAAAAACTGTCCTTCTTGTCTAAATTCGAATAAGCGGGTTATATGGGGATCAATAAATTTTAATAAACAAAGACGATACAATCACAAACAATAACCTGTCACTTGTAAGCCGCGCGGTGAAGTGAACAAGAGTGCAGCACCATGACAACAGTGGCAGCAACATCTCAAGTTACTAATGGCTAACGGCTAAATTTAAAAGTGCACTCCAAAAAAACGATATCGATTGCTGGATTTTCGATCATCGACTGTACATATTAACAACTTTACTGTATAATATTATTAATTAAAATAATTTTTATGAATTATAGGAAAAAACGTTTCTATGATATTTTTATGATTTGATTTTTTTTTATGTCTGCCATTATTGTTTATTTTTCGCATACCACCAGTGGTACGCGTACCACAGGTTGGGAAACGCTGTTTTAGATGACTATTTATTAGTCTGCATTATAGTGACATGTTTATTTCATGTTTAAAGAGGTTTATTTAAACTTCATTGTAACAATATTTTATACTCTGTAGTCAAGTTGCAATCTTTAAGTGTCCATATATATTCAATGGACCATTAATAAGAATGGAGGATTTCCATTCTTGCTATTAAAAGGTGTGAAGGTTGCCTTGACAGCAGTTAGAAATATTATTTGCTATATTTACTGTGAATGTTTAGGTGGTTACTGGTTGGAAATTAATTATATATATATATACAATCATGTTTGTAGGAAATAATATGATAGTATACTGAAGAAAAAACATGATATAGTGATCTAATTTCTAAGCCAAGAAAAAATATTTCAATTGTAGTGAGAGCTCATTTAATTTGCTATTGAAATATAAAAACTTTTATCTGCTTTATTATCATAATTAAGAATTCAGAAATCTATTATTGATATTTTTGTTGATAGCTTAGAAATCTTAATTATAATAATAACATATTTTTAATCAATTTCATTTTTAAAAAATATGTTGAATTGGGATAAATCAAATTAATCAAAATTAATAAGATAACACTAATCCTATGCAAGTAGACTTATTAAACATATGGGTTTATAAGATGTGAAATATAAGTGCAACAATTATTGTCTTGGAATTATGACAATGTGATTTCCTCAACACTAAAATTTCAAAAAATATTGTTTTTATAATTATTTTCTCATTATATTCATATTAAATATCTTGATTTTTGTAATAAAAAGTATTGAAAATAAATGTAAAATTGGTCACCATTATATTGACAATTATATCCTGAAGAAGATTGCTAAGTAGTCAAAACATTAAAAAAAGTGAAAAAAAAAATTTTTGATTTCCTTTTAATATTTTGGTATAATATTTAAAAAATGTAATATGCAAAGATATATATCATATCAGTTTAAACATAATATTTGCAACAGAGCTTATTAGCAAATATATAATGGCAGGTATACACATTGTCAGAAACACCAATTAATATTTATATTTTGAAATGAACAATCCATTATTCTTTTCAATAATAATAATAATATTTTTTTTTCTAATCAAAATAATATACAGACCCAGTTGGAAATAAAAAGAACTAAAATGAGGTTCAAGAAAGAAACTAAGTTTGATATAAAATCAAGTTTTTCTTTTTTTTTTTTTGAGCAGAAGGAAATACCACTTCAATCAAATCCCACAACTGACTATGCCATGTGAATAAAAAGGAAGAAAATCACAAGCAGTAGCTAGATCTAATCTGAAACACTTTGAATGATATTTTGAATAATTATGGCTGAAAGAAGGAAATAGGCTTTTTAAAAGATAGTTATCACCCTGAACAGACTTTTAATATTTGTCAGAAATAAATAGATGACAATAATTTTGTTAGTGAGTTTTGTTAAAGAGTGATTTGTACTTTATTTTAAATAATTTGGATTTATAAATAAAGCTTATTATCTGGTTATTATTTTAAAAGAAACTGTTAATTAAAAAAAAAAAAAAAATGAATTTGTAATAACTTCTCTTTACTTGTTTAAAATTATTTTTTAAAGAACAAATTAATTATTATACATCATATATGTATGCTGAGCATTATTAATAAGAGAAAAAGTAAACAAAAAATAATACTAATCATGCATAAGTGTAAATTGCCTAAGTCTCAAATAATCATAATTAATGATGTAATTATTTCCATTAGTCTCGTTTGTAGTTAAGCTTATATTGATTACTGAAAATTGGATTTTATGTAGATGGATTTATAAGTGTGCAGTTGTTTGTTCAATGTTTAATAGTTCACATATGTTCACATCCATATAAGAGAATCAATCTCAGAATGAGTCAACCCTGCATAAATTGTAGTTGTACCTAAGTCGCCATTTTGAATTTAAAAAAATATGAAAAATATAATTTATAACATATCTTCTGTTTGAATACAGTAAATATAAATATATATTGCTAGAAAGAGTAAGTATGAAAGAATGCAATAAAGCTGATAAAATAATCATTACCTCAAAAAAAAAAATTAAAAAAAAAAGAAAAGATTTTTAACATGTTTATATTTACATTGGTTCACAAATTCTGAATTTTGAAAATTAAATGTTAAAATGACATTTTCATAGACAGCTTCATTACATTTGTCATAAAATGCTGAAAAAAATGATATATAATATGACTCACCTGGGATAATTTTTTATTGTAAAACTTGCAAAAATAAAGTGATTGGTGACTTTTATTTTGACTAGCTGACCCGTATCTTGATCTTCCATACAGAGTATTTGGTTGTCCTTCCATACAGAATATGTTAGAAATATGTTTGGTTTTAGTGGGGAGGGGTGACAGTAAAAACAGTTTATAAAATATTATGCAAAAAAAACTTTAGTAAATTGTAATGTATTTAAAAATATAATTAATTATTATATTATTGAAAAATGGGGTGGGTGACATAAAATATGTAATCTTTTCAAGTAAAATAAGTGTACTCAAAAATAAATATCATGCAAAAATTTCTCTAAGATAAAATAAATAAAAACTAAGTAAATCAATAAATATCAAAATAAATAAATTTATTATGAGCACTGATTATATACATATATGGAAGATGATGATTTACACCAACTGATGTATGAGATAGAGTGGATGGCTGAGAGTGCTTGAAAGTCTGTCTGTTCAAAAGATTATTACAAAATTGCAATACATGAGTACAGAATTACTGTAATTATGCAATAAATGAATGATCATATAAATAAAATCAGGATATAATCCGGATGTGCATGTTTTTATTGTCATCGAAATGTAAATTGCCTAAAATTCCAATAAATTGATCTTCGGTCATAACCTTAGCAAGACCCAGTTGATACAGTAATTCTTTTTTAGACCAAATGAATTTGAATCTAGTTGTCACATGTGGCATACTACAAATTTGAATCACCATGTCAAAAAATACATTCAACTCATGGGTTGAAAGATTGATCAACTTTGGAACTGCTTTCTATTCTACAGCATATTTATTGTTTTCCACACATATATAATTATATATTTTCTAATAAAAATAATAAATTATGCATTAATTGAATATTCATTGGGGGATGGAAAAATTTAGGCCTGGGATGTGTGACACATTAACATTATTGTCCAAAATCAAATCCTGAATCTGGTCATGAAGAATGCCTTAGCATAGATTCAGTTATCATGTTTGTCCTTTTTACTGATGATTTCACAAACCTTTTTTTTTGGACACTGCAGCTTCTAGATCTGAATTATTACTAAAATTCTCATTGGATGAGCTGTTAAACAAAGAAATCTTAGAAACACAGGGAATTCCACATCCAAATCAGAACTAAAACAAGTCGTAAGAGAATTCATTTCAGCAGTAAAAAATTTTTACAATGACTAAATCTAAAAAAATGAGATAGAAAAATAATTAAAAATTGCATTTTAAAAAAAAATCATAAAAAATACAAATTTTATTGTAAAGAAAAATATGTACATCATTTTAAAGATAATAAAATGGCAGAAAGAATAAAATAATAACTGTAAGTGTAAGGCTTATCAATTTCACACAAATTCTGAAATGGGATAGTAAAGGAGTGGATCAGTCTTGTAACAGTCAGAAACATGTGATTCGTTAACATAGTGCAGAATTCGACCACCACACAGAACTGCAGCACCATCTAAGTAGCGAAGCCACCCATAGTACTGAGTTTGAACATAGTTTATTGGTTCCATCATACAATCTACGAAACAACGCAGCTGATGCTACATTAGTAAATACTTCTATAGGCACGGTGATCAGGGAGATGCAAGAGAATCAAGAATTTTATTTCAAGTTAGCCAATAATAACATTAATATTAATATTTTATATTTACCTGATCAAGGAGATTATTAAAATGGGTATTGAACAAATAAAGAAGTAAACGGCAGACGTATAGTTTAAAATTATTTATTTAGAATATTTTATAATAAATCATTTACCTAATAATATTGGATTATATTTAAAATTTAGTAATGGGATTTTCTATTACTGTTATATATTACAAAGAGATATTTATTTGGCTGACATAATCTAGCTACCTAAAATACTCGAGCAAGTATTTCAAAAGCATGCCTTCGGGATTTATACCTTTGCAATGCAAGAGTCTAAAGTAGGATTAATTATAGTGGTGGACATATATTTATTTAATTAAAGATATTTACTAATTACTATGGGCAAACATTTATTTGAGAATGAATTATGTCACTAATGCAGAGACAGAGTTATACATTGAATAATAAAGCTAATACAAAGAAACATGTGGTACGTCTAGAAAGGCGATATAAGGGTGGCAGTATATTAAAACTGCAAAGCCGTGGATGAGTTTAGAACAATGGGATGGCATTTGCCATAGGCCCAAAGTGATAAGATGTCACATAAGCATAACCAGGGGCAAGTGGTTTGTGCCATGCTTGCTTCCGGGCTGCGTGACAGTCGTCAAGTCCTACGGGACATTCATTTGTCAGCTTTTGTAGGATGACTGGGATTATTTTAAATCCTGAAGAATCTGGAGCATCCAAGGCTTATAATAGGTCATCCATCTAAAACATAACACATGTATAATTTATGGACTCTTCTGTTAAGATTGAAATATATTTTTATAACTCGGCCCTACATTATCAACATTTAATAAAGAACATTTGTGACTCTCAAAGAAATGTAATTTACGGAATTATTACTTAAAAACTTAATAAAATATAAAACAAGAGGTAAGCTGGGTGAGTATTAATAACTAATATGTCAGCCACTTGCTAAATAGTAGACCCCCGCATTACAATAAATGAAGCATTTAGAAAATTATGGAGATTTCCGAGTGGACTATCCAACAGTATATAAAAGAAATATATTAAGAGGCCACTGGACAAGATGGCATCCATCTTGATTAAACTAAATTTAAACTTGGCGAAGTCCGGTCGGAAATCTTTTAAGCATGCGATAATTAAATAATATAACTGTAAAATTTAGAAATACATACCCAAGAAAGATAGAATTAGGTAAGCTAGATTATTAACGAAATTTACATAATAAATTAATTATTAAATTTATAGTTTTACAAATGAGAATTTTACAGTTTATAGTTGATAAGTTATATAAAGAATGAGCTATAGTGTGATATTAGTAGAGTACTCTAAAGCTTGGGCACAGGTACCTGTTTTATACGATTTTTTCCGAATCAGTGGTCAATAGCAAATTGTTCATGATTCCAGCAGTAGCAGTTCTTTCCAGCATTTAGGTGATTTAGTTATTTGAATAGCAGCAGCAGCTTTCTGATTGTGGGCAGCAGATCCTTTTGGTTGATTTCATGGAAGGCACGGGTGTAGGTTCACGACAGACAATCGACCATCTCTGGGGAGAATAGTCTTTGGCACTTTCTACTCATGCATACTGTGGCAAGTAAATCAATATATATATTTGGAGACCCTCAACTGATCGAGAACCACAGCTAAAGTTCAACTGAAAGTTCTGAGAAAGTCCAAAATGTCTTCCTTTCTTGATCTTATCTTTTTACTTTTTGTTATATTTTATTTTGGATTCAATCATTTGCCCCCAGGATAATCAATACATTTTTATACGTTTAATTTATATAGAAAGCTGCTTTACTATTGTTCACATTTAATTTTACATTTACATTTTTGGTAATTAGATTTTAGGAATTTTTCTTTTTAATTAATCTATTATCTCTCACCGACTGTTACTTTTAAAATTTTCAAATAGAAAAGGGAACATACGATTATTTTTACTTTTAATTAAATATTACAATCAGATTTCTAAAATTATTATTAAATGAAATTTAAACAAAGCAATAAATAACAAACTTTATAATTTAAAATAAATGGTTAAAATTATATATTTTTATATACTAAAAAAAATACAAATTACTTTAATTATTTTTATCTATTGCTTTAAATTTGTTATCGAAATGTGTGTGCGTTTATGGTGGATTTTACATATATTTATACATTTTTAATATTGCTACACACACAA
Source organism: Epiperipatus broadwayi (assembly GCA_028023455.1). Classification (NCBI taxonomy): domain Eukaryota; kingdom Metazoa; phylum Onychophora; class Udeonychophora; order Euonychophora; family Peripatidae; genus Epiperipatus; species Epiperipatus broadwayi. The sequence continues at coordinate 4,968,781 of JAQFVV010012485.1, read as the reverse complement.
TTCGATACCAAAAAAGTTTAAATTTGGGTAGGATAGAGTGGTGGGTGAGAGACGATAGCAAAGGTGAAACGTAAGATTCGAATACGAATCTTACTGTTTCAGTCTCAAGAAGTTATCTTCTTTTTCAAATAAATCACTTTCTTTCTTAAATTAAAAAAAAAATATTTAGTAACAAAATTACTAAAAAAAACAACTAATGGTACATACAACTTAGTTGTAAAGCCAACTTACAGTAACATCTCACCATAACAAAAAAAAAAACATTTTTCACTTCTATATTTAAAATGGTTTAACAAAACATTTTCCAACTTTATCAAAATTCTTCATAATCTTTTCAAATTCAATTAAAACTATCTCTCTTGACCCCAATTTTCTCTCCATGTTCTCACAGCAAGCACACAATTTTCATAGCAATAATTTTTTGGAAAATAATGCAATATATATATATATATAAACCTTAACTTAACTTGCAGAGCAAAATAGCCACATCAGCACAGCAAATCAGTATTTATTTACATAAATTACATGGCACCCACTTAGCTATAAGCATCAGAAAAAAACTAACACATGCACATATAAAACAATATTTTATTCAATATAATAACATAATCATTATGCAGCCCCATTTGTAATACCAGGCTAAATCATGGAGAACATAAGTTACTCCCAATGAGTGGGAATAGACCAAACAGTCTTACATAAACAAAGTAATAATTTTATTTACAAGTGTGCTTATTAATTGATGTACAATTTATTTTCTTTAATAAGATTAACAAATCATATAATAATAATTTATTTACAAAGTATAATTATTAATTGATATGCAATTTATTTTTTAAACAAAAACCTTTAATCTTTATACATCATAATATCAGTATATTCATAGATAATGTCATATTCACATTATCTCTGACTCTATCCTAAATAAATATAATTCTACACATGTATGAATTCATAAATATAACATTTCTTTGACTTGCATATCTCCTAGTACTTACACATACATATATTCTATATGGGATAGATATCAATGCTATTTTAATTATAATAATTCTAAGGAGTGGTTTTTTTAGATTCTATTCCTAAACATAACCACTTACATCATATGGTCACTTTGGTCCTAAACCTAACTGAATAAATCTTCTATACAATAATTATAAGCAGCAGATTTTTGATCTAAACCTAATCATTTTGAGGCCTTAGGTTGAAGAACACGTGTTTATCAATTGTCATTGAAAGAAAGTAGTTTATCTCCATTGTATAAAGGGATTTGAAGAGTAAGAGAGGAAGCATAAAGTTAAATATAGAGTAGGGGACTAATAAGGATTATGGATTGTATTTCTATACTACAATGCATATATAATGGATAGAAAGATATTAGGCATACTTCGGTGGTGTGTGTCACATGAGACGAGGCCTATCATTTGAAATCCTTAAATAAGACTAGGAAAGATGTAACACATTTATGGCTTTATAGATAGTGGGCGAATGTGATTAAAGAAGTGAAAAAGTTATTTCTAATTGTAGATAGTTTAAAAAGAAAGTTAGGAGAAATGGAGAAAAATGTAGTTGAAAAAGATAGGATAGAGTATGTCTTTAATGGAATAACAAGAAATATGGATGGAAAAATAAGTAGTGCAATGGAGATGGTTAGCCAAAGAATAAGTAAAATAGAGGAAGAGGTAAAGGATCTAGAAGCAAAATTAAAATCTAGAGATAAAGTGTGAGCAGTTAAAGGAATTATTAATAGGAAAGATAAGGAAGAAGTAGATAAGGCAGTCCAGAAGATAGAAGCAAATGTTACAGATGAAGTAGGGAAAGTAAACTATGAGACAGTATTGACAGGAGATTTGCTAATTAGAAAAGGTTGAGATATAATTGCAAAAAAAAATAGAAACACATATGTAAGAATAAGTCTGCCTGTGTCTAGAATTAGGGATGGTTACAGATAAAGTAAAAAAGCAAAGGAGTAGAGATATATATGTTATGGTAGGGATGAGGCTTTAGAGAGAGTGATGGATAAGTACACAGAATTGATTAGTAATTTGATGAAGATTAAAAAAGATTTGACAATATATATATATATATATATATATATATATATATATATATATATATATATATATATATATATATATATATATATATATATATATATATATATATATATATATATATGTTACACAGTGCATGTTTTACAAATAAGATATTGAAAAACTTGTGTGAGAGAAATAATGTTGTTTGTGGATATGTGGGAGCTTTTTATTAGTACAATATATAGAAAAGATTGATTGCCCTTACCAAAACAATGAAGTGAAGTTTTAGGAAGTTTGATTTCTAAAGAATATAGTTTGGGAAACTTATAAAAGAGATGGGGTTTTAAATTGCAGTGTTATCAGAAAGAAGAAGAATGGATGAGATGTAAGAAATAAACAGGGTAGTTGATTTGGATATAAATGTAGATGTGGAGAATGAATGAGTGTGTAAAATTAATGGTAATCAAGTTATTTGTAAATGTAATGGAGCAGAAAGAGTCAAAAGAATTCATAAAAAAAATAGTTAGGAAAGAAGAAATTGTTAAAATTAAATATTTGAAAATGCAATATAGTAGGAGACCAGAAAAATGGCTGGAAATTAAAGCAGTTAAAAATGAAGAGCTTGAGATATTAGCAGTAGTAGAAACACATCTAAGAGAAGAAGAAGAATCTATACTGGAAGACTTGGTATGGCAGGGTATAAATAGAAAAAAGGGTGGTGGTATAGGAGTTATGTCAAAAAATATTTAAATACTGTTAAATGTCAAGAACATTTGTGGTTTGAGATAAGATTAGGAAGACAAGATTGGATAATGGCTATAGTGTATATAGCCACTGGAGATAGTCAAATTATAATAGAATGGAGCAATAGCATATATGAATGAACAATTAAAAATATACAGAGTTTTAAAAAAAGAGGAGAATAATGGTTATAGAGGCTATGAATGGGCATATTGAAGAAATTTGTTTTTTTCAAAGGAAGGTTTATTATTACAAAGGTATATGATTTAATGACATTCACTCTGCATTATCCAACCATATAAACTAACATATTTAACTTAAACATGGGTATACAATGAATAATATTGCTTTATATTCATCATTAAAACAAATATATACATAGATTTAAATAAAGCATGGATACACACCAGGGTCATATATTTAATTATTTTATTGTGGATGTCTCAATGTCACTCGTGTCCCACATGCTCCTGAATGCTCATTGAGGAGCTAGTCTAGTGTCTCTTTCCTTTATCACTCTGATGTTTTTGTTCAATATCCTCCATGGATCTGTGATCTTACCAGGTAAAGATATTTAATTAGTTCATTGTGAATGTTTTAATGTTTATCATTTCCCAAGTGCCATTAAATGTCAATTGAGGAGTGGGTCTCTTTCCTTTATTGCACTGATCTTCTTGATGAATATCCACAGTGGTCTGAGTTATTCATGGTAAAGAGAAGCATATACATTGTCAACCAAACTCTGAACATCAAAAATGTAGCACTTCTTATTCCCACAAATATACCTGATTTGATGCACTGCATTAGAGTTGATATTAAAGTATTTTTCTTTTTATAGATTGTAAAAATCAGCATTATACAGCTTTGCAAACTAGCATACCTATCAAAGATGTGTTCAATAGTCTTGTCCTCTTTTTGACACAAACCACATATGCTACTAATAGATTTATAACCCCTATAAGATGTCTGGAAACTCTCTCTGGGTAGAGCTTTGAGGTTAACTTTCACCAAGAAGTTGACGAACTGCAGCTCCAGGCTCCACCATTTGATTTTTTAAAAAAAGAAATTATAGATAAGTTATATTGAGTATGGTACGGTCAGGTACTATGTTATCAAAACAGAGGTAATATGCATCCCAGTAATGAATTTTGGGGGGTGGTGATTGACCCAGGATTAAGTTTAATGCTGTGATGTCTAATTGCAGTTCAGATAGCCAACAATCCCTACTAGGAGGTGGAATGTCAGTGGGATGCACAACTTCTGGATGCAAATTTTGTAGGCACAGGTTATTAAGTTTGGAATAAAGGTTGAAAAAACATTGGAGTCGAAGAATCTGTAGTGAATGCAGCTCCAGACCATTTAATTTAGTAGGTCTCTGCAGTTTTCTGAGACTGATCACCACAGTCTTCTTCCCCACAGAACCCCAGAACAAATGGAGCTGATACCATAAATAAATTTCCCTGTAAACTTGACAAATGGCATAAAATAGGCAATCCTGGGTAACAACAGAATGTTTAGGAGTGTTGTCTTGGCATATAATGATATGTAAATCTTCTGCAGCTGTCAGGGTAGTATTTGGATCTCCCTCTTCAATGCCAGTTGGGAGAGGTTGAACACAAGGCTGAGAAACTTTGGAAGCCTAGCAGAGAATGGGAAGAGAAAGTTGCTTCTTGAGGACAGTCTCTATGCTGCTGAAATTGATGATGTAGATAACAAGAATGTATAACTTTTAAAGAATTTTTATCAGAGAGTGAATTTGAGCTTCAGTGAATTTGTCAAATATTTATGAGGGATAATACACATGGACTAGAAATAATATATTTCACACAATAGATTATGTATTAATAAAAAAAGAGGGAATAAATAAAGTATGAAAAATGAAAGTGTTTGATAATGAAGAGAGAGTATATAAATAGTGATTATAATTTCTTTATAATAGAAATGGTAAGAAATGTGATGGGAAATAATAATAAAAGTAGAAAGGATAGTGAAAGATGTGGGTAGAGAATAAATGATAAGAATAACTTAGAAAAAAGATTAAAGGAACCTTGAAAGAGTTGATTAGGGATGAATATAAGAACTGGTGTGGTTTAGATAAAGTGGCAAATAGAGTTTTGGTGAGAATATTCAGAAGAAAAGTGAGAGTTGGTAAAAATGTAAAAGAGAGAGAAAAAACATGCAGAGAATCTAAGTGTGATATTAAGAATGAGGAAAGTGAAAAAGAGGTTGATGTTAAATGGGAAACATATTTTTTTAAAAGAGAAATTGATTAAAAATGGATAATTATAGACAGAGAATGAACTTAAATAGTTGGAGGATATAAATAAAAATGAAAGAGATGGGAGTAAAAAAATTGGGAATTACATTAAAAGAAGGAATGTAGGAAAGAGAGAAATGGTATTACTAGATGATGAGAGAATAGAGTGTAGCCCTAGAGAAGAACTAGAGACAATCTTAAATAAATATAGATGTGAAAAATAGTGCGATAATAAACACAAAAGCATATAATAATGGAAACATTAGGTTTAAAGAAAATGAATGGAATAAAGCAGGAATAAAATAAAAAGTGGAAAGACAAGAGTATTAGATGGATGTGCAGCAGAGATGGTAATGAATTTAGACATAGGGCAAAATCAAACCTATTATCATATTTTAATAAGATGATACAGAAGAGAGACTTTCCAGATAGTTGGAGTAATACAAGAATAAGGCTACTATTTAAAGAAAAGAGTAAGGATCATAAAAAGTTAAGTAATTACAAACCAATGGCAGTAACATCAGTGTAATATAATGTTTTTTGCATATATGGTGGCTGGAAGAGTCACAAAATGGATGGAAAGAATGTAATATAGTAGGAAAAATGCAAGGTTTTCGATAGAATAAATGTATATAAGATAGTTTATTTGTAGTTACATAACTCATAGATATGAATAGAAATACAAGTATACAGCAGTGATGAAGCAAGACTTTTTTTAGGAACTGAAGCACACTACATTTTTTTTAAAATAATGTTTTTATTTTATTTGCCATAACAATTTTAAAAGATCATGTATAATTTAAAATGCGGTTTAGTTTAAATTATAAATCAATTTTATACTTTATTTTTCTTAGATCGCATATAAATATATAGATATATTCCATGTATCATATCATATACATATAGTGTCTTGTTATTTAGTCATTTGTTATTTTTTAATATAGAAATAAAACAAACTAACTTCCTTCTTTTTAAAACTTGATTTATTATGACTATAATCATGAAAAAGGAATCCGACGTTTCGACTATTTTTTAATCTTTTTCAAGGCACACTAAAATAAAATATATATACACAATAAATATCACATATCCCCCCCCCCAAAAAAAAAAAAAAATTAAATTAATTAAAAATTACAAAATATAAAATATATCCATAACCAAAATTTTCTTTTTTTTACCTTATCTCACTCCCCTTACCTATTACAATCACAACTTAAACACAACTAATTCCTTTTTAAAAATTCTATATATATCAAATAAAAACTTTTTAATTAAAAACCTAATTATTTTCTTTTATCTTTTTCTATTAACATCCTATTTAATTCTGGTTTTATTTCATTTATGTATACACCCTCTTTTATTATCCTTTCATTATATGACTTAATACATTCCAAAGGTTTTATTTCAAAATCCCCATGCTTAAATTTATTCTTATGAATGTAAATAGCAGAATTTTTATCACCTAAATGCTGTTTTAATCTAGTTTTTAATTTATTTTTACTAGTCCCAATATATGTCATTTCTACATTCTTTCTAAAACAATTCAAACATTTTATCAAATAAACTGAATTCATAATGTCTAACCTATTATAATCCCCATTATTATTAATTAAAAAATTTAAATTTGCTTTCTTTTTATAAACTGGACAAATTGAAACATTATATTTCCTATTAATCATTTTAACTAATATAAATAAATCTTTAGATATATTAAAACCAACATAAATAATCTTTTCTCTATTTTTATTCCTATCTAATCCCATTCTATTCCTTATTTTATTTATATTTTTATTAGAAAACAAATGTTCAACTACACCCCTAGGATAATCATTCATAAAACATTCATTCCTAATAATATCAACCTCATTCTCAAACAAATTACTATTTGAACATAATTTAAGTGCCCTAATAATTTTATTATTAACAATATTAATTTTACTATGATTATCAATATCTGAAAACCAATTATTTGATAATCCAAAAAATGTTTTTTTTTTCTAAACACAGATGTTTCTATAATAACACTACCATTCCTATCAATTTTTTTTAAAATTCTAACATCCATATATTCAATAACATTAATATATTCTTTTTCCATAGTAAATTTTATTTTTTCAACTCTACCATTAATATAACTCAAAAAATTATCTGCATTTCTTTTATTACCATTGAAAACCATAAAATAGTCATCAACATATCTAACATAAAAAATTGGTTTATTCCTATTATAATTAAAAAATTGTTCTTCAAACTTATACATATATATTCCTGCCAAAAAACCACTCAGACTATTACCCATACTTAAACCCTCTTTTTGTTTATAAAATTCATCCCCATATTTAAAAATAAGGTCCCTACAACAAATCACTAATATTTCATATAAAAGAAAACCCTCAATTTTTAATTTTACCCCTTTATCTTTATTATATAAATCCATAAAACAACAAATAGCAACCTCTGGATCAATGTTAGTATACATACTAACAATATCTAACTTTACAAAAAACAAATTTTTAAAAACCTTACCTTCTAAAAAAACTTTTAATTTACTAATAAACTGAATAGAATTATTAACACAATTTTTTTCAAATAATGAAATATATTTTTTAAAAATATTATTATACACCCACCTCGAAATTTTTTCATAATAAGTATTACAACTACTAATAATTGGCCTCATTGGAATACCAATCTTATGTATTTTAGGTAAACCATATATTTTTGCACATTTTATATCCATTCTTTTTAATTTAAGCATGACTAATTTTTCCACACAACCTTTTTCATACAACACACTTAACATATTATTAACCTTTTTATTCATTAACATACTTTCATCTTTATTAATTTTTAGAAAACAATCTTCCTCTAATAAGTTTAACATTTTTTTATTATATTTACTCTTGTTTAAAACAACCATACTAGATGTTTTATCATCTTTTAAAAATAATAAATCCCCATATTTATCACGCATATTTTTAATAATATACCATTCATTAAACTTACAATTATTTCCCTTTCCTTTCCTATTATATTTATTTTTTAATTCAAATACCAAATTTTTAAATCCAAATTTCAATTCATTAAATAAAAAATCCTTATTCATATTACTATCGTTAATTTTATTACATTTATATTTAATTACTTGCATTTTTGCCATAATTTCAATAATCTGCTTTTTAATATTACAATTATTTAATGGTACATAATTCAAACCCCTTTTCAAAACATTCATCTCTTCATCACTAAAAATAGTGTCAGTTAAATTAACAACAAAATTCTTTTTTTCCTTTTTATTATTACAACCAAATACACAATAATTATTATCGTTATTTTTGTTATCACAAATTTTAACCATCAAATCATTAAATTTTTTACAATGCCTTTCTAAGATCCTATTTTTTTAAAAATATACCTTTTTAACAAAAATATCTTTTAATTTCTCTTCCTCTTTAATTGTAATTAATCTCCTTAAATTCTCATAAATATCTCTAACAAAATTTAACAATTTAGCCTTTTTTTTATATGCCAATTTTAAAACATTTTTCAACATTATCTTCTCCCATTTTAATACATACTTATATCCAAAAATGTTCACAAATCTCTTTAAAGAAATAAATTTAGGTATTACATTATTTAACAAACACTTTCTTAAAAATTTAATGTCCAATGTTATCTTGACAATTTTCAGCTTATTCTTCATCCATTTATTAACGACATCAATACACTTTTTTAAATCCGAATTGTCCATAAAGTTGTCCAAAAATCTTCCTTTTAAATATCCAATAAATTTTTCCATGTTATAATTGTGATTATTTATATTATACTTAAAATCTTTATAAAAACAAAATCAATTCAGTTTAATTGGAATATCTGCATCCATACATATATATATATACTTTAAAAAAAAAAATTATAAAAAATCCAAGTAAATGATAAATCAAATAATTTAATATATCCAACACACAGTTCTTCTTTTCAAAATAGTTCATATATATCTAATATAGAAATAAAACAAACTAACTCCTTTTTTTTAAAAGTTGATTTATTATGACTTTAATCATGAAAAAGGAATCCGAATAACTGTGTGTTGGATATATTAAATTATTTGATTTATCATTTACTTGGATTTTTTATAATTTTTTTTTTTAAAGTATATATATATGTATGGATGCAGATATTCCAATTGAACTGAATTGATTTTGTTTTTATAAAGATTTTAAGTATAATATAAATAATCACAATTATAACATGGAAAAATTTATTGGATATTTAAAAGGAAGATTTTTGGACAACTTTATGGACAATTCGGATTTAAAAAAGTGTATTGATGTCGTTAATAAATGGATGAAGAATAAGCTGAAAATTGTCAAGATAACATTGGACATTAAATTTTTAAGAAAGTGTTTGTTAAATAATGTAATACCTAAATTTATTTCTTTAAAGAGATTTGTGAACATTTTTGGATATAAGTATGTATTAAAATGGGAGAAGATAATGTTGAAAAATGTTTTAAAATTGGCATATAAAAAAAAGGCTAAATTGTTAAATTTTGTTAGAGATATTTATGAGAATTTAAGGAGATTAATTACAATTAAAGAAGAAGAGGAATTAAAAGATATTTTTGTTAAAAAGGTATATTTTTTAAAAAATAGGATCTTAGAAAGGCATTGTAAAAAATTTAATGATTTGATGGTTAAAATTTGTGATAACAAAAATAACGATAATAATTATTGTGTATTTGGTTGTAATAATAGAAGGGAAAAAAGAATTTTGTTGTTAATTTAACTGACACTATTTTTAGTGATGAAGAGATGAATGTTTTGAAAAGGGGTTTGAATTATGTACCATTAAATAATTGTAATATTAAAAAGCAGATTATTGAAATTATGGCAAAAATGCAAGTAATTGAATATAAATGTAATAAAATTAACGATAGTAATATGAATAAGGATTTTTTACTTAATGAATTGAAATTCGGATTTAAAAATTTGGTATTTGAATTAAAAAATAAATATAATAGGAAAGGAAAGGGAAATAATTGTAAGTTTAATGAATGGTATATTATTAAAAATATGCGTGATAAATATGGGGATTTATTATTTTTAAAAGGTGATAAAACATCTAGTATGGTTGTTTTAAACAAGAGTGAATATAATAAAAAAATGTTAAACTTATTAGAGGAAGATTGTTTTCTAAAAATTAATAAAGATGAAAGTATGTTAATGAATAAAAAGGTTAATAATATGTTAAGTGTGTTGTATGAAAAAGGTTGTGTGGAAAAATTAGTCATGCTTAAATTAAAAAGAATGGATATAAAATGTGCAAAAATATATGGTTTACCTAAAATACATAAGATTGGTATTCCAATGAGGCCAATTATTAGTAGTTGTAATACTTATTATGAAAAAATTTCGAGGTGGGTGTATAATAATATTTTTAAAAAATATATTTCATTATTTGAAAAAAATTGTGTTAATAATTCTATTCAGTTTATTAGTAAATTAAAAGTTTTTTTAGAAGGTAAGGTTTTTAAAAATTTGTTTTTTGTAAAGTTAGATATTGTTAGTATGTATACTAACATTGATCCAGAGGTTGCTATTTGTTGTTTTATGGATTTATATAATAAAGATAAAGGGGTAAAATTAAAAATTGAGGGTTTTCTTTTATATGAAATATTAGTGATTTGTTGTAGGGACCTTATTTTTAAATATGGGGATGAATTTTATAAACAAAAAGAGGGTTTAAGTATGGGTAATAGTCTGAGTGGTTTTTTGGCAGGAATATATATGTATAAGTTTGAAGAACAATTTTTTAATTATAATAGGAATAAACCAATTTTTTATGTTAGATATGTTGATGACTATTTTATGGTTTTCAATGGTAATAAAAGAAATGCAGATAATTTTTTGAGTTATATTAATGGTAGAGTTGAAAAAATAAAATTTACTATGGAAAAAGAATATATTAATGTTATTGAATATATGGATGTTAGAATTTTAAAAAAAATTGATAGGAATGGTAGTGTTATTATAGAAACATCTGTGTTTAGAAAAAAAAATTTTTTGGATTATCAAATAATTGGTTTTCAGATATTGATAGTCATAGTAAAATTAATATTGTTAATAATAAAATTATTAGGGCACTTAAATTATGTTCAAATAGTAATTTGTTTGAGAATGAGGTTGATATTATTAGGAATGAATGTTTTATGAATGATTATCCTAGGGGTGTAGTTGAACATTTGTTTTCTAATAAAAATATAAATAAAATAAGGAATAGAATGGGATTAGATAGGAATAAAAATAGAGAAAAGATTATTTATGTTGGTTTTAATATATCTAAAGATTTATTTATTAAAGTTAAGAAATTAGTTAAAATGATTAATAGGAAATATAATGTTTCAATTTGTCCAGTTTATAAAAAGAAAGCAAATTTAAATTTTTTAATTAATAATAATGGGGATTATAATAGGTTAGACATTATGAATTCAGTTTATTTGATAAAATGTTTGAATTGTTTTAGAAAGAATGTAGAAATGACATATATTGGGACTAGTAAAAATAAATTAAAAACTAGATTAAAACAGCATTTAGGTGATAAAAATTCTGCTATTTACATTCATAAGAATAAATTTAAGCATGGGGATTTTGAAATAAAACCTTTGGAATGTATTAAGTCATATAATGAAAGGATAATAAAAGAGGGTGTATACATAAATGAAATAAAACCAGAATTAAATAGGATGTTAATAGAAAAAGATAAAAGAAAATAATAGGTTTTTAATTAAAAAGTTTTTATTTGATATATATAGAATTTTTAAAAAGGAATTAGTTGTGTTTAAGTTGTGATTGTAATAGGTAAGGGGAGTGAGATAAGGTAAAAAAAAGAAAATTTTGGTTATGGATATATTTTATATTTTGTAATTTTTAATTAATTTAATTTTTTTTTTTTTTTGGAATATGTGATATTTATTGTGTATATATATTTTATTTTAGTGTGCCTTGAAAAAGACTATAAAAAATAGTCGAAACGTCGGATTCCTTTTTCATGATTATAGTCATAATAAATCAAGTTTTAAAAAGGAGTTAGTTTGTTTTATTTCTATATTAGATATATATGAACTATTTTGAAAAGAAGAACTGTGTGTTGGATATATTAAATTATTTGTTATTTTTTAAATTACTTTAAAATAATCTGTAAAAATTATATCACGTCACACCTGCATTTATTATGGCAAGATGATGAAATCAAAATTTTATTAAAGACTATAAATGTTTGTCAAAATATATTTTAAGTTGTCAAGCAATGGTGGTCGAGAGTTAACGACAGCCTCTTTACAAGCAGTTGTCCCGGGTTAGCGTGTTCGCCTCCCAGCTGATGCTATGACACATGAGAAAAATATATATATATTTTAAGTTGTAAACAAGATTTAGCCAAACTGTCGATTGCTAAAATCTTATGTGAAAGTTAATGGCCAAATATAAGAAAACATTCTGTTTATGGATTAAAACAGAAGCTAAAAGTTATTTTGGTCTCTAAAAATGCTAAAGGTACTAATTGCTAACTTCACTGGGAAAATTTTGTTTATTAAAAATGTAATTTCATCATGAGCAAGTGTAAATAGACCGTTTTTTGCTACAATATATTCAGTCAATTTTAGAAAGGTCTGCAAGCTGAATCCACATCTGTTTGAATTTTAGCATTGCCAAGTAGTTAGGCCGATTGTGCTGTTCCTCATGCCCGAGGATCGGTGATCTCCATCTCCATCCCATGTACTAAAATGGTACAAGTCGGCATAGTGATGGATAACCTTCCTGAAAAAAACGTACTACAATAGTACTTCAAGTAGAGAGCTGCTGCCTATCCAGAGACCAAAGTCAAGAGTTAAGCTGCTGCCCAGAAGTTACTGCAAGAGCTATCAGATCGAACTTTAATTATTAATTTTCAAACCTATAGTTATAGTAAGTTTAAATAAATGCCCAGATTAAAGTGTAATAGTTCAAATCTTTCTTTTACTGCACTTGATATACTGTAAAATAGCTTTATAAAATCTATTATCTCGAACCTTTTAAGAGATAAACTTTATTTTGTTAATTAAATTATGTTTTACACTCACATTTACAATGAAATCTATGCTCTTTTATATATTTCATTTAAATATGTGATGATATGCCAAATATATTTCGAGCCAATGAGCAGATATATTTTAATAATTTTACCCTGAAGATAATATTTTTATCTTCAATTTAGTAACTATGATATAGCGCTATCCGAATCACTGTTTTGAAATTAAAATTTATTAATTAATAACTGATCGTTTTGCGACTATTGCAGTAATTTAAATCATCTCTATATTCGACTTCATATATAATTGTTATGGTTTGCTTTGTTATAGTGATAAATTATGATTTTAAGCATAGTTTTATTTAATTAATAATAGAATTCTGGCCTGGGAAATATTAATAAGACATATTTAGTTATTTTCCTTAATTATGATACACTTAAATATGCTTTCTCTCTTTTTTTAAATCTAATTAGAGATGTGAATTAATTGTTTGTTAAACGAGAGTATTAATATATTTAAGTAATCCTTCTCTCTTTATTTCATATTTTAAGTGCCTATAGAGAATGTATGTAGGGCTAGATTGACCAATTCTCTCTATAATATATATTTGGGATTTATCCAAATCTAACATAACCTTTAGTTTGATGGATGATGATTCATATCATTATCGAGCTATATTACTAGGCTTGAATATTAGAGAAACTTGGTAAACAGTCCTAATCTTATTGCTATAGTAATTAAAGTATATTTCCAGCTAGCATTGTTATTTATCACTTGGCAAACTGTCATATTAAATTAATATTATGTTGGCATATTAAATTCTTATATGCATAGATTATTCACTGAGCATAAAATTCAGCTAATACATTTAAATGACGAACACTGTATTACCCTAGACTGATTACATTCCATTGCTTAACACCTGCAAGCATCTATTTGATCTCAATGTGATCTCTAAATAATATAATTTATTTTGTTTTTCATTACTAATAATTTTAATAAATCTATTTAAATCTATCCTATCTTCATTATTCTTTTATCATATCCCAATCCAATCCATTTACTTATTAATAATATTACCATATATTATTATACAAAATGTCAATATATTAACTTAGCCATTAATAGATGTTTAGTCCAATTTTATGCGATGTGTGTGTGGTTAGTCATAGGGTCTCATGTTTCTTCCTGTTTGGATCTGGTTTGCAATTAAAGTTAAGGCCCGTGTGTAACCTCAGAAATGTCACTTGTATAGTATTAAATCATGGAATGCTGGTGAATGAGTTGGATCTTGGTTCAAACTCCGGATTTTATCATCCCATTTTTATCAGCTTTAGTATTGGACTCTGGATTTTGTTATGTGAATGTACAAATCTGACCCTTACAATATAGATTAATACATTATCAATATATTTTTATCTACAAAATGCTTGCTACATTCTTAAGTTTTAATTGTAAATTAGATTTTAGCATTGTGTGAACTTTTTATAATCAACATATAATGCATTGGCCAAACTCATTCCTTACTGATAAAAACAATTCACCTATTGGTAAAAAAAATCAAAAGTCAACAGAAATTCCATTCAAAAAATAATGAGTTTGAATTATTCATTCTTTTTTTATGTTAATCAGACCATGATTAGTTTAAATATAGATAATACATTATCAATATATTTTTATCTTACAAATGCTTTTAACATTCTTAAGTTTTAAATATAAATTAAATTTTAGCATTGTGTGAACTTCTTATAATCAACCCAATAATAATTTGTTAAAATTCATCCCATGCCATATATAAAAACAATTCATCTGTTAGTAAAAAAGTTGAAAGTCAACAGAAATTCCATACAATCATAAAAAAAAAAGTTTGAATAGTTCTTTCTTTTTTTACTTTTAACAAAATAGTTGAGATTTTTTTTTTTTTTACGTTTTGCAAAATAGCTTATATACACTAATGTACTTATTGTTCTTACTATACTATTGTATGTGCAACTTGTTGGATCGATTTTGTGAGGTTGAATATGTACATATTTTAGTGAATTTTTAAATTGAAATTTTAATTAAAGCTTTTGAAAGTTTTAGGGAATTTTTCTATGGAAGCACTAATTACATTCAGTACATGGATGCTTTGTCCCTGGTAGAGAGTTATATATGGTTTTTATAGATATAAAGAAGGCATATAATAGCGTAAATAGAAATAGATTATGAATAAGTTTAGTAAATTTGGGAAGGAGTAGAGCTTTAGTGGATCTTATTAAGAGAGTGTATGAAAATAATTACTATAGGTATCAATTAGGAAGTATAAAATAAATTAAAAAATGGGGAGGGACTGAAGCAAGGATGCCCTATGTCACCTATTTTGTTTTTGTTGTATTTGAGAGAAATGGAGAGAGCAATAGAAAAATTAGAAAAAGGGTAGAGATACTATTAATTGGTGGCAAGGGAGTACATACATTATTGCATCTTTCATTTGCCGATGATATCATCTTGTGCACAGAAAAAAGGGAAGATATGGAAGTTATGCTGAGAAAATGTGCAAGGGTGGGTAAAGAGATGGGGATTAAATTTAGTGAAGAAAAATCAAAAATAATGATGATTAATATTGGGGAAAAAGAAGATAAAAATTTTTTATTGGGGAATATAAAGTTAAGGCTGAGGAATAAGTATAATAATTTAGAAATCATCTTAATCAATCAGGGAAATCAGGGAAATTTTTTGCCTGAATGGGAGAAAAAATTGATAAATGAAACAAAGAAAAAAACTGATAAAAAAATTAACAGTGTTTTCTTATAATAAATATGATGTAACCAGAATTGTATGGAAGGGTGTGGCATTATCAGGGTTAACATATGCTAATGATGCATTATGTGTAATCAAAGGATTAGATTACTTAAAAAAGTACAAAAAGAAGTAGGAAGACATGCATTAGATGTACATGTGTGGATGGTGAAGGAGGCAAGTCAAAAAGAAATAGAATGGTCAAATTTTTATATGAGAAATGCAAAAAGCAAAATAAAAATGCTTGGTAGATAGCAGTTTATGGATAATAAGAGAATAACTAAAATAGCATATTATTTGGTTATGAGTATAGGGCAGGCAACAAAATGTGCGAGAAAGATGGAATGTATGCAGAAGATTTGGATAGACAATTTATGTCAGTATACTTATGCAAAAGGTGGAATGATTGTGTTAGAATAATTGTGAGTGTTATAGGGCAAGGAATGGGATAAAAGAATAGATGCATTAATAAAAAATAGGAAATTGGAGAGATGGAGAACTAGTATGGATAGTAAAAAGAGTTTAAATAAATCTAGAAGTAAATAGAATATTGGGTGTGAATTAATTTATGGTAATAGCAAAGAAAGTAGTTTACTGTTTAAGATTTGAACAGAATCTTCAATAACAAGGAAATATACACATAAATGGAAAAATATGGGTGATTTTGTCTGCAAGTTGTGTAAGGAAGGTATAGTATATATTACGCATTTGTTAATTGAATGTAAATGCCTGAAAGCAGAAAGCATACAAATATTTATGTTGTGGAAGAATAAATATAAACCAAGTGATTATACAGATGCTGAGTTTGAGAAAAAGATAAGGGGGATTTAGATATAAAGACCATGGAGTTGACAAAGATTATGTTGTTGATATGGGATGGAGCAAAATAGAAAACAATATAAAAAAACTTAGAGCTGGAAATGGAAAGGAAAGGCAAAATGGCTAACAGGTTTCTCAGGGCATAGTGACTGGGAGATTCTTGACTTTGTATAAGGAGAAGTCACAGTCCATTTCATCACAAATAAATAGAGAAAATGTAAAATTATGTAGTCTGCTACTCTGACCATTACAATATAGCTCCAATATGTAATATTTTTAAGAAAATAATATTTATACTAATTTGGCAAGAGAATACACTGTTAATAAGACTCGTTCTGTGATTAATTAACTATTTATAATTTTGTAATATTTGTGTACAAATACCCTATGAAATATAGTGTAGGAGTAGAGGAACAGACTTGAAAAATTTAAGTCCCTGAATTGAAACTCAGTTTGTTACTTTTAATACTCAAATATTATATGACTTTCCATCAGAAAACTAACAATTAAGTTATTTATTCTATGAATGTGTTATTTTATATAAACATAGATACAGAAGACAAAAAGGAAGGAATTTTTCTTTTTTCAAAAAATAGACTCAAATATTAAATAGTTTTTGTTGATCTTTTTACATATATCAAGATTTTCTGAGATTGAAAATGTATCTCTTTGCATCAAAACTTTAATTTATTTAAATATATATTTACCTTCTTAATATAATTTATAATCAAAGTAGTCTATAAAATATTCTGCACTAAATTTCGATAGCACATACAGTTAATTCTCAAAGGAAATAGGTGCTTAATGGTTATTTGCTCATTTTTTGATGCTCCATTCAAATTTTAACTTTTTAATTTGAATAAAGTCCTTTATTCACTCAAAATACCAGAATAATTAATTATTTTTAGGAGATTTTATTTACCTTCATAGTGGCACAAATTGATCACATTCTAAAAATTTCACACCTCTGACTAGCACTCTAAAAAAAGGGGGAAGGAATCAATAAATATATTGCTTTACTTCCATAATTATAATTATAATTATGGTTCACTGCAAGATTTAAAGCTGTAATAAGAATCTTAGATTAAAAACTGAAGATTTTAAAATCAATCCCTAGTTGAGAAAAGAAAAAGAAAAATCTTGCTGATTAGACAAATAAAATGGGCATACTCAACCTATCAATTTGATACTTAAATAGCAATTGATTTTTCAAGAAACTTATTAAACAATTTATTATTTATAGGGAAAGCAAGAATTATACATGACAAAAGACCCATTCTAGCCATTCCATACATTATTATTAAACTTGAGAGATTCTTTATTGCTATTTGATGAACTTCTTACTTCCTCATTTTTGTTCTAATTACTTAATGCTACACAAAATAAGATTTATCACTCCCTCATGAATCTTTCATTTCATTAGTTTTCCTATCTTCTCAAGATTTTTAACTACTTTTGAGTGCATGACATTTTCTTTATTATTAATAAAATGTCATATATAAACTTAATTGATAATTTATCAGTTTTTATTTTTATATTTGATTCTCTGAATTTCTATAATTAGAGTATGTGAAATTATTCACTCTTTTTCAACTAGCTTCTATATTCTTGACAATTACATAAATCACAAATGGCCAATAATCTCCATAGATATCTCAAAACAAATTTTATATCAAGAACAGGCATTAAAGCTCTATATATATTTTAGTTTACTTGTATTACAATTTTGCTTTTAAAAAATATGATATATTTTAATCTAATTTTCACAGCTAAATTTTGGAAGAAAATATATAGAGGTATATCTCAACTTTTATATCCAGTCATTGTATTTCTCTTCAAAATTACAATAAAAAATTTATAAATCTTTTAGAGATGAATGGAATAATATTTATAATTATATCAATATGTCCAAGACCATATGGTAAACTTCAAAACAAATTGCATTAAAACTTAGCAATTAAATTATAAGCAATATAACTGTAAGATATATTTATCTAACCTAAAATACATTATAAGCTGTAGAAAAAAATAAAAGTCTCAAGAATGTAAAACAACATTTTGATATTGGTAGGAAATTTATATCTGCAATAAAAAAAAAGTTGGAATTATTACTAAACAGAGAGATGACATCATGAAATGGGTAGAAGACTTTTATCGAGAATTATATAGTAATAAAGAACAAGTACCTCCTATATCTATTACATCTTCTGAATTGCCCAGAATTTTAAATGAAGAAGTGAGACATGCAATTAAGTGTATGAAGAAAGGAAAGGCTCCAGGTAATGATGGAATTACAATTGATATATTAAAAGAAGCAGGTGAACAAATAGAATTTTTTTTAGCAAAGTTATATACCAAATGACTAAATGATAAAGATGTACCAGAAGATTGGAAGAATGCAGTAATAATATTAATATTTAAAAAAGGTAGTAAAGAAGACATTAGAAATTACAGATCTATCAGTCTCTTATCAGTTTTATACAAAGTTTTTACCAAGATAATTACAACTTGTCTACAGAGAACATTGGATTTCCACCAACCAAGAGAACAAGCTGGATTTAAAAGTGGTTTTAGTAGAGTAGATTATATCCAGGTACTGAGAGAAGTTATAGAAAGGACAAATGAATATGAATTACCATTATGTTTTGGATTTGTAGATTATGAAAAGGCATTTGATTCTATAAACATTTCTTCAGTGATTAAAGCATTGGATCATCAAGGTATAGATCCAGGATATTGTCATATTTTAAAAAATATTTATAAAAATGCAACAGCATCAATTAGATTAGATAATGATATTGGGAAGGTCAACATTGAGAAGGGTGTAAGACAAGGTGACTCCATATCTCCAAAACTTTTTACAGCAGTGCTGCAAGAAGTATTTTGTGGATTAAAATGGGAAACTAAAGGAATCAAAGTAAATGGAGCTTATTTAAGTAATTTAGATTTTGCATATGATGTAGTTGTTTTTGCAAATAATGCTTCAGAGCTGCAGGAAATGTTGCAGGAGTTATCAGATGAAAGTATGAAAGTAGGACTAAAGATAAATGTTAAAAAAAACTAAAATAATGTTTAATCGAGTTGCTCAAAATGTGAAAATAAAGATTGATTATGATGAATTAGAAGAAGTTAACAGTTACAAATACCTTGGTCAGATTATTAATACAGATGGAAACATAATGGAGGAAATTAATCATAGAATTAAACTTGGTTGGAGTGCTTTTGGTAGAAATAACTCGATACTAAAAGGAAATATGCCTATGTGTTTGAAAAGGAAGGTTTTTAATAAATGTGTTTTACCAGTCCTTGCTTATGGATCTGAGACTTGGACACTTAATAGAAGAGCAATATAGAGACTTCAGACCACTCAGAGAAGTATGGAGAGATGCATGTTGGGAGTAACAAAAAGAAATCGAAAATGCAATGTATGGGTAAGAGAACAAACAGGTGTTACTGATGTCAAGATGGATTGAACTTGGAGAGACCCCCATCCTGCAGTGGATTGATAATGGTTGATGATGATGATGATAATGTACTCATAATAACTGTAATAAAAAGCTTAGCAATAACTGTAATAAAAAGCTTTGCATATTTTAAACACATACTTATCACTTCTTGCTATTTATTTCTTTAATATTAGAAAAAAAATTATACAATTGACGACCTTGTCATAATTCAAGGTAGAATTTTACAATTACTACACACTCTTACAGTCTTTAGACAGGTGGATGTAGACACTGAAAACTAAACTTATTACTTATTTTTTGGTTTTAAAAATATATCATTTTTTATTATAATTACATTGTTTTCTTTTAAAATTCAGGAACAAAAAAATTAATTATTTGAATATGTGCGAGCGATTTAAAAAATAAAATTGAGATACAACAACAAAAAAAATAATAGGACCAATAATTAATATATTTAAATAAATTTAATAAATGTGCAAACAACTTTTTTTTTAAAAGTTATTTATATTAATGTAAAATGGAAATATATTTGCATTCGACATTATAATATATTAAAATTGCCGTAAATATTTTTTAAAAAGATGGAGAATTAAAATAAAAAAAAACAGAATACGTGATTATAGCTACAAATTATTTATAAGGTGATTTTTTTTTTTTTTTTAATCTATTATTTGTATTAAAACCATGTTTATGGGTTATCGTTAAAAGATAAAAGTTTTTAAACAACATTACATAAGAAAATTGTTTGAAATCAATACACAATAGAAGAACAGTATTTGTTAATATACACGTATACACCCATATATTGAATTTCTAATGTTATTCATTCTCTTTAAATTATAGTACTGCAATATAACATATAACTACTAAGCATCACATGATCACTATTTTTTATGCTTATATAAGCTGTTTACACAGAGGCAAAATTCTTCATACAGTAGTGCCACTCAATATAAGTCAGAGTAATCAATGGATGCAGAAAGATTTGTGCGTAAAATCTCTATCTGCCTACTCATCCAATATCCCCAGACTAGTTTCTAGCGTGTGGCTTTCACAGTAAGGAGCCTTGGATCTGAGAGCACTGCATCTAGATCTTAGGATCTAATGCAACTATCCAGCAGCCACCTTTTACCTTATTAGTGAACTATAAAGATTTGAGTCCAAAATGAAAATATAATAATGTTTGCAATTCAAGCTCATTAGATTGTAAAGCCATATAGATCTAAACTCAGTTCAGCATCCCTAATTTTTTGTGTCTTTGGTTCTTTAATAACCACAGTCACCATAATCCTACTGAGCAGGATTGATATTAAACCACTAAATATCACACGATCACCATTCTTTATGCTTACACAAGCTGTTTACACCGAGGCAAAACTCTCACCAATCAGTGCAAACCAGAGTGATTTAATGGATGCAAAAAGGTTTGTGCATAAAACCCCTATCTAGTGCCTACTCATCTAATATCCCCAAACTAAATCCACAAGCTAAAAACTAGTCTGGGGATGTTGGATGAATAGACACTAGATAGGGATTTTATGCCCAAACTTTCCTGCATCTATTGATCTCTCTGGCTTGCATTGAATGTTGCTACTGCATGGAGAGTTTTGCCTTGGAGTAAACAGTTTATGTAAGTGTAATGAATGGTGCTCATGTAATGTTTAATGGTTTAATACCAGTCCTGCCTCATAGGATTATGGTGACTGTGGTTATTAAAGAATCAAAACACCAAAAAAGTGTGGATGCTGAACTGAGTTAAGTTCTACACAACTATACAAGCTAATGAGCTTGAATTGAAAACATTATAGTGTTTTTATTTTAAACTCAAAGCTTTACAATTAGCCACTAAGGTAAAAGGTGGCTGCTGGAGGGTTGCATTACATCCTAAGATCTAAGTGTAGTGCCATCAGATCACATGATTTTTCACTGATGAAACCCACAAGCTAAAAACTCATCTGGGGATATTGGATGAGTAGGTACTAGATAGGGATTTTATGCCCAAACCTTCCTGCATCCATTGATTGCCTGTCTTGTACTAAGTGATACTACTGTGTGGAGAGTTTTGCCTCTGTGTAATATAATACATATGTTGTTACATATACTTTAAATAGGTATATAATTGTTATGAAGTTTTTTAAATTATAAGTAATTTTGCATGCATAAAAATATTTAAATCTAACTTTTATATGAATTGCCAACAACAATGCTTTAAAAAACATCATATAATTTTGTAAATCCCTAAAAATTTGAAAAAAAAAAAATTGTTTTAATATAAATGTAATATGTAATTCTTTCCTCTATCTGTTCTAATTTGTAACCCATCAATGTACTTATTATTTTTTTTGTTTTAATCAATAAAGTTATGTTAAAAGTAAATTTTTTTTCCACAGTTTATACTTTCATTCTTTGAAAAATTTAGTTGATGATATAAATTTCTCATTTACTAATCAAATAAGTCCACAATGGCTTAATTATATTTAAATCAGGTAGTGGATTGTCATGAAAGACATATAGCATTATTTTCATGTTTTTCATTTTGGTATTTCATTTCATGTACTATATAAATTGTGAAATTATCATCTTAAAAATCTTAATGTTATCTAGTATTAATCTTTGTACAATGAGATAAATCAGTTTTTCCAAAATGCTTAAATAATATGTAATTTGTCACATTGCTACAGATGGGATTGGTCCAAAAAATTATCAAAATGTAGTTGAATAGTTAAAGAAGACAGTTGTTTGATATATAAATCTGGCTACAGGTTGAAGGAAAATATTAAAAGTGATACATACAATATATTTTCAATCTTCCATTGCTTAGTTGTTCTATTTGTGGCATAAACATTTCTATTCATATCAGAAAACAATAGATGTAAAATATTAGTTCAAATCTTTTAATTATTCTAAAATGAATTTTGGGAAAAACTCAAGATGGATATTTTGGTTCTCACAGATGTTTTCATATGTGTGTTGTTTTTTGCAATGATTTGTGATTTTTGGAATATAATTCTTTATAACTTGTCATTACTGTTATATATATATATGTTAAAACAAAGATTTGCACGGGTTAAATATATAAAATACATATTTTGCGGGTTCATCCGTGTTAAAAACTTTTAATATCAATATACTGACGTTTCGACTTGGTCACACAAACCATCCACAGAGTTATAAAAAGGTAGAAAGACGGTTGTAGAGGCGCTACAATCACTGGTTTGAATAAAACTCTCACTCCATACTATAGATTCAGGTCATAAAATAGATTTTTCTAGTACCAGGATCATATCCAGATGTGATAATCTCTACCAATGCAAAATCAGAGAAGCCATTGAGATACTTAAAAGGCCAGATTGTATCAATAAGCGAGATGATACGTGCAAACTTCCTCCTATTTGGAAAGATTTCTTTAAAAAACATTCTTAAATTTAACATTTTGCTATTGGTGGGATTTTTAATGTTTTATTCAAACCAGTGATTGTAGCGCCTCTACAACCGTCTTTCTACCTTTTTATAACTCTGTGGATGGCTTGTGTGACCAAGTCGAAACGTCAGTATATTGATATTAAAAGTTTTTAACACGGATGAACCCGCAAAATATGTATTTTATATATATATATTATTTAAAATTATTCATATATTTCTGATGCAATATTTTTTTCTTCTTTCCTCTACCTTTTTTTTTTAAATAGTTAAAAAAATTTAATATATTATATAAAATACTGATATAATATGTAATATATTTTCACTTTACATTAAATAATTGATTTTTTCAAAATTTGTTTTGCATATTTATTAAATTTCTTTAAGAAATGAAATTTTATTGACATTATTATTTATTATTAATATTTTTGCTTCATAATACTTTTATTTTTTAAATCGCTCACGTGAAGGGCATTAAAAAATCATAATAAAAACTGCAAAAAATAATAACTTTTATTTGTATTTTTATATTGGACTATTTCCATTATCTAATTAATATATGTATTGAATGTCTTTAGAAAAATTTAACTTTATTTAAATATTCTATATACATTAAACTGTTAGTAATAGCACATCAAACAGATTAGTACATGCACAATGTTTCAAGAGGTATTATTCTTTCCTCTTTTTCAGGTGTTGCTGGCTTGTTCAGTGACAGTACTATCATGGGTTTCAAACATGGACCCTTAGATTCTTGAGTATTGAATTTTAAGGTAACACTCTAACCAAGTGAGCCATCCTGCCAAAGGCAATGGTCTGTAGTAATTTCATATACTTATCTATGATGTTCCTCCTGATTTCTCCACTTTTTCCTAAGAGCAAAGTTGATTAGTGGTTTCCATACATTATGTATAGTCACACTATGAATTTTTGAATGCAGAATACCATTATGGCTATTAACTTATTCAGCATTAATTATGCAACCAGAGACATTGATTAGAATTATTAGGTTTTGTAAAATAAAAATCCATGAACTAGTATTTTGTTACAAACATTTCATAGTTAATAGAATAAAAATATACAAATCTTTGATTATGCTCCAACATATTTTTCATATGAAAAAATTCTGCACATACCTTATTTTTTTAAATACAAAATAGCTATTTATGTGTTGTATTATTACTAATTTCAACAACACATACATAACTTCTACTATTGTTTAAGTATGTAACATTGAGAGTTGTATTCAGATCACAGAACACTCTCATTCCAAATATGTTACTCAGAACTATTTTGCAGGATGACTCGTAATGAGTCATTTTAATAAAATTATTAGATTGAATGAATATGTATTGATAAATGGCAAGTAAAATTGTATTTACAAGTTTATTAATTAAAATGATTCATTATGAATCAGCCAGAAAAATAGTTCTGAGTAACATTTTGAGTGAAAGTGTTCTGTGATATGACGTGTTGTATTTTAATTATAGTTTTTTTTAGTCTATTCATTAATTTATCAAAGGCACGATCATGTTCATTTGAAATATAAAATTAATTCTTTTTAATTAGCTGACTGCTAATTGGACAAAAAATATTACAAAATAAAAATTGATATTAAAAAGTATCATTTTTGTAATTATTATTTTTATTACTAACTGAAACACACAGGCTTATTATATACCTGTGTCTATATATGCAATGTATAGGGTATATGACCACAGACTTTCACCCAACCCACCACTCTCCACACTATCTCATAACACTGATACACTTGAACACATATATGTTGAAAAGATAAATAAACACCAATATATGTATTTCACATGAAACCAGCAATCATTAGTTGGTCCAGATTACCATCTCTACACATATATGCTATAAGTACTCAGATATATATTAAGATAGCCAAACCTTATACTTTAATGGACAGGCTTCAATATCTTTTCAACATATATGTGTTCAAGTGTATCAGTGTTATGAGATAGTGTGGAGAGTGGCGGGTCATGTAAAAGTCTGTGCTCATATTTTCATTACTATATATATTCAATGATTTTTTTTATTTCATTTGTTATCTTAAATACATTATAAACTGTGTACTCTATTTACTGCTTACTGTTGGATATAAAATCTAAAATATCACTGCTTTACATTTTTGAAATTAGGTTCAGCGAAAAATAGAGTAATAAAATGCATATATATATATTTGTATTTTTCAAGTTTATTCATGTTCATCTTTAAGACGATTTTTTAAAGTGAATCTAAAAATTTTAATAGTATTCTGCTATTTATAATATTTTATCAAATAGCATCATTGGGATGTTTGGGAGATTTGGGTGAAAAAATAAAGCATTTTTATATTCAGCTCCTTAGGATAACTCATAACACCAGTATAAGTCTTGGATGGACCCAGGATTTTCAATTCCTTTCTGCATTCTATTTGAGAAATGTCCACTGACCTAAGATAAATCTGCTATTAAGTTGGGAGGTTTTGTAAGTAAGTGAATTAATCATTGGTTTATATTTTGACTTCCTTAATAGTATTTAATGTTTTCTTAGTTTATATATTATTATTATGTTTAATAGTAATAATAATATTTATTGGCATTTATTTATAAATAAGTATACCCATACCAACTCCAAAAGAGAATGAAAAAAACAAATAAAAAAATTTCAAGATGTCTTGCATAATGATCCCAAGCTATGAATCATAAATTGTTCACATATACAAAAACATTCTATAGTCCAATTTTTAGCTAGTCCACTATACTGATTTTTAACCCCCTTTTCAACATATCTTTTCTTTTAAAAATATCAATAAGCTATCCATTTGCAGATGCCTGCTACACTCCATACTCATCCACATTCTGCCAATAAAATCCACTGATAGTGCATCTTTTCAAAGTATCCTATAGATTATTCTTATGAGGCAAAATTATAAAGAAATATCAGGCTTATGTTCATCACAAAATACTATTCTATGTCTCGCCTTCTACAGCTACTATTACATTCTCACAATTGCAGATCCAACATTACCTTGCCTAAAAAATGGAAGAATATATCAATGGGTTCAATTACATTTTTCAGAAGATCATAATATTTTTAAAATAAAATTATTTTCAACAATCATGTGCTATACCAATAGGAGATGTGAGTTTTATGTCCATTCATCAAATTTTGCAAAACAACAATCCTGTTCATAATTAATTTATGATAAAATACCTTATTTTTTTAACTTGCCTATGTGGCATCATTTACTATTAAATATTCAAATTGTTATGATGTGAAATTCTGGTGATATAGAGATAACAATTCAAAACAAAACAACACTCTCCATATAGTAGTGCCATCTTGTGCTAACAAGAGCAATCAATGGATGATCATGTGATGTTTAGTGATATAGAGATAGTGAGATTAATTACATAAATTGTTCTGCAAACATAAGGAATATTGAAATAATTAATCTGAAATGAATGTATTCCTTCCAATTATAACCTCACCGATAAGCTGAATTATTGTAAAATTTCTCTACTGCTTATATGTGGTAATGATAGTTTATATTGATGTTTAATAATACTATATGGATGCCATTTCTAATCTAAATTATAGAATCATGACCACCATACAAAAACTTATAATTTGCACTATTATTACTCATAATGCTAACTTTTATAAACTGGTAACTAACTAATTAGCATATGCTAATTTGAAACTTAATCCTCAACTATTGCTCACATCAACAATATAGTGTAACTTAAGTGACATATAGAACTGAAAATAAAGAAATACAAAACTTTAAATGTTAACAAACGAACATTTGCATATTATTACTCTTATTAATTCCAAAATAATATTTTAAAATTAACATATACATAGTACATCTCTTATTTCTATTATACCAGACCAATCTAAAAATCTACTTGAATCATTTTAAATTTGGTATAAGAAACAGCTTGTAGATAAATAAAATTTTGAATTCCGAGCAATATTCCACTTCAGATATTAATCAATATTAAATACTAAATAATAAATTTAATGTGCAATAACATATTTTAAAGTTTTTTTTTATTATTTATAAATAAATTTAGTAATAAAAAATTGTAAACTTGATTAAACGAATAAATATAAACGTTCCCACCTAGAGAGATTTTACAGTTCGAATTCTAATAGAACTTCATATATTTGCATACAATTTTTGAATTTTGTGGGCTACTTCAAATTCATGAAGTGCATTTTACAATATTGAAATTCTTTACATTATTTTTATGAACTGTTTTTACATTGATGAATTCCTTCTGTTGCTTTGAGGTTTTTTCTTAAGTCAAACATTACAATTTTATTATAGGAGTCACATTGACATTTGTCAATTAAATCTTTTATTTGATCATTGGCATCACAAGAGAGGCAGATATATTCAAAACCAGAATTAACAGCTTTAGAAAGTCAGGAAGACTTTCTTATGACAGGATTGGTTATAACTGGTTAGGGAAATTAGTTGCTTATTTTGGAGGTTACAGAAATATATTGAAGCTTTTCCATACTGTGCTGATACAATATAACTTCAGTTCTATGTGTATAATCAAGATATTGTTCTTGATGATCATCATCATATTGCAGATGAATATTTTCTTGCCACTATTTAAAATATTGGATTGCCAAGTGTCCCTGATGATTTAAATAGTTGCAACTGCACTAATTAAGTGCCTGTTTTGATATTTATGTTCAGTTTATCAGGCAAAGGAATTTAAATATTTGGGTAGTTGGTTGAGTGAGGATAGAAGAAGGGAAGATGAAGTTAAAAAAAAATAGCATTGGCAAAAAAGGCATTTACTAAGATAAAGAAAATATTTTCTGGACATTTGAAAAGAGAATTAAGGAAAAGATTAATTAAATGATATGTATGGAGTGTACTATTTTATGGTTGTGAAATATGGACACTGATTAATGAATTAGGAACAGATTGAAAACCTTTGTGATTTGGTAATAGAGAAGGATGGAAAAAAAAATTGTTTGAATGTATAAAATAACAAATGAAGTTTTGAAGAGAGTAAATGAAAACAGAAGATTATTTGAGAAAATTAGAAATAGAAACTGGATTGCACATAATGATCCAATAATATAAAGGATTAGATTGGTGTAATGTCTACATGGATATGACTAGAATATTAAATCCAATAAGAACTTTGAGTGTTCCATCATCGGTTGTTCATAGTTTAATATAATATTTCTATATAAACTGTAAAACCACTTTCATTTATAAAATCTGTTATGTTTTTCCAATTTATGAATAAAATTTCAAGAGATGTCAGTTCCAATTATCTTTTTAAAGCAGTTGCCATAATACTTGAAAAAATTGATAAATTGCTCTGCAGTATACAAGCATTTCTATGTATCATGGCAGCCGCAATAAAATATGTATTACATATGATGAATGAAGCCAGCTTCTCTTTTTTTATATACAAAATTTTATTAACAATGACAATTAATTAAATAGAGAAATTTGTACTTATGATTTTTCAGTCTATATTTGTCCTCCATTCCATCTCAAAACAACCAACACACATGACCACCTACATGCAAAAAAGATAACTAATCTCCAATATATGACTCCCAATACAAGTATTTCATGCAAAACCAACAATCATCATTTGGGACAGATCATAATCATACACACATATATATACAATCATTGCTCAGCTGATATTAAGATAGCAATTTCTTAAACTTTAATGGATGTGCTTCAATCTTCTCACCTTTCCAATCATTCAACTGTTCATTTCATTGTAAAACCAATAATGGAATTCTCAAAGCCCTTGGTGGATTTGATATTGTTGCAATATCCATGTAGACATTATATCACTCTAACCCCTTATATTATCATACCATTATGTATCCATATATTATTAGGAGAGGGATGGGCTGAACTTATAGATTTAATCTATTTCCAAAACAATATATAATTAGCCTATTTGTTCAGTGTATTGAATGTTTCTTATATAAGTAAATAGAGGAATTTGAACTTATGATTTTTCAGTCTATATTCACCCATCTGTACATTCAGTCCATTCCTCTTCTATTAATATATAGATACATAATGGTCCAATAATATGAGGGGTTATATTGACCTAAAGTCTACATGGGCTATGACTACATTATCAAATCCAGCAAGTGTTTTGAGCATTACATTGTTGGTTTTTCAATGAAATAAACTGTTGAATAATTGGAAGGGTGAAAAGATTGAATCCTTTTCATTAAATTTTAAGAAATTGCTATCTTAATGTAAGCCAAGCACTGATTGTATATATGTGTGGGAGATTATAATCTGGCCCAACTGATGAGTGCTTGTTTTGCATGATATACATACATCAGGGATTTTGTACCTTTTCTGCATATATGTGTTCATATGTGTCACTTGTTTGAGATGGAATGGAAATGGATATAGACTGAAATCATAAGTTCAAATTCCTCTATTTACTTATATAAGAAATATTCAGTACACAGAATGAATAGGCTAAAAACAATTAATGTTTTGGCCAATCCTATTGGGCATCTTCAGAATTGGCTAATTCTGTAGTATTTAATTTTTTTAAAAAAAAAAATTGCTGTTAGTGGTTTATCTTTATATTTACAGTTTATGATCACTTCATATTTCTTTATTGGCTGTTTTCCAGTAGTCTGTCTATTTATACATCCTTCAGTTATACCGAATAATCATCAGTGATAAAAAAAAAATGGAGGCAAATTTTTTGTTGTGATAAGATTATCCATATATGAATGAACGAACATCATTGCTATTAAAAATAAATAAAATAAAGAAGATGGAAGTAAGTAGGTAATAGACAACTCTGACCAAAAAAGTAACACTTATTAATATTTAAATTATTCAATTAACTGTTACCGGTTAATAGTAGTGCATTTTATTATTGTTTTAAAATAAATTTATTAAACATAGTAACATAGTAATATACAGTTAAACCTTATAAAAATTTACATAGCATTCAAAATGAAACTTGAAAAAGTCAATGCAGAGAAAAGGGAATCTTAATAAGATTAAGATGAAAATAAAACTTTCACCCAAGTATCATCATGTAGACTCACAGGCGAAAGCAGAGAATCTCGCTGCTTAACTTGGTCAAGAAGCTTAATAAAGAAACTTAGAGCCGAGTCCTGAGAATGACCAAAGATGAGCCTGCAACGTGTCAACCATAAAAAAAATGTTATAAAGATAGATAATCTTATTGCTGCAAATGATACCTTCTTAAGAGTATTAGAAACAGAAAGAGCATCCCAAAGATCCAGAGAGACATTCGCAACAATAAAGTCCCTCATCGACTTAAGAGCAGGACAAATATAGAAAATATGGAGTATTGTCTCATCATATAATCTACACAACTGACACTGAGACGAAATCTTAATGAAGCCTCTGCTGGTCACTAAAAAATAACTTGTTGGGAGCGCATTTAAATTCAGTTTAAATACAAATTTAACATGTCTTGCTTCAATGAAAAGAAGTTTCATTTTATGCAAGAGAACTTTATTTGAAACACCTAATGAATTCAAAAGAGGAGTATAATGTGGAAATTTTAATTTATAAACATCCCAGAATGTCAATTTCCCATGAATCGAGGGTATCGACTTAATAACTGACTTCCATAAATCAGCAATCCAATAACTTGAAAATGGAGGTGGCGTATCTGTAGGATCAATAACCAAAGGAAGGGATAACTGAGCAAGCTTTAGACAAGTTACACGAAGAAAAGATATAGATCTCTGGAGATATAGAGTTGAGACCGAGTGCAAACCTAGACCATTTATTGGGTTATATAATTTTGAATTCATTACAAATTTAAGATTAAAAAAAAAGACAGTACAAAAATGATAATAACGACAGAATATTCAAAATTAAGATTATAATTAGTCTGAATCTGTGTTTCGATCAAGCGGTAATATAAGATTATCATCATCCTCATCAGGGAGTTTCCCTCTATTCAATGCAATTTATTCTAACGTATTAATTTTAGAATTAAATTCATCATAAACTCTAATGCTCCCTTTATATCATTATGATGCGCGAAATTTAATTAGTACAGTTGTGAAACTATAAACCGACTCTGAAAGGTTAATATGCAGTTGCGTACCCGTTATTTACTTTTGACTTATTACAAAGCCTTAAAATAGCTGAAAGAATTAGAGTTTTTGTTTCGCCCTTTTTTTTAAAAAAACAAAAAAACAATAATTATTAAACGATATACTATAAGAAATTCAAAATTAAATTGTTTTATTTTAAGAAATTTTTTGATTAAGATCGTTTGATAAATCAAGCTGTCTTTTATTTTATAATGAATCTATTGTTAAATGTCAAGGTCATTTACGTAAGGCTGAATGTAAAGGTTAAGTTCATTTGAAAAGTAAGATATTTAAATAGATTTTTCTGTAATTTGAATTGAAAAAAAAAAAGAAAAAAGAAATCATTTTCTGTAAACATGTTGTGCAAGAGATACATATGTTTGTGCGGGTTTTGAAGATGTGCTTACGGAAGTCTGAAATCATTATTTGAATAATATGACAATCATTGGGCGAATGGAGATTTGCCAACACAAAATAAAAAATAAACAATAAAAAATATGAGCATGCAAATATAAATATACTATTTTAAAATATTTATTTTATGATAAAAATTTATTCTTAAAAACAAATAAAATAAAATTTTGTTTTCATACCACCTTTTCTGTGTTTAACCAGTAGGTCTTCTTATAATTTATGGAAATGTTAAATTATTTTAAGAGTGTCAAACAATGATAAATTATTAATGATGATGATCACATTATTCACTTGTCTAGTTGTTCTAAATGTTCATATACAATACATACATGTCTAAAAAACATACAACCTGCAATTCTACTATAGAAATGTCAATATATAGTGATGCCTTTTACAATGAAATAAAATTATTGCTTTTTTTAAACTCTACTTATCACTGAAATAGTTACTTTAAAAAATGATGCTTATTAAATTGCATCCTTAAAATAAGGAAAACATGTACAGATTCTGTGTTTTGTAGGTACAAAACATTTTTAGTGGTTAATTCTGTATCATATTATAACATTGCATTTTTCTTCTTTTGAGGTTTCTGCTTTAAAAAGATCTTTTTACTTGAATATTTTTAAAATTATTATTTTGTATAATGTATGTATTTTAAATGTTCTGTCTGAAGATAGTTGAAATTGCTAGGTAACTGAATAGTATGGTGTTTAATAGTTTTCCAGAGTTTTTTTTTTTAATCTTCCTAACACAATTTGTTTTAGCACATCAATGTAAAATTACATTATTTACTTTAATGAGACCTTATATCACTGGGTTAAATTCATACATTCTTCTAAGATATTTAGATTTAAATAAGAATTCTTTAATACAACAGTCAATGGAACATTTAAAAAAAAGTATACAGTGGAATTGCTTTATCTGTTGTTTTTTTTTGTTCTCAAGTTTTTTAGCTTATGACATATATTAATGAATAGCTCACATTTATTTATAACAGTGTACTCAATTGTAGAAGTGCAGTCCTTTCAACACACATTCGTATAGTAGACATGTCCTTACAGTACAATTTAATTTTAAAATTATTCTACATAAGAAAGTTAAAATTATAAGCCCACATGTGAAATGGGTAAATAAAATCAGGAAATTGATTGTTATAATGTGGAGAAGAAATGTTATAAATCAGAGAAATTGGATTAAACTTGAATAATTCATCCTCCAGTCAATCAATAATGGCCAAAAATAATGATAATCACCCATTGAAAAAATAATAATAACCTACTGTATTTTTTTTACTGATATAAAAATGTATTTTTTTTTTCTTATTTCATGAATTGTTGATTTTTTTTTTTTTTTCAAGAAAATCCGTCAATTTCAGAATACATTTTTAAATTTATAATTAAATTAATATAACATTGAAAAATTTTCATAGACAGTATCTCAGAGAAATGTAACAAACAGACTATACTCACAAACATATGCAAGATAAGCATTAAATTTGTAAAGTTAACAAAATTTTCCTGGGACAGTATTGACAAATTAATTGTACTAGTTGTAGTCATGGTATTGACAATGAAAAGAAAATTGTGGGGCTTATAACAAATTAGTTGTTTAAGTTGGCCATTTTTTCAAAAGGGGGATGCAGGAGCTTTTTTGTTAATTGCATATTTGTCTCTGGCAATATACCAAGTCTCTTTCACCTTGTGTTTGGCACTATTGCATTCAGAGCAGATCACACTAGCAGATGTTTGCTCAAAGGTGTGGCCAGAGTTGGATTCATGTTCATAAAATATTGATCTGGTATCAGTTTGAGTTTTGACATAGTTATATAGGTGCTGGTGTTGTGCAATTCAGATGGACAGGTTCTTCATAATATACAACATGGTAGTTACTGTGGGCATGCAATTTTGTATACTATTTGGGTCTTTTGATTTAGAGGCAGAATATCTTTTGTATTGTTGATAAGTCTATTAAGTATGGAAGGGTTACAAAGGCCTATTTTTAATATTCATTATTTTATCACTTACAGGATGTACTTAACAATTTCTGTTATGCCTGGTAGAATTGCTATGATCAGTAGTTTTATGCTTTGAATAGGGGAAGAGTGAAGGAAAAAAATGCATTGCTTTCATTTAAATTGTTAAAAAAACCTTACTAATAATAATCACATAATAATTGCTTTATGTGTAGATGCAGTAATACTTTCAGTTGCATCATGGCAGCTTACCTCATGTTGGGGTTATATTTTAGCAGTTTTAAGTTCTACTATGAACTTGTGTCAATGCTTTAGACATATAGTGGACAGTGTGCATAATATCACTCAACCATGACAGCAATTTACTGTTGTCTGACCATATCTCCAAATGAACTGCCTATTTATAACCAGATTCTCTTCTATAATGAGAACAGTTGGCTTTATCACCACCTAGTGGTCTGTTGCTGCTATTAGAAATATCTTATCTAGTCATATGTTCATCACTCTATAGTTATGAATTCCCACTCTGATAAAGGTAATATGAAAATCTGGATTAAAGGTAAGTTGAGATATAACAATAGTAAAATAAGTAAATGATATATGAATCACAAAGCAACAGGGTGAGCATCATATTACCTTTTTTTCTAGAATGAGCATGACAATTCTGTCAATTGGATGAATGAGAGTTTCAGTCCATAACCACTAAGCTAAACCATGCAAGGTATATTAAAATAAAAATCAATTAAGGATATATTTTAATATTTTTATTAATAATATCAGTATTAGGCTGCAACTTTATGAAGTTTTTAAAAGCTTCAAAGAGACACACTTAAAAATTTTAGTAGCATAAAAATATATTACTGATATTTTTATTGGATCAAAAGATATGAAAATAATAAAATTGATTAATGAAAGAACGAATAGATAAGTTTGTTTCAATGAAAGCATAAAGTATTTCTTAATGTTGACTTTGATATATTTATGCCTCATTAAATAAAATTAAAAACATTCTATAATTACTGATGAAGAGTCTTGGTTTCACTAAACTGTACTGCTTGAGTTTGAACATAGGAAATAATTAGATAAATGGATCCTCATTATACAAAATCTTTTTTAAACTTAGAATTTTTTTTTTTTTTACAAAAAATCCAATGAATTTACGAATCTCAGAATAATTTGAGAATAATCTTAAAAAATATATCAAGATCCTTTAAGAAACTCAAATGTAACAATATTGGGAATTCATTTTATAGAATTCCTCAATTTTATTTTTAAAATTCCAGAATTAACAGAACCCTTTGCTAATAATACCACAATCTTATTTTGATTTTTAAATCTAGAAATAATCTTTCTTAAAATTCTTTCTTTTTGTTATTAATGCAAAATTCCTTTAAACAGAGCTTAACTTGTTTTTAACTAGAGACATAAAAGTTTTTATAACAATAAATTTTAGCAGTGCATAATGTAGCAATGACATAACACTTTCTGCTGAAGTTTTTATTGAGTTTTCATTTTTTTAAGCCCTCATTTGATTTTTATAATGTGACCCCAGAGAATAAAATAACATTATTTTGGTTTGCCTTTTAATCACTCTTTTGTGGCTATCCTTAGCATTATTTCCCAAATTTGCTGTCATTTAACAAAAGCATATTGATTTAGTAATTAAAACAAAAAGCAAAATCTAAATATGACAGCATTTTATAAAGATTTTATATATTACAAATGTAATGCAGAAATTCTTGTTACATTACTGATTGGAAATTTTAGTTTTATCCACACGAGAGCACATGTGATAGGTTTTGAGCATATTTATACTTTTATTAAATTTTGAAAGTGAAAATACATATTTATGATCATTTTTCCAAAAATATTTAATATTTATTTTTTAGAAGAATATAATAATTAGATTTAGATTTTATTAGAAAAAATTAGTTTTAGAAGATAAATCAAGATAAATTAATGAGATATGGCCCCAATTTATAATTGGCTAAAAAGTAACATTTTTAC
Organism: Epiperipatus broadwayi; assembly: GCA_028023455.1. Classification (NCBI taxonomy): domain Eukaryota; kingdom Metazoa; phylum Onychophora; class Udeonychophora; order Euonychophora; family Peripatidae; genus Epiperipatus; species Epiperipatus broadwayi. The sequence continues at coordinate 4,932,678 of JAQFVV010012485.1, read as the reverse complement.
CATGGCTGATTAATTTTTGTCATTTTTCTAAAATTCTAAATAAAATATTAATTTAAAAAAAAAAAATTCATTAATTTTAAGCAATCTGATTAAAAATTAGTTCAGGAATTAAAACTAATTTAAAATGCTTAATTTTTTTAATTTAATATTTTTACTAAGGACTATTGTAACCTGTCTAATAAAAAAAATCTTATTGCTCTTTCAGATTCAACTCCTTCTTTCTTATTTAAAGACCCTAGTGAGAACTTCAATCATGTTTGCAACATTTTATTTTTACAATTAAACCCTTTTTCTATATTATATATTGATAATCTTTACATTATTTATTACAAATGTATGCTTCCAAACAATAGAAATTTTAAAAGCTAGTATTTGAACTTTGCCAAATAAGAAAGTAAATTACTAAATGGAATACTTAACTATAACAAAGGTGCTTTAAATTATTGGATATAATTTTGTCTATTCATAAAGCTTGTAAAATGTGATGATATTGAATTTACTATTATATGAGCATATCTTTATGAAATACGTAAAGCAAAGATTAGCAGACTTTTAAATACCACAGTAATTTTGAGTATTGTTTCATGGCATTTTATTTACATTATAAAGATAATTCCAAGATACTCTGAAAAAATGTGATATTTATCACTTTTGCTGGCAGACTAAAGCTAGAAGGAAATGTCATAGAGAATCATAATAAGGATGATACATTTTTACAAAATAAATGTGTTAATGAGTTGGTATGTGGTTACGTGGACACATTTGTGTTTAGCAGATTGATTTGTACAATCATCACAAAACTTACTTTTACTTTTTTGTTTTTTGTTTTATGGTAATAATAAATAATAATGAACTATTATCAAACTTTTTGTTTTTATAATTGCATCCACCATCTTAATTCCATCATATTGAAATCCTCCACAAGCATAAAAATTCAGATCATTCTTGCTTACTATGCATGCATATCACAATTCTGTATGTTCATTTTATGAACTCTAATAGATGAACCCCATACTCAAGTTGACAAGTAAATATTTTTTTAAAACCACCCTTATGTGAAGTAAAAATTACTTTTTATCTAATTATGAACATATTGTGGAAGAATTAATAATCATTGTAGGCAAAAAATATTTTCAAGTTTTTTATTTTTTTAGTGTATAACAATATTTTAATATGAAATTGATATTAATTACAAAGTGGTAATATGTATGCAATTAAAAAATCTTATTTAAACATACTTTTAAAATTCATAAACTTTCTGAATAAAATACCTCAGAATAGTGGAATAATTATAGATCACTAACACTTAAATTTAAAAATCTTCATCAACAGCAGTATCTTGAAAATAAGTATGGCCATTCCAAGTAAGAAAAAAGGACTTAAAGCAATAAAAATATAATATACAATACATTTCATAAAATAAAAAATGCATTCACATATAATATATACTACTCCATTATTCTGTTTATTTAATAATTGCTATGCTGTTAACTTCTTCTGTCCTTCAACAGCTTGTCTAATAATATATTCCATTATATTCTATCCTGTTATATATTACCAATGAAAGGAACCAATTTTTGAATTTGTTTAGAATGTCTTTGAGAAATTATTTATAACTGCAAATAGGATGCCTTTTTCTGCAAACAATGTTTAAGTTAACTGAAAGATTCTTTTTAAAGAAGTCTTGTATTGTTAGCTCATTTCATCTATTCAAGCCAATGAAGATGTGATTTTACTATAGTCGATTCTGAAGTACCTCATCAAGCAAATTGAAGAACATATCTATTAGTCTTATAATCTTTGCATTAAATTTTTAGAATTTTACATGGTATCCTTAAATGACATTTTTCTAATGCCTGTATGTAACAACAATAGAAGATACAAGCCTCATTGTTATGCAAAAATTTGGATATAATAACATCTCTATATACAACTAATTTAGTTGCAGTACTTATGTCATTGTGATAAAACATCCCATCTTTTAATTTGTTAATAGCAGGATCACATTGGATTCTGGGATGCATTCCAAAATGAAAGTCCAATTTTTTTGCTTAAAAACTACTAAGATATTTAAATTGATACATATTCTTATTGAATAATTAAAGAAAGATTTTATCACTGTCAGAATGCACATTTTGCTTATTAATGCTATAAGCAAACTGCCTATTTCTGAAAATGAGGAATATATGCATAGCATAATTTATAATATGGTTTATAATCTTTCTAATAGTATTAAAAATACTTATTGAGTATTAGATTACTCTTGATGTAGTACAAACAAATAATCAATAATGCAATTGTGTCTAAAGCCAATGACCCTTAATTTAGGAATAGCTGAATAAATATTAAATTATTTTTAAGACTTAATTCTTAATAGCAGAATTATCAGTGAACAATTTTCATCTTCTCAATCTGTTATCTGTGAAAACATATAATAATATCTAATATGTAAATACAAGTATATTGTCTATACTGAACTTAATGTAATTAGAAGGATTTGAACTCAGACTTTCAACCTGCCTACAGCTATTCACATGATCTTATACAACTGATACACATAACCACATACATGTGGAAAAAATAAATAATCTCCAGTATACATATTTCATGCTGAACCAGCACTCATCATGATCCAGATAATCATCTCTCACACACATATATCATCAATTCTTTGGGCAAAGACTACTTAATATTTATGTAACTCATTAGTCATTATTTCAGTAATGCATAATTTGAAAAAAATATTAAATACATTTAGAAATTTAGAAATTTAATTTCATAAATTTTATGCATCACTTTGCATGAATGTTTTCATATATTATCTCTCCATCATTTCCTCATTGTGTACATTCATGGAGTACTAGAAAACCTCAATCAACCATGAGATCACTCTCTTTCTCTCTCCTGTTTAATTTATTTGTATAGTCTTTTTCATAGTTGAATTGCTCATATTTATTGATAATTTAATGTGTGAACTTTTAAAATAAAATTATTTCATAAACATGTGTTATTAAAATTATAGCTGATTTGCTATTATCCATAGTTTCAGCTATTTATTGAAGGTTTGAAATCTAATGTTGTAAACACAGCATAACTATTAAATATATTTATAAGTATCCTCATAATATTTTGAGCCTGTGGACCTCAAAGTTGAAATTATACTTTTACCTCAAATTCAGAATTTTTAGACTGAAGTCCAGAAACTTAAAAATTCTTTAGATTTACATTTGTAAAAGCTCTATCTCAAATTAAGCTAAATGAAAGTAAAATATAGTGCATACATGATTAAAAATATGTTTTACAAAAATAATTTTGACATATTTTTAAAAACGGGTGAGTAAAGAAATTAGCCGTAATGAATTATTTTTTTCTTGACTTGCTGGTTTGTTCCCAGAAAAAAATAAACATAGTTTTAAAAAAAGATAGGATTTTATCTCCAACTGCTAAATATCCTTTTACAGCAATCTAAAGTCATTATGGTCATCTCCCCCCCCCCAAACTTCTGAGTATATACATAGAATATTTTTGTGCCTAGTTTTGATATATTTCTTCAAACTATATTACTTAGTATACCTCATTGTTACTCAAAGTTTTAAAATGTGATTTTGACATATTTACTACAATCTACATGTAGTGCCACTGTATGGGTAAGAAGTGACTTTGTACAAGTTAAATTTCAGAGCCTCTAGTACTATGAACAAAGCCAACCTTAGGGTCATGCAACAGCATAAGATGTCACATTTATCAAGATTTAAGACTTGCATGATCCACAACTTTTGTGAAAACCAAAAAATAAAACATTTTGTAACTGGTTTTCTTTTTCCAAAACTCTGTAATTTGTAGGCCCTACAATGAATATTATATGTGAAGTAATACAATTGTAAAAGCACTGATTATGCAGATTACATATTTTTCAATTATGTTGTAGACCTAAATGTTTTATAATGTTGTGGTCATATTAATATAACATCAGCATAGGTCAAAAAACATTTTCTTTGTTAGCATTAATTTGCAACAACAACAAAAAATTTAATTAGAACAATGTTATTAATGGATTCACAATAAAACATTGAAGAAAATAATATATATATATATTTTGGATTATATGTATTTTTTGTTTTTTCAAATATTGATTCAAAATCATATTTATAATAAATTAGTAATTATTTATATGTTATAAGTATCAATTTGTGCAATTTTAATATATCTATATTTGTAAGTAAGATTTTTTTTTTAAAAAATATCTAAATGCTTTTTATCATATGACCCCTCCTCCCTTCCCTTGAAATAAAACTACTTAATTAAAACAAAATGAATTCTATATAATTTTGTTTAACAAAAACCATAGTAGAAAATTTAAAAAAATTATAATTATTTACACTTTTACTTTTTTATTTACATATTAACTATACTGACTTTATTGACTCCAGGGTAATAAATAACAATCAGCTTTAAGTAGATCAACTCTAATCGATATATTAATTAGTAATCTCTCATACATAACTTGTTACAATTTCTATTAGCAAAGTTAGCTACTCACATATTCATTCAATAATAGAAATCTTACACTACTTCATGATTTAATTTTTTGTGTGCTTGTTATTTCAGTATAAAAACTTGATCATGCTCGATGGTCAGGTATCTAGGGTTTTAAGGATTTATATTACATTTAATTAGGGGAGAAATTTTCACACTTACATTGTTTATTTAATAAAATTTTAGAAGCCATTACTGTGCATTGCATTTTTTTAAATTTAATGATTGATTATAATAACTTTTTTTATAAAAAAATCAAACAATTGGTTTCTTCCACTAGAATAGCTAAAGAATTTTATGGCACTTTTCCATTAGGCAGTTTGCAAATGATGTTGTATAGTTATAACAAACAACAGGAAGACATTAAATAATATTAATCAAATGCACACAATAATATCTTTTTAAAAAATTTACTTTTTACTAATTCTGTTTTTTTTTTCAGGACTATAATATATTTAGGTAATTTTATGGATTAATTATAAATTTTAGCTAAATTAAAAATTCTACAACTATCCAAATTCAATAAAAATCAGATCAGCAAAATGTATAAAAAAAATTATATCGATATTAAAAAATATATATTAGTTTTAAAAAGAAAAAAATAATATCAGTGGTAAAAAAAAAGCATGAGACTATATCAGAATCAATCCACAAACCCCATGGTTCAGGGTTTGATACTCTAACTCTACATTCACATCAAACAAACATACAACACAAAAGTTTATAAAATATGAACTGATAAACTAAATTGCCTGTTATACTTAATTTTTATGAGATAATGTATTAAATAAGATTATTTTAAAATAAATTATTAATAGTAATGTCTTTTTATATACATAAATTAGGATGTTTAAATAAAGGTAATTTGGAAATCTAAACATTTTCATTTGCCTATGTATTTTATTAATTATTACAGCCAAATAGTTCAAATATGCTCATTTACTGCAATGGTTGACAATATAATATTTAATATACTTTGAACAATTGTCGCAAGTCTGAGTAAAAAAGTAATCCTTTTATATTTAAATAAAAAATATTTGAAACTTCAGAATGTATTTCTAACAATGGAGCATTTAGAAATCTAAACATTTTTATTTACTTATAAATTTTATTATTTATCATAGTGAAATGGCATCTGTCTGTTCAATGTAGCTCAAGAGTAAAGTATAAAATATTTAATATATTACGAACAATTTAAGTAAAAAAATAACTCTCTTACATTTACATAAAAAATGTTTACAATCAAAAAATATTTCTAATAGTGGAGTAATCCATCGATCTAAGCCAGTATTTTCAAATCAGAATATATTTTTAACAATGGAATGATTCATAAATCTAAGCATTTTCATTTACATGTGAATTTTATTAATTATTACTGTGATATGTCATTTTGAAACATTTTTGTAGCCTACAACCACATTCCTGACAGAATGGCAAGGAAAATATGGACAGACATCAGAAACCATTTAATAAAATGGTCAAGTAAAAATATACCATATGAAACAAAATGGCAGGAAATTGAGTCTGCAGCCAAAAAATTATGTTTTATAGTACAGAAAAAGAGATCATGTGTGAGAGTAATGTAGCAAAAATTAAACTACAGGAATATTCATTATCTATTCTAGAAGTCTATTAAAAATTATTAATATACTTTCATTAACTGATTTGTTTCAAAGTTGTGAAGGTAGCACATTTGACACATCATTTAAACTATAGTAATTTTCTATCTACATATATACTAAACAATGATAGAGATAAGTGTAAGCTGTTTTTCTGAAAGTTTAAGATGATGATGTTTTAGTTGTATTTATATATTAGACTATTTCATCATCTAATATAAATATTGAATGTCTTTAGAAAAATTCAACTTATTTAAATATTCCAAATATCTTCAACTGTTAGTAATACTACACAGTTTAGTGTATGCACAATGCTTCAAAGGTATTATTATTTTTTCTTTTTCAGATGTTTCTGGCCTGACCAGTGACAGCACTAGCATAGGAATTGAACCTGGACTATTAGATTCTTGAATATTGAATTTTAAGGCAATGCTCTAATCAACTGAGCCATCCTGCCAAAGAGAACAGTCAGTAGAAATGTCATATATTTATCTAGGAGGTTTCTCCTTATTTCTCCCTATAATCAAATTTGATTAGTGGTTTCTGTACACTGTATAGTCACACTGTTAAATTATGAGGGTTGTTCACCATTGTCTTGTTAACAGTTTTAAATTTTCTTCTTTGTACCTTTTCTTCTCTATCCAATATTTTCATATTTCTCCAATTGAACATTTGTTCATTTGTACATACATTGTCTGCTATCTTAGACCCATCTGTTTTCTCTCTTCTAATCATCAGTTTGTATTTTTGCAAGTGCTTTTCAATGAGGTGATTGGTTCTTACCAATATAAATTCTTCCACATTCACAAGGTATTTCACAAATGCAGTTCTTGCTTTTCAGCATTTCAAGTTTAGGCTTTATAGATGTTAGAATTCCTTATAGGGTGGTATGGCTCTGGAGTTGTTCTGATGTTATACTGATTGAAGATTTTCTTTAATTTGTCTATTTTTGGTATGTATAGGTACACTATAGCAGTGGTCTTCAACCACTGGGCCATGGACCAGCACCAGGCTGCAGAAGTTTTCTGACGGGCCGCGCTAGACTGGCAAGAAAGTTAGTAATAACAAAATAATAAGATTTTAAACTTTTAAGTAATATAAACAGTTTTTATTTATTTTTTCATCACAATTTTACTCTGTTAAAAAAAAAGAAACAGAACAAAAATGAAATCTAATCAATCATACATAAATTAATTTGTTTTTCTATTTATCACAGATGTTTAAGGAGGGGTAGAATTAATTTTTTTATTATTTTTCTAAAAAAATTGAAAATTAAAAAAAAAAGTTTTATATTATACAAACTCCAGTTGTCTTTTGATAGCCAATCACGGCTGCTTGTCGGCATTGTTTATGTGTTAAAACAAGATCAAAACTTTTGACTTTTCAAGTTTCAGGTTATTTTTGTTTAAAAATGAGGCCACTTTTTTTTTTGGCCTGTAAAGCGATATCTTTTTTGCTTTTATTTGTATATCACTAATATATTAAAACTTTTATTTTTAAAACCAATTTTTATTATCTTTTTTTAAAAATAAAAACAAACAAAAAATAACCTTGCGATTTTTTTGGCTTTATTTCTATTACGCGATATCTATTTTACCATTTTTTTTTAAAAAAAATTTCCTATTAATTACATTTTTTGATCCTTTCAACACACCAACACACAAAAAAAAAATACAATAACATCAAAACTTCAGACTTTTACACGTTTTGTTTTATTTTTTCAGATTTAAAATACGGCGATTTTTTTTTTTGACTGTACTGTGATTACTTACGCGATTTCTATTTTGCCCTTACTATTATCAAAAGACAACATCCATATATATATAACCATTTTGTATATTTAACATTAAATACAGATATTACATTTATCATAATCATTGCCATGTAATTACACTAGCCATGATATTTCCCAACATTCAGGTGAATAACATTTTATTCTTGAATGTTTTAACAATGAAATAATAAACATAGAAATGCAAGCACATTAATGAGAACAATTGTACTGTTTTCTGTGTTCAGCATGTGAAGGTAAGCAACACCATTACAATACACAATAACTAGGGTGCTGTTTTGCTCAGTTACAACAATTAAGCTTATCTAAGGCTAAGCAGGTTACGCCTTTAAGAAAATTTATCTGTAAACTTCTGCTGGTCCACGAAATCTTATCCTTATTTTTGCTGGGCTGCAGGTGTGAAAGATTGAAAACCACTGCACTATAGCACCAATAATTGTATTTTCTTTTGATGTTTTTTTTTATTGTCTATTTAAGGTTTTCTTAAGAATAGCTGAAGGATAATCATTTTCCATAAGAGTTATATATATATATATATATATCTATAATCTTTTTCCATAAGAGTTATATATATATATATATATCTTTTCTTTTTTCAAATCACTGGTTTCTGAACAAACTTCTTTTGCTTTGTTTCATAGTGATAGTATAACTCCATGTTTTGTGTTTCTGCTGTGATTGAATGTATAGGCTAAGTTTTTCCCATATGTGCAGACTTTCTGTAAACAATAGTTTTGATTTTGCCATTAATGAGTCTTGTCACAAGAACATCTAAGAATGCCAATTTTTGTTTATTCTGATTCTATTGTGAATTTGATTGAAGTAAATATATTGTTGATATGTTTCCAGAAAGTTTATAGTAGTGCATCTTCATGTGGCCATACAACAAATATATTATCTACATTGTAAAGCCAAACTTTAGGTGGATATGGAGTAGTCATGCACTTTCAATTCTTCCATGTAAATATTGCTAATCAGGGATGACAATGGTGAGCCCAAATCCATTCCTTGATTTTGTTGAAAGAATTCTGTGTTATATTGAAAATGGATTGTTGTTTTTATGCAGAATGTTAAAAGTTCTATTATATTATCAATAGAAAGAGTTTCTCTGGTTTGTAAGCTATTATCACCATTTAATCATTTCCTTACAATCAACAAGGCTTGTTCATGTGGTACATTTGTGAATAAACTTTTCTCATTAAAGCTTACCAGTAAGTCAATTGTTTTTTAAATTTTTATGTTCCTGATTAATTCTACAAAGTGTCTATAATCCCTGATAAAGGACCAAGAATTTTGAGAATAAATGTTTGCAAATTTTGGCAAGGCAATAATAGGTTTTAATGGAACATAATTCTTATGGATTTTAGGTAGATCATAAAGATGAGGAATTTTGCTGAAATATGATGTTAATTTACTTTTTTCTGAATTACTGAACTACCTGTGATCATTTCTGAGTAATGCTTGTAACTTTATTTTTATACTTAGTATTGTATTTTTTTGACACTTTTTTGTATTGGCCTGTTGTGAGAAGTTCTTGTATTTTGTTGCCATAATCAGTTGTATCTATTACAATTGTTGCATTGCATTTGTTAGCAGAAGAAAAAAGATCTATATAGAACAAACTCTTATAAAAATGATTATCCATCAGTTATTAAGGAAATCTTAAATAGATAACAAAAAGAACCATAAAAAATTACTGGTACTGTAGTTGTATCTGTACATACCAAAAACAGCAGACAAATTCAGAAAAATCTGCAATCAGTATAACATCAGAACAACTTTCCAAGCCATATCACACTATGAGGAATTTTAACATTTACAAAGCCTAAACTTAAAATGCTGAGAAGCAAAACATGCATCTATGAAATAACATGTGAATGTGGGTGAGACCAGTCATCCCATTGAAAAGCATTTGCAAGAAAACAAATTGATGATTAGAAGAGAGAAAACAGATGTGTCTAAGGTAGCAGACTACATATGTACCAATGAACGTATAAGAAAATACAAAAATATTTTAGAGAAGAAAAGGTACAAAGAAGAAAATTTAAAGAAGCTTCTTACATGACAATAACAAACAACTCTATAAGTCAACCTAGTGTGACTATACATGATGTATGGAAACCACTAATCAACTTTTATCTTAATAAGAAGTGGAGAAATCAGAAGGAAACATGAAATTTCTACTGACTGTTGCTTTTGGCAGGATGGTTCAGCTGATTAGAGCATTACCTTAAAATCCAATATTCAAGAATATAAGGGTTCGATTGGATTCCCATGTTAGTACTGTCATTAATCAGGCCAGAGACAGCTGAAGTAGAGGGGAGAATAATACCTCTCAAAACATTGTGCATATACTAACCTGTGTGCTATTACTAACAGTTGAATGTATTTGGAATATTTAAATAAACTTAAATTCTTCTAAAGACATTCAAGCTTATATTAGATGATGGAAATAGTCCAATATATACATACAATAAGTGTAAATTATTGTGGTCTGGACGAACTGATGAGTGTTGGTTCAGCATAAAAGGTGCATTTTGTTGATCATAGATCTTTTTTGCATGTCTTTGGTCATATGTTTATAATTACATCCCCCCACAAGGTGTTAAAAGTGGATAAAAACCAATCCCTACCTTGCATGAGAGTGATGTAATAAAAATTACACTACATAAATATTTATTGTATTTATATATTGGACTATTTCCATCATCTAATATAAATATAGAATATCTTTAGAAAAACTTAAATTTTATTTAAATATTCTAAATACGTTCAACTATTAGGAATAGCACACAGGTTACGTGATTTGTGTCAAAGTTGTGAGGGTAGCACATTTGACATATCAGTTAAACTGTAGTATTTTTCTGTCTACATATATACTAAGCAATGTAAAGATAAGTGTAATAGTGGTGAGTTTTTGTCTGTTTTAATGTAAGATATTGTAGTCAAGACCAATATATGAGTGCTGGTTCAGCATAAAATGTGCATCTTGGGGATCATAGATCTTTTTCACGTCTTTGGTCATATGTTTGTATGTAATGTGAGGTATTTTGGCTTCTCCTTAAACGAAGTCAAAAATATCTCAGCAATTATACCCAGATAAACCTGTTAGCCACTTTATATTTCATTTTCCTAAGTCTTCCCATATTCTGCTCCATCCCATTTCCACAACATAATCTTTGTCAACTCTATGGCCTTTATATCTAAATCCCCCTTATCTTTTCGTAAACCCAGCATAAAAAACAATAACTCACTTTCTGTATAATCACTTTATTCATATCTATTCTCCCATAACTTCATTATCTGTACCCTTTCTGCTTTCAAGCATTTACATTCAATCAACAGATGCCTAATATTTTACATCCCTCCACAAGGCGTTACCTTGCGTGAGAGTAAAGTAGTGAGAACTACACTACAGAAATATTCATCATCACTAATGGATGGCTGATAAAAAATTATTAATACGATGCTCAGATATCTTGTTTTACGTCTAACTTTCTAAAGCTTTTTATTAGTATATTTTGGTATATCGATTATTGAGTTAAATAATTGTACATATAAAATTACGAGGAACACACACAGATTAATAAAAATGCACGCTTTGTAAATCATTATTCGTTTGGTCAATTTATAGCCTTTATTCTTTATAAATATCATATATATTCATAACTGAAATACTTCCTGCTTTTTGTTAATAAATGCTAACCTTAACAAAATAATAAATTAAAATAAACTGTTTAGTAGTTCACGACTGTCGTCTTGAGCACAGATTAATTAAAATACAGTATATTCCTGGCGGTGCTACCTAATGAGTGACTTATCAGGCAGAAGAAAGAAAAAGTGTTACATTCCCAGTTTTTAAATTATGTAGGAAGTGAATTTTTTTTTAAGTTGTCCTAAAGCTGTCACTCGTCTCGGTAGCCAGAAGCTATAACAAGAAAATTTATGAAGTACTATTCTTAGCAATTAACTTACAGTTTAATAAATTAAAGTTAAACAATTAAACAATAGAAACATTTTTTAAAAATACATAATGATTCTATATTTTTAAGTAAAGGTTGTTATTACAAATGTTTGATCAGGAAATAAAATATTAAACTTTGGTATTTAAAAAATAAAATACTGTACTCGAAGCGTTGGATTTTTTTAAAAAAAAAACAGGTATTATAAACTAATGTAGAAGATAATGGGGTTTGAAATCAGCATGTTGGACATTTCAGAAATAAAACGCCGTGTGATATAGTTATTTTTAAAAAGTGCTATATAAATTATAACTATTCGCAGTTGGCGATTGAATTCCCAAAAGAGAAACAGACTTAAGAAAAAATAGAGTGAAAGACAACGAAAGAAAGAATTCCAAGTAGAAGTCTGACTAACAATAGAACTAAGAAAACTAGAGACAGCAATAACTGTAGGTACCTTTTACCATATATACGATTGGAATGCATAATTTAAAAAAAAAGTAAAGTCAAAAGCCGCTGTAGTTGTTATAATTATATATATATATTTTCATATGTCATAGCATTGGCCGAGAAGCGAACTCGCGACAACCGTCTGCAAGCAACTGTTTGCTTGCAAGGCGACTGCGCTGACCTTTCGGCTACTAACGCTTGACTAAATTATATTTTTGTTTTATGATCAGCAATATAGAACTAATTCATCAATATCAAACTAATCTTGGAACTATGTATATGTCCACATATACCACGTATTAATTTTTTAATCTTCTTATTCAATATCTTGTAATGCCGTTATATGATAATTCTTCTGTAGCAAACTTTTTTCCTGAAAGATTTCAATACATTGCCTATTTGTGGCCCTTCATCAAATTTTATACTAACGCATGTCATCTTAATAAAAACAATTGGTACCGCATCTGCTTAATATATTTTTGTGATAATTTGTATAATGTAAATTGAATTTGCTTCTCTCAAAATGCTATGGTCAAATGCATCATAAAATATTTTTTTAGAACATCAAATTCAATAAAAATATTTCTTTACAATAAACATACCATTTAGTTTTATGCTCTTACATTATATTATCTAAATATTTCAGAGTACTCTTAAATGAAAAATTTCAGGGCTTTTATATAATAAAAAATCTATATTTTACTTTTATAGGAGAAATTTGACAGAATATCCATTCCTTACGCAACAAATCTAGTTGAAGCAATTACATATTATGTAAAAAAAATTTTTTTTAATTTTCAGTCTCTGATTTATCTTACTATCCAAGTCTTTTGTTCTGTCTAAAATGCTACCAAAATACTTTAACCAATCCACAATCCCAAGCTGATAACCATTTAAACCAAAGTTTTTTGAACATTAATTATTAAAATTCTTTATTGGATACATTCAAAAATATTAGAAATATTATGTAGCTCGTCCATTAGCAAAAACACAATCATTAACATAATACAAATCTGGGTAACATTTTTCATTATACTTTTAATTGGTTCAAATTAGAAAAATTATAAATCACTGAATTTTTTATATCTTGTTGCCTGGCTTATAAAATTATCAACGACTGTTTTTAAATAAAGTTGAACTAGAATACTTTCCTGTTCAACAGTAGTTTCATTTGAGATTTTCCATTCTTAATAATAGTATTTTTTGTATCACCATATAGAATCTGTCAGGATTTAAATATAAATAAACTTTAGGGGAAACGAGCTATTTTAAAACGTTAGCTTACATTTCCTTAAATAATTGAATCAAATGCCATGACTAAGCAATATATAAATTGCCATATTTAATTATATTTGCCTGGCAATATAAACTATATCTATAGTATTTTTGGATTCGCTAAAGTATAAACTCATTCTGAATCTCTGCTGATCATTTACATATGACTGAAAAAAGTATTTTTGATATAATGGAAAGCAACAATATTTCACAATAATTCTTTTGGTCTTTATTCATTATCATCCTATTTTAAAACTTCTTTCAGAACCTCATCAAAACGTTCTGCTATTTTATTTTTAAGAATAAAAATATTAATTTTCACTTTATCAAGCTGAATATCTTTGCCCACTCTAAATAAATTAAAAGGATGAGTATATTATTAAATTTAGCCACTTAACTTTTTTCATTATAATCAAAACATTGATCAAAATACTATCTTCAAAATATCCATCATTATCTTCCAAAAGAAGGTCTTTCTACTTATCTAATAAAATTTTCATATTGTATGTTACTTTTATAATCAGAAAAATCCTGTATTTTTTTTACCCATCAATTCTTTAATAATGTGATACCTGTTGTACGTCTGCCTTTGAATATATATATATAGCATTTATAAAACTCCGCCAACCTATTCAATCAAATAGTGAATTTCACATGTTTAATTTTAATAAAGCCACTAATAATACAATCATTGTCAAAAAAAAAAAGCATACATGATTTTTCTTTTTTGTGGAACTAAGAACGGATTTAATAAGTCACCCCTTAAATAATGTATATTTTAATTAATACAATTTAATTTTTAGAATCCCATTTAATAATTTTAGTATTTAACAGCTATTGAATTTTAGCTTTTTTTTTTTTTAAAAAAAAAGGCAAACTCAACCCTTTCTATAAATGTTTTTGATATAAAACATTTTTTAATGCTACTACAATTTGATATTGGAACATAATAATCCGCTCATATTTAGTAAGTGTCCATATGATATTGAATTATTATATCTTCTTACTTCTGAATATTATATAATCCATAATATACCCTTATTATTAGGAGTATAACAATAATCATGATTACTCAAGTATACTATAGATGGCAGTAGAGTAAAAAAGTAGTCTTGTTTTATCCTTTATGAATATGATTGCATTCATGTTTTTTAATAGTACGTTTTAATAAAGTGTTCATAATAGTCAGACCATGTTTTGTACTAAAATTAAAGACTAAAAGTTCATTCATGTTCACAAATTTCAGTGCTATTATTTCTTATTAAATTTAGACCATAGTATATGCTTCCTATAATATGTATATTAAACTTTCCAAAATAAAATTTTGATATTTAATGATTTTAATATAATAACACTATCCAACAAAGATTAAATTCTTTATAAAGACAGATTAACTGAACCTTTTACTTTTCAGCTAAGATACATATTTATCAGTCAATAATTGGATGACTAACTATTGTCTTTTGACTATTCTACCTGAACAAAAATTTTAGGCTATTTTCCCGTCCATGGCTGTGGCAGGAAAATACATAATCTTTAAAATCTATTATTTAGTTCTAATATAAAACTTTGTATGATTAATAAATTTGATTTATTTAAAGTCACTGCCTGAAGTTGATTTTATATGACTTTTACATTAACCATCTCCATGGATTTTTTATTATTTTTATATTGACTACTTAGATAATTTTCCATGACAGATTCTCCTAATAATTAAAACTTTATTTTCAAGAAAACAATCAATTCTTTTTTTAAAATTATTTTACAAATAGCTTTGTCCAGTATTTCTGTGCCTCTTATTCATTTCATTTTTTTTCTATCTTATCTTATTATTTGAATTTTTTCTACAGTACAGGCTTTTTTGTACCTGCACTCCAATATATAATATATAGGGGTTTGAACTCAGATTTTCACATGACCCTCAACTATCCATGTGTGATCAAGTGTGTCAGCAGTATGAGATAACATGGATAGTTGAGGGTCATGTGAAAGTCTGAGTTCAAATCTCCTATATATCTTATCTTATATGATTTAAAATGCTTCTCATGATTACTAATATTTTAACTCCATACCAACAGTCAAAATTCTTACTTAGTGTGTTTCATAATTTTAATCTTATTGATCTTTAATATATATTTTTTCTATATTTTTTCCCTGTATTAAGGTATCACTTATCCGAATTTCAGGTAAGTAGTGGAAGATGGCAGGAGTAAATGGAAAAAGTTATGCTAATATGTCTTCTATATGTGCCAGTAGCCATCCTTAAATAAGTCATTTATACTAACTAATAATTAATTCTGTAATGTCTAATTTGCTATGTTTCTGCTCTGAAGATCAAATATATGGATCTTAGAAATATTTTTGAGCAGATGAGAATTTTTTAGTAAGCCTAGGATATCTTCAACTAGTTCTCTGATTATTGCTTGGCAAATGTATATCTATTTCTAGCAAAGAATAAAACAACTACTGATATTAAATGACCATTAAAGTTATTTCTTTTACTTCAGTATTCCTCAGTGGAAGAATGCTAAGACATATTATAGATTGGTGCTGATATAAACATTTTTTTTGTTTGCTAAGTAATAAATAATTTATTGTGAAAAGGCTTGATAATCTATGCATATTACACAATTTATTTTAAAATAAAGCTGCTATACCTGATACAGTTTCTGTTCTTTGTATTATAATTGTTATAAAAAAAATCATTTAATAACATTTTCATTTAATGAAGTTAGAAAAATAATATCATTTCATTGACATACCAGATATTGAATGATCCTTTTTTAAAATAAAGACAAAATACCTAATAATGTTCATGAATCAAACTAGATCATTAAATGACTTAATTAGTTTTTAAAAAAAATCAAAGTGACATTATTGAAAAAGATATTAAAATTGATATAAGCATTAAAAAGCTTACTTATTGTTTATGAGATTATGCTTCATTTGCAAATTAATAATAATAATAATAATAATAATAATAATAATAATAATAATAATAATAATAATAATAATAATAATAATAATAATAATAATAATAATAATAATAATAATAATAATAATAATAATAATAATAATAATAATAATAATAATAATAATAATAATAATAATAATAATAATAATAATAATAATAATAATAATAATAATAATAATAATAATAATAATAATAATAATAATAATAATAATAATAATAATAATAATAATAATAATAATAATAATAATAAAAAAAGATTAGTTATCATATGAACGACTGTTAAGGAAATTATGATTTTTTTTTTACATATGTCAAAGTGTTGACCGGGAAGTGAACCCGGGCCAATTGCTTGAAAGGCAGCTATGCTAACCGCTAGTCCACCAACGCTTGATGGGGGAAGTGGCAGATTTAGCACAGACAGCAAGCACTTCTACTTCTCAGTTGGCCAAATTAAGATTTTTTTTTTAGCTGAAAATTAATTCAGGAATTATTACCTCTTAAATCTGTTACTATTATATCTACATTAATCATGTTAGATAAAACATCTAAATTTCAGTGATTGAATGGATTCCAATTTCTTTCCTTTCAAATTGTACTTTAATGTGAAAACCAGCATATTTTTCTCATTAAAAGTTTGCAGTGCCATTATTTATTGAACTTTATAAAACAGTCATCTATTCAGATGCAACCAAGTAATTTTACATTGTGTCAAAACAGATAATTCTACAAAAGTTACCCTATACCAAATCTTTTTATGTATCCAGATATTTTATGTTTTTATACTATATGTAACATATTTAGTGAACAAAATCTATAGACCTTAGAGTAAGTAGAATGATTGCTGGAAAAAAACCTGACTGAACATTCCTGCTCATATAAAAAGCTCATGATAACTAGTCATATACCTACTTCTATATCTAAAGACGATAATGTTAAAAATAGAGAGCATTAGAAAAAGTGCACAAAAACAGGAGGAGAAAGCAAAAAGAGTATCATATTACAAGCAGTAGCTATCTTTTAATAAGACAACATCTTATTGCTATAAGAATGCTGATTATTGATTAGTGATATTTAAGCTCTATATTTAAAGGTTACCACAAAATCCAACAACACAAGACAGTCAGTAGTTTAGCAGATTTACAATGCTTATAATAGATTTTTGTATATTAAAAACTTATCTTGGCACTGCAGTTTTTAAAATAAAATAAAAAAGTATGCTTTTTTAATAGCAAAATATCTATCTATTAGTTTTTGTAAAATATTTATTGCATAATGTCAAGCGTTGGTGGCCGAGAGGTCACACGGCTGCCTTACAAGCAGTTGTCCTGGGTTAGCAGGTTCGCTTCTCAGCTGATGCTATGACACATGAGAAAAAAAATGTATTTTTAAATAGCTACTAAACGAATTGTTTGGTATATATTTTTTATTTTAATGTTGTTATTTGTTATGAGAAAATAAAATTGAGAGGTTCAAAAAAAGAAAGTCAAAAGTAAAATATGGCAATCATATTATTTAGGTAGAGTATGAATTTTATATGTTGTTCATGTAGTTTATTAATTTATTTTTAAAACATGGACTTATTAATTTAATCCAAATGAAGCCCCAATATTATTTATTATTGAGTAAATCTTAATTTTTGATAAAATAATAAAGTCTGACAAGTATAAATATTTTAAATATTTTTGTATATACTTGATTAAATTAACAACTAATTTTGATAGTTTGATTACAGATTATTCATGAACTATTTTTAGATAGTTTTTTTATGGATTATTGATGTTCAAACTATAAATACATTATTTCTAATCATTCCTAAATCTGAAAGCATATTAAAATATAAGGTAATAGCATTGATATCTAGTGTCATTTTCAAAATACCAATTTGAATAGAGCAGAGATAGAGAGAACAACTGACAATAACATATACAAATAAGCTCCGCAGTAGAGGAAAGAGTAAATATCTTTTATACTGAATAAAAAACTTAATGACTCTTCAAAATAAGAACAGAAGGGATTATGGTATTGTCTGAAAAGGATAAAGATAATTTTATTGAAAAGGTGTTAGTTTGATTAAAAAAATTTTGACTCTTTTGAATTAAGTTAAGTAATCCATTGTAGTAAAATATCCAAAAGCCATATCAATTGTAAAATCTTTGCTTGATTGGCATATGGATGTTTTTCCTGATGGGATTGAGATTATATTGGCTTATATCAGTGTCAACACATTGCAATCAATAATAATCAAATGGTTTTATTACACAGGAGTTTATAAAAGATTTGAGGGCCAGAAGTGTCATAATTGCACTCAGTTTGAAAACATTATACTTTAGAGTCTGGGCTATACTAAACTATGAAAGATAATGCATTAGAATAGTGTAGTCCATAAAACACATTATATTTGTCAAGCATTGTTAGCTGAGAGGTCAGCACAGCTGCCTTGCAAACAAGCAGTTGGTTGCGGATGGTTGTTGTGGGTTCACCTTCCGGACGATGCTATGACATATAGAAAAAAAACATATTGTATTTGATGCAGTTTCCACACTACAGTTAGCACTTCTTTGCTCATTAAAATATAATAACTTTTTTTCCAAGCTTTTTTTTTCCATATGTCAAATGCATTGGCAGGGAATCGAATCCGGGCCAGCTGCTTGGAAGGCTGCTATACTAACCTCTAGATTACCAATGCTTTTTAAAACTTAAAACATTACTAAACCAAAATATTTTAATATATGAATTTTTTTTCTACAATACAAGCTTTTTCATACCCGCAATCCAATATGTAATATATAGGAAGTTTGAACGCAGACTTTTACACGACCCTCAACTATCCATGCTATCTTATACTGCTAACACACTTGATCACAGACATGTCGAAAAGATAAATAATCACCGGTCATGTGAAAGTTTGAGTTTAAACCAAAATATTGTAAATTTAAAATAATAAAATAATAACAAAAAAACTTTGTTACATATTTTTATTTACTTATTGTCCCGATTAATAAATATTTTCGAAAATATCTGTCTGAAAAATGAATACAAAAAAAATGTAAATGTTTAATGTTATAAAACATTCCAATATATAAATATTTCTCCGTTAAAAAATGAAATTTTAGACATTTTTATGTTTTTATATTGGTATGCTGTTATTAATATTAGATATTTATATTTTTTTATTTTTTAGACAGATATTTTTGGACATATTTGTTAACCTTGAAAATAATCAGAATATCTGATTTTGAAAGAAATAAAACATGTGTTTTAATTTTACTTTATTGTGTTTCAGTAGTCTGTAAAGAAGTTATTATATATTGATGAATATTGAAAGTGAACTAAGTTTGAAAGGAATGAGAAGGAATTAAAGAATGTTTGAATTAGAAATCTTTTTTACATAAGTTTATTATTATTTCCTATTGAATTATATAATAAAGAAAAACATGAGCAGATCAGTAATATTCCTCTGTCAAATTTAAATATTTTGAAAACTCAGGGAACTTCAGTTTTAAAAAAGTTTTATTAAAATCTACAGGCTTATGAGACACTATGCCATACTAAAGAGTTGAGTTCCATTGACACATAGAAAATCCTATGGCTTTAAATGACATGAATTTGTCTCTCAGATAGTTTTTTATTCTTTACAGCAATACTCAATTGTAAAACTAGTTTGAGTACATTTCGTATATATAATACACAGTTAATGGTATATTGATTATATATATATAACATGCAATTAATGGTGTATTTAAATATTTGGTTATACGACATTCATTGATAAATAATGAGGGTTATATAATTCTAGCTTATGCATTAGCGAGCCATTAAAAATCGGCTTTATTAAAATCATACTACTAAAAATATCAAATAGATCATTAATAGTGATATAGTGATACTTAAATAAGAATGATATTATATCTGGAAATATTTATTTTCATAAGTAATTAAAAAGAAAAGTTGCCTAAATGTGGTAATATATAGAATTGGATTGAAAATATATAGATGGTACTTTAAAGATTTAATATAATTTTAATATATAGTTCAAATATTCATAAACATTTTATATCTTAATAAAAAAATTATATTTTTTTAATTTTTTTCTTTATATATATGTAAAATAAAGAATTATTTTGGAAAGAAAGAAGATTGATTTTGGAATATGTATATTGGGCAAAGAACAAGAATTAGACTGAAGAAAAATAATACTGATGAAATGAGTATAAAAAGAGAAGTTAGGCAAGAATGCAGTATGTCACATATAATTTTTAATATTTATTTATAAAAACATATTAAATAAATAGACTATGGAGAACAAATGTTGGAGGTAAAATAATAAAATGTATAAAATTTGCAGATGACATAACTATTATAGTTGTGAATGAAAAAAGTTTTAAAGAATATTGAAAAATTTGAGGAATGATATCTGGAATATGGAAAGAAGATTAATGTTGAGAAGACCAAGTATTTATGAATAGGGAAAAATACAAAAAAATTGCAAGTTGAAATTCATGATAATATAGTTCTGCAGATAAATAGATTTAGATATTTAGGTAGAGTGATGCTGGAAGAAGCGAAGATGAAGTTAAGAAAAAAATAGCATCAACAAAGAACGCATTTACCAAGAAAAAGAAAATTTTTGTGAATATTTGAATAGAGAATTAAGAAAACAAATAATGCTATGTATGGAGGATACTATTTTATGGTTGTGAAACATGAACAATGTGTAAAAAAAAATTAGGAACAGGTTGGAAACCTTTGAGTTGTTGTCATGGTGAATGATGAAGGAATCAGTTGAATGAATAAAATGACAAATGAAGAAGTTTTGACAAGAATAAATGAAAAAAAAAAAAGATTGAAAAAATTAGAGAGAAAAAGAAAAACTGGACTAGATGTATATTGAGAAGAAATAATCATTTAATGAAAGATATTCTGGAGAGAAATGTTGAATGGAAACAAAAAAGAGATTGACTTTGCTGGATGATATAAGATATGGGAAGAGATACATAGAATTGAAGAGTTAGGGAATGTAGAGAACATAATGGAAAAATGGATACATTTGTCATGTGACTGCTCCCTGAACCTGTCTGTAGGACACAATACTATTGATTGAATAATTTTTTTTATAAAAAAACATATCAAAATGTACTTCAATCTGATGATTTTTTTTTTCTTTGTAAAAGTAAGCAAAGATAATTAGGACTTTGTCTTTTGCAGAAGATATAGTAAAGGTATCATCATTAAGTAGATACATATCTGATTTATTTGTCTGTTTTGTATATGAATCCAAACTGGGGGTCGGGGATGGCAGTCTTTGAGCAAAATGGGTTTTTTTCCATTTTTTTTTGTTTAATTTGAAATAAGTTTTCAAATCAATTTTTACTTATAGATAGAAATACATTGGAATATAGTCGCTCAATTCTAACAAATTTTTATACAGATATACTGTCATTATTGCTAGATTCATAAATTCAAATTTTCTTTTTTGAGTATAGAATCATAAAGATATGCACAGACTATAATTTTTCTAGCATAATGAAAATGTTGAATTGTTAAAATTCAATTAAAATCTGAATAGTGCCTAAATGCATATAATATATACATTCTCAAGTTTACATGGTATATAAAAACAAAAACACTTTTGATTCTGTGTTAATATTTTATTTTCAGTAATTTAAAAGATGAAACATAAAATGCATTAATGTGTCATGTCAAACTATTATTCTTTTAGTAGTCATAAAAAAAGAAAACTACATGATTAGTTTTTTTAACCTATAATATTTTTATGAAGAAATTAAATTATTGTTTAAATTAAAAAATTTCAAATTAACTGCACAATTTAAAAACAAAGAAATCATAATTCTATAATAAAAGTTCATTTTCAATAACAAATAAAATATTAAATTTGGTAGCAACTTCTAATATCAAAGTGTTATTCTTTTAGACATTAAAAAAAGTAAAATATGTGATCAGACTTCAATCCATAATATTGTTATATATAAAACAATTCAATTAATGTTTAAGCTTTACTTTTTTTTTAAACTAGCCATATATTTTAAAAACAAAAGAACCACAATTTTACATTAAGAGTTTATTTTTAATAACAAGTAAAAAATAAAACACAATGACAACTTCTAATACAAACTGCTAAATTATTGTATTTCTCAGGATTAAAAGAAAAACAAGTGGTCAGAGTTGAATATTTGTTACAAAATTTTGGTGAAGTATTTACACTTCTCTTTAAACTATATGAAATCTTGATTTTTATACAGTATTTTTAAATGCAAAAAAAAAGATAAAAATAACCAGACAAAATCTGTTTACACTATCACATCAGCCATTTAATGTGGCTTAATATAGTCAACTAAAAGCTTTAACATATTTTTATGCTAAATTTTACTTTATTTATAAGTATATAAATATAGACAATCACACATTCATGATTCTATATTAAAAATGTATTTTCTGGAAAAAAAAGTTTAAAGTTTTCATGTTTGTGCAGGATTACATAATACTTATTTTAATTCTTTCAGTGTTAACCCAACCCCCAAATTTTTGAATAGACTCTAACGATGAATATTTTTACTATGATGCCATGATTAATTTTTTTGTACAATTAAATCTTTTTTATGCATATTATAACATTCATTTATAGACTATATCACAAATATTTATGCCTTCTAATAATTAAAATTCCAAAATATGAAAAATTAATAGTTTAAAATTGTGAAAATAAGTATCTAACTGAAGGTCTTACCGAAACAAAGGAAAACATCATTATTGGCTTTATGATACCTATTCAAAAAAGTTAAAAGAACAAAATATTAGATATTAGAATTTTATGTCATTAAAAAGTGATATATTTAGAATTAATTATGATCAAAGAAACAAAAAAATTCTAAAAGTTAATAAATTATTAATTGTTATTAAAATATTTCATTTATAGTTTTTACAAAAATGATTTTCTTTTTAGCCTCTAATGGCTATTTCTATGATAATTTCCGGTTTTTGTAACATACTTCGTTTATTTTCTAAGAGCTGTCCTTAAAAATAAAATGTTTTCAAAGATAACCCTCCCCCCTAATGATGAAGTTTTGGGCTTAATAATAAGTCTTTTACAAAAATATTGCAACATAGTTATTAACTATTACTGAAAATCATGTTTTTGTGGCATTAAGATGCAGGGGAAATGAATCTAAAGCATCAGCCAATCACAATTTGCCACCTCCTTCATAGCTTTGTCAGAACAATAGAATGTGCTGTCAATCATAGACAAAATCTGTAAAGGTCCATATATTGCTTACGTCTCTTGGAATCTTTTTAAAATTAATACATTAAAAATGGAAGCTTCTTAGAAAAAATCACTGCAGTCTGTCACACACCATAATTTAACATATTTAATAGTTTAAAACAATGTAAAAAAGAAATGATCACAGCACCTAAAATGTCAAATATGATAGTGTTATCACAGCTTACTTTTGTGAAACAGTTATTAATATAGAAGTATATTATCATATATATATATTTCCTCTTTATAAAAATTTGAATCTATTCAAAAATCATATCAGTTTTTTTAGTGCTGAAGAAATGTAAAACTAAAATATTTGAATTTTTGTATTAAACATTTATCTTCAAATTGTAACAAAACAACAACAACAAAAAAGTAAACAATTGATTTTACATTGTATTAGTTTTAAAATCAACTTGCAATGAAACTTAAACATATGTTTTTATTTTTTTATTATCACATAATGATGCAAAAGTTTAAATAGAAGTACATAAGTAATGGATTTAATTTATTTTTTTTTACTTTATTATTTAAAACAATATGGTATTTTCTAATTCTTTAAAAAATTTTAATTATTTCTTTTTTTAATTAACATTTTATGATAAAAATAGTGGAATTTTCATTCCAAGACTTCTTCATAGTCTAGTAAATATAATTTTAAATTTTAATTCATTAATTTATTTTTTTATTAAATTATTTTTGAATGTAATGTTTGCTAGAAAATTACATTTAAATTAATATATTACACTTATTTTTAAAACATTTTTCATTTAATTGATGTAAATTCGGGTTTGTACTTAAGTTGTTTTCTTTTTTTTTTTTTTTAATTTTTTGAATACAAACTCTTTTTTTACTTTACTCATATTATGATCTCATTGTTGTCATAACTTTATTTTTTAGAGCTGCAATTATACAAGACTTTGATAATGTAATAATAAAATAATCATTTAATCTCACTGGTATGTGTGGATGTGGGGGGGTAGATTTTTTTTTTTATAAGTGGTATGATTGTGAATTGAGAATAAAGAATTAATTAAATGTTATTTATAGAGGATCCTTTCAAATAGTGAAAAGTTTTATGGTCCAATGGCATTGTATTGGCTAACATCCATATATCTCACTTCTTTAAGTGATTTTAAAATATTCCTAACTATAGGATTACATAACATTTCAAAATAATGCATAAGGAGCTATAACACAAATATCGTAACCTACAACCTGCATTGAAACCAAGGTTAAGTAAATTTAATTTTTTTTTCATCAAAGTCAGAATTTTTATTTTAGATAACTATTCCTTGATTAATCCAAATAGCTATTTAATATTGGTAAATTAAATCACAAACTCTTACTATCTGCAAGTCGACAAACCTAGTGAATACAAACTTACTTTTCATGGTTCCTCTATGAGAACTGCTGAAGGGGTTTATGCTCTGAAGTGAACTAATTAAGGACTGCTTTATTTACTTTCCAAGTAATATATAGAAAGATTAATATTGTTTTTGATAATGTTTTGAACAATACAAATTTTTTGATAAATATTTTTGGACTTTTTAAGATTATGGTAAAGTTAAAGCTAAAATGCTTATTCTCCAATAGTTTTCATATATTCTGATTTAATAGAAAAAAATGTAACAGATCTCACTCAGCTAATTTGAAAATTACTGAGGAAAACTTTACATAAGAATTTTGAGACTAAGAGTTTTGCATCTCAAAGCAATTTGATCATAAGGTCATCATATTTTGAGAATTAAAACTTGAATTTAATTCCTTCAATTATCAAAGGTTCTTATATTTATTTAAAGTCATGTTTAAATTGATAAATAAAGCTTTAGTTATTTTACAATAAAGTGTAGCTCACATCAAAGTTTAATTAAAAGACACTACAGCCCTATACTCATTCGATTATGCTAGTCATCCAATTTTCATCAAGAGAAAATTATAGTTTATTATTGTAATATTTTTCTAATTAAGAAAAGTATATACAATTTAAACAGAAGGGTATATCTATTGGAATATTATCACTCTGAAAAAGATGATTGGAGTATTTAATAAAGGCATGAGCTAATCAAGCGCAGAAAGGAGTGTTAAATATCATTGTTATTTATATTAGAACTAACCATATATTGTGAAAACAAAAATAGCTTTAGAAATTATAATAGTTTTGATTAACAATAAAAGGTAGTAAAAATTAATAATAATAAAAAATTGTTTTAATTTGGATTTTTCAATGTAAAAATCTTTATTTGGAACAAAAATGTTGGGAAATAACATCAAAAATATTTAAGGAAAATTTGTTAATAAAATAAATTGGTTTTATTATAGAAGCTGATGTGATATAGCCTTAGAAATAACTTATTTAATGCCACCTAATAATATATATAATGTATTGTTTTGAGTTATTTTTATCTTAAGATATATGATTAACAATTTATGGAAGATATGCCTATTAATAACACACACCAATTAGACAATATTGGTCCAGCAATAAGTGACTGTAGTATAAATGCATGAATTTTTAATCAGTTATATACTAATAAAACATATAATTCCTTTTAGCATACTTTTGATTTTAATTTAGAAGTTTCAGTGTAACTCATATCATCTACAATGCAAACATTCATAGTCAACGGATAT
Source organism: Epiperipatus broadwayi (assembly GCA_028023455.1). NCBI lineage: Eukaryota > Metazoa > Onychophora > Udeonychophora > Euonychophora > Peripatidae > Epiperipatus > Epiperipatus broadwayi. Next base: position 4,906,160 of record JAQFVV010012485.1, on the reverse strand, counting down.
CAGATTTCTGATTATTGGCTTTCATTAATCACAAACATTATTTATACCAGGGCTTCTAATGAATAAAACCCCACTAAGGAAACAATGCCTTGAAATATAAGATCTCCCAAGTCATTAACTCAAAAACATATTCCAGACTATATATACATCAATATAAACTAATAGAAGACATAATGTTTGTTTTTCTGAAGGTTTGTGATGATGGTATTTTAGTTGTATTTATATATTGGATTATTTTCAACATCTAATATTAAGTATTGAATGGTCTTTAGAAATATTTAATTTTATTTAAATTTTCAAACTATATTTGATTGTTAGTAAAAGCATATATGTTAGTATATGGACATTATTGGACTTTGTGAAGTTAGAAGAAAAGGTGAAGAAACAATTGATTTAAAAAGTGGACATATACTCTATTATAAAGGCACAAATATTGGAAATACAAGTGGAGTAGGATTCATTATAAATAAAAAGTGGAAGAACAATATTGTGGAGATTGATGGTGTATCGGACAGAGTGGCAAGATTAGTTATACAACTTAATAGCAGATATCAAATGCAGATAATTCAGGTTTATGCCCCAACAAGTTCTCATAGTGATGAAGTAGTAGACGATTTTTATATGGATGTACAAAAGGCTTTTGATCAGAGTAAACAACATTTTAAAATTGTTATGGGAGACTTTAATGCTAGAATTGGTAAACAAATGAAAGATGAAAGTGTTGTAGGTAATTTTGGTTATGGTAATAGAAATGAAAGAGGACATAGACTTGTGGAGTTTGCAGAAAAAGAAAAACTTTATATTATGAATTCTTTTTTTGAGAAAAATGTTAAAAGGAAATGGACATGGAAGCATCCAAATGAAGGTACAGCAGAATTGGATTATATTTTGACTAACAGGAAATACCTATTTCAAGATTGTAATGTTCTTAATAAATTTAACACAGGAAGTGATCATCGATTAGTAAGGTGTAAGATACGTGTTAATGTGAAACTAGAGAGACAAAAATTATTAAGAAAAACAATATTTACAGTTGATATTCCTAATCTTCAGAAATATTCTAATGAATTTAAATTAGAACTTACAAATCAGTTTCAAGTATTAGTAGATTTTGAACATGATTCAGATTTGAATGAAATTAATATGAAAATAACTGATACACTTTTAAAAACTGCAACAAAAATAGCTGGTAGAAAAAAGCAGCAATTGACCAATAAAATTTCTACTGAGACTAGAGAATTTATGAAGAAAAGAAGGAATTAAAAAGAATTGAATATCTCGAATTTTGTAAAATGGTGCGGAAAAGAGTTGAAAATTATATAAGAAAGTATAACTGTGAACTAGCAAGGAAAGCTGTAGAAGATAATAAAAGTCTTAAGAATGTAAAACAACATATTGGTATTGGTAGGAAATTTATATCTGCAATAAGAAAAAAAGAGGGAATTGTTACTAAAAAGAGAGATGACATCATGAAATTGGTAGAAGATTTTTATCAAGAATTATATAGTAATAAAGAACAAGTACCTCCTATATCTATTACATCTTCCGAATTGCCCAGAATTTTAAATGAAGAAGTGAGATATGCAATTAAATGTATGAAGAAAGGAAAGGCTCCAGGTAATGATGGAATTATAATTGATATATTAAAAGAAGCAGGTGAAGAAATAGAATTTTTTTAGCAAAGTTATATACCAAATGTCTAAATGATAAAGATGTACCAGATGATTGGAAAAATGCAGTAATAATATTAATATTTAAAAAAGGTGATAAAGAAGATATTAGAAATTACAGACCTATCAGCCTTTTTTCAGTTTTATATAAAAATTTTACCAAGATAATTACAACTCGTCTACAGAGAACATTGGATTTCCACCAACCAAGAGAACAAGCCGGATTTAAAAGTGGTTTTAGTACAGTAGATCATATCCAGGTGTTGAGAGAAGTTATAGAAAGGACAAATGAATATGAGTTGTCATTATGTTTTGGATTTGTAGATTATGAAAAGGCATTTGATTCTATAAACATTTCTTCAGTGATTAAAGCATTGGATCATCAAGGTATAGATCCAGGATATTGTCATATTTTGAAGAATATTTATAAAAATACAACAGCAACAATTAGATTACACAATGATACTGGGAAAGTCAACATTGAGAAAGGTGTAAGACAAGGTGACTCCATATCTCCAAAACTTTTTACAGCAGTGCTGCAAGAAGTATTTTGTGGATTAAAATGGGAAACTAAAGGAGTAAAAGTAAATGGAGATTATTTAAGTCATTTAGATTTCGCAGATGATGTAGTTGTTTTTGCAAATAATGCTTCAGAGCTGCAGGATATGTTGCAGGAATTATCAGATGAAAGTAGGAAAGTAGGACTAAAGATAAATGTTAAAAAGACTAAAGTAATGTTTAATCGATTTGCTCAAAATATGAAAATAAAGATTGATTATGATGAATTAGAAGAAGTTAACAGTTACGAATACCTTGGTCAGATTATTAATACCGATGGAAACATAATGGAAGAAATTAATCATAGAATTAAACTTGGTTGGAGTGCTTTTGGTAGAAATAACTTGATACTAAAAGGAAATATGCCTATGGGTTTGAAAAGAAAGGTTTTTAACAAATGTGTTTTACCAGTTCTTACTTATGGATCTGAGACTTGGACACTTAATAGAAGAGCAATACAGAGACTTCAGACCACTCAAAGAAGTATGGAGAGATGCATGTTGGGAGTAACAAGAAGAGATCGAAAACGCAATGTATGGGTAAGAGAAAAAACAGGTGTTGCTGACCTCATTGAAAAAATTAAAAGATTGAAGTGGAGTTGAGCTGGACATATTGCTAGAAGAGATGATAATAGATGGACAATTGAAATTTTAAACTGGATTCCAAGAGATTGTAAAAGACCCAAAAAGAGACCACATGTGAGATGGATGGATGAAATAAGAAAGTGTGCGGGGGTGATGTGGAGAAGAGAAGTTAAAGATCAGAAAAGATGGATTAAACTTGGGGAGACCTTCATCCTGCAGTGGATTGATAATGGTTGATGATGATGATGCACAACATTTTGAGAGATTGTTTTTCTCTCTTCTTCAGGTGTTGCTGACTTGACCAGTGACAGTGCTAGCATGGAAATCAAACCTGGACCCTTAGATTCTTGATATTTAAGTTAATGCGCTGACTAAGTGAGCCATCCTGCCAAAGTTGAATGTAATTTGAAAATTTAAATAAAGTCAAATTGTTCTAAAGACATTCAATACTTAATATTTTATGATGGAAATATTCCATTATATAAATACTACTAATAAAAGTCATCTTTAACATTTTTGAAAAATGAATAATATTTGCAAAAGTAACATGTGATTTGACTTACATAAAAATAAAAGGCTGCTTTAAATCAACCAAATAAGTGACTAGATATATATTTAAAAGTCTTTCTTTTTGTACATCATTTAACAAATAAAGTTAAGCAATCTGTATAAAACTTATGAAACAATAACTTACTTTAGAGTCATTTATATAATAAGCTTGAGTAATCAGTAATTACCAGATGTAAGTGCATTTAAATTTTTATTCCCAGACCATTTCCTGCCTGTTGTCTTTATCAAGGAGACTCATGATTCAGATCTGGTAGCAAAGTAGTTTTATAAAGAGCAATCACTATTAGGATTCAAGTTGAAAGCCTAAAGTTCAAAATGTCCTAATGTTCTGAATAGAAGCCTGTCTGTCTGAACAGTTATATAGACCAGATTTGAGTTCAGTTACTACATATTTTAGTATTCTCAGTTTTTCATTACCTGTAGGTGACTTCTCTTTAACTAGACATGTTAATAATAAAAAGTACTTAATACTGCATTACTTTCAATTATGAACTCCAAATTTCATTAATGAAAGCAAAAACTAATTGGGAAATGAAAATTCAAATACACTGGTATCTGATAGTCACTGATTACTCAAATTTACTATAAATAGCATTACAGTATAGAGCTGTTCTTAATCATTGTATGAACTGAATGGGTGAGTAATTTATTATTATAAAATTAAGGATAAGGTTTCAGAAATCAAAATAATATGCATACTTAGGGGAACTGTGGGGCAAAAAGAGCCCTTTTAAAATTAATAATATGACACAATATCACAGATCTAACACTATTACCCCTACTAGCCTAAAAAATTTAAAAAGTATATATTTTTATTATATCATAATATGCAATCTAAAGTTTTCAGACAATGAAAACATACTTTTGAATAAGACTGTAAAGGAAACAGTGATTGAAATTTCCCAGCATGCAGAAAACTTATATGTAAATTTTTTTATTGTTATGCATTGTAAATATCAATAAAAACAAAATGATTCTTAAAAAAATAATTTGCCTACTGTAGCATATTTGGCAAAAAAAAAAAAAAATTAGAAAATCCAATTTCTACAAATATATCAATCACAAAAAAAAATCAGTAAACTATGAGAGCTCAATATTAAGGACTATGATTGGTTTAACAATACCTCTTCTAATATATCACTGCCTTTTTCAATTAGAATAAAAGAAGCAAGACTATAGAGAAAGAGACACATATTATACTCAATGATAATGTATGGAGAGAAGTATATTAGTAGTAACAAGAGATTGGAAATAAAATACATGGATGCTAGAAGAGATAATAATAGATGGGCACTAAAGTTTTAAATTGGATACCAAGAGATTCTAAAAAATCTAAGAGGATGCCAGATTAATAAATAAAGTAAGAAAGCTAGGGATTTGAAAAACTGGATTAAACTTTGGAAGATCATAATCTTTTTGTGAACTGAAATGGTTGAAAATGATAATAATAATAAATACTATAAGAAACAAAAAATTTAATCTAATAATCCATATAAAAATAAAATCTTGAAGACCACAAAAAATACAAAGATTAGTTTAGGCTTTGATTTAAATGAATCTATTAATTTTGTAAAATGAATATCTTTTTTATGAATAATTATATACCTGGTATCAAATTTCTTAAAGCCCTGTAATGCATTAACTGAGTTCATAAAGAGATAAATATAATTAATACTGAACAATTTATATATTTTATTCAAGCCAGATGTTTATAATAATTTTATTTAAAAGTTAAAAGAACATTGAAAACAAAATAAATGTTTAAGAATTTAGCTGTAATTGTGGGTATATTTAAAAGCAGAAGTCAAAAATTATATATATGAATTAACTATGCGATGAAGTTCTGAATTTATTTCCAGCTTCTCTTCTCCTCATCACTTTCTTATCTCATCCATCTCATATCTGGACTTGGTCTAGACTTATAAAAATATCTTGGGATTCAGTTTAAGACTTAATACTCCACCTATTGTTAATTTCTTTGAAACACATCCAGTCCAATTACGTTTAACTCTATTTAATTTGTTTTGTAATGTCAGTAATAGTTTGTTTATTCTTTTGCTTATATATCAAATTTTATCAGTTATATATAGCAGAAAATAATTTCGCTAATATTGAAAAATGCCTCATATTAAAATTATATTGTGCTTTGTAAATAATATAGTAATTCATGTGGTCAAGCTATATTAATCTCGTATCATTAGCTTCTAATTACTAAAAGCTAAATAACAATAAACCATTTATCGAGTGACTAAGTAATTTGGCTAAGAGCAACTACCTCAAAAAAAAAAAAACTTGAGTCAGTTTGAAATCCGGAAAAAAAAAGTTCATGTTTTGCTTAACCTGATCTCAAACATCAAGTCATGGGTAAATCAGGCGAATGCATTAACTACTACTTCTCATTAGGTTTTCATGTTAAAATATATAGTTTCAGCTCTAAAATTTAATAAATCAAAATGTTCTAGAGTTATTCTTATTTCAAAGTAACATCCATTTATTTTTAATCCCATTTTTTTATTATTATGTTTGTTATTAAAGGTTTGTAATTATTTTTCTTATATAGTGTCCGTAAAATATCTTAATCCAGATGCCAAACGATGATAATATCTGCATCAGTAAATTTAGGAAAAATTTGACTTAAGAGATTGAATAATTAATGTGCATGTATAGTAAATAAAGCACTGATAATAATGTGCATTACTAAATAGCTTTTTCAAGTCAAATTCTCTTTTCATATAATGTATGATAATCAGGATTTTTTTTGTTGCATTCGACTTGAACGAGCAAAAATAATGAACATCTAAAACAACAATTATTTTCTTCGTTAATGCACATTTCTATTAGTGCACTATTTATTACATATAAAGATAAAATATCGTCGATTACCATATAATTAATGAATGTGCTAGATATGATAAAAGCTGGATTGATTTTCGAGATTAGAAAACTTTTACTCCAATATCTCTATGCAATCAACTTATTAAATATAATATATAAGGGATTCGAACTCAGACTTTTACACGATCCTCAACTCTCCATGCCATCTCATATTGCTGGCCCATCTGATCACACACATGTTGAAAAGATAAATAATCACCAATATACATATTTCATACTAAACCAGCAATCATCAGTTGGCCCAAATTACTATCTCCACACATATATACAATCAGTGTTCAGCTTTATATTAAGATAACCAATCTTCTACTTTAATGGACAGGCTTCAAACTACTCCAACCCACAACTCTTCAGCCATTCATTTCATTAAAAATCTGATGGTGAAACGTTCAAAGCCCACATTAGTGCCAAGGTTGTCATCCTACCCATGTTGACGTTAGTCATTCTCATTAAATATAGTAAATGTTATTTGTCAATCATTGCTACATATACATATTATTCAAGATACACTTTATTGTACACACCAAAAGCTACTGCTATTATTCAATTTTTTTAAATATAAATAACTTTTAGTTTTTAATAGAATGATTGATGATCACTTTATGTTTGAATTTATTAAGAACATTACAATCTTGAAATACGTATTTTCTGTTAGTCAAAATATAATCCTACTCTGTTATATCATTCCATTTGGATGCTTTTATGACTATTTCTATTTAACATCCTACTCCCCCCTCCCTCAAAAAAAATCTTTTTTTTTTTCTGCAAACTCGATAAGTCTATGTCCTCTTTTATTTTTATTACCATAATTAAATTTACCTACAGCATCATCATCTGTCAATTTTTTACCACTTCTAGCATTAGTCTACCATGACAAAGGCTTTTGTACATACATATGAAAATCCTCTACTTTGTCATCACAATGAAAACTTGCTGGGGCATAAACCTGAATTATCTGCATTTGATATCTGCTATTAAGTTGAATAACTAATCTTGCCACTCTCTCTGACACTCCATCAATCTTCACAATATTGTTATTCCATTTTTTATTTATAATGAATCCTACTCCATTTGTACTTCAATGTTTGTGGTTTTTCAGTAAAGTACATGTCCACTTTTTAAATCAATTGTCTCTTCATCTTTTCTTCTAACTTCAAAAGTCCAATAATGTCCCATTTAATATGTGACAGTTCTTACAATCTTTCTTCATTTGAAAGTGATATGCAGTTGTATGTACCTAAATAAAAAGTTGTCATTAAATGGCAATCTGGGTCTGCAATCAAGAGATTCTTAACATTCTTCACCTTTGGTCACCAACCGCTGCCTCGATGATGACTTTACACCCTCCTGGGATTAGGGGCCATGATTTCTTTTGTCTGTTATAATTTATAAATATCTATTAGAAAAAAAAATTAATCACAACTCATTCATTCTTCTTTCAAGAAAACTCAGCTGATTAGAGTTGAAAGCTATCAGGCAACTGAAAAGAAAGACCATGGTGTTTCTTGAACTTAAATTCAGAGCTAAAAAGCCAATGGACTCATCAAGATGACTAAGACATGTTGAGAGTAGCCCATTCATGTTCATATGCTATATGAATAATTACATAGTAATAATAATTACAATGACAAGAATGTACAGAATGAGCATTAGGAATTTGCCCTGCACAGTTTTTTTAAAGCCTTCAAAGGATCTCCTTTCAGTTAACAGTAAATTTTTTTCTGCAGTCTATGCATTGTAATAAACTATGACAACTCTATCACTAAATATAACCTTAATGTATTTTAGGTGCCAAGCAACTTTTTCAAAACATGCATTATATTCAAAATAAAATAAAAACGTTTGCAATTGGAAAGAGTATTTGGCACGAAAAATTAAATTATATTTAATGCTCATAATATTTTCTCTATCTGAAAAAAACCTATTATTAATGGATAGTGTTTAACTTTAAAATATATTACATATATACATAATTCAATATTTTTTTTTAAATGTTTTATTTATTGAGATCAGTACTTTTTTAAAACCATAAAATTACTATCACCATTAAACTTCTGTAGGGTAATTTCCAAAACACCACTTGAATGCAAGATGTGGACTAGTTTGTATTCACTTTTAACATGTTGTGGCGGGGTGTAATCATAAATATTTGCCAAAGATATATGAAAAAGATGCAAGATCCCCAAGACACACATTTTATACTGAACCAGCACACATCACTTGGCCCAAGTCACAATCTCTTACACATATCTTTATCCTGGTTCAGTATATATACATACATGTCCAACTACTATAGTTTAATTGATCAATGTCATACTTACTACATTTTCAATTTTTCCCCAACCATTTAATGGAAGTATATTATTATTTTTTATTAGTCATTCATTAGACTAGAGATTATCCACTTAATGAATAATATTTTTGTAATGTAATTTTTACTAAACCACCAAATTACACTACAGAAATATTATTCATTAAGTGAATAATTTTTTAGTCTAATGAATGACTAATAAAAATTTATTAAAGCCATCATCATTATTTTCTTCCAAAAGCAGTTCCCCCACTTAAGCTATTCCATGTTACTTCTTTTTTTAAGTTTCGCTAACTCCAATGTTTTTAAAAATTATTTTCATTTTCTAGTCTTTCATTTGTAATGTTTACAAATCTGCCTTAGATTGTTTTTTATAATTTTACTGCCTATAAGTAAATGTCAATCCAATGCATCTCTGTACTATTCTTGGTAATGATTTTGTATATATATTTAACATATAAATATTTTTTCCACACCTCAAAAAACCCCTTTTGTTTAATATATTAAGTATAAAAAAATTGCACTAACAGTAATCCATTACTGCAAAGCACTGAACATATAAATGAAGTCATTAAAAAGTTGTATGGATGTTTCCCTGGCATCAAATATATGCAGTTATATAGAGTGTTTGAATCTCAGTATATCTTGGATATTTAAAAAAAAATAAAATGGTAGTTGGATATATATATATATATATATATATATATGTGTGTGTGTGTGTGTGTGCGTGTGTTTGTGTGGACAAATGCGATACTCTTCAATGATGAAGATCAATATTCAAAACTAGACTGAGAATTTGATTGGCTCTATTGATTACTTAAGCTTACAATAGATGGTTCTAGATTAGAGTAATAAAATGGATTATTGTTCCTAATGCATATGTAAAAAGTAAGATTTCATTTTTTAAAATAGCTCAAGAAATACTTACATTTTTTTTAATATGCATCTTAAAAGAATCATCAAAGTGTTTAAAAACATAAAGGTAAAAGTGTTTTGAATGTGATGAAATATAGGGTTGATTTCTCTGTACATTACCAATTTCTATCTTTATATAGGTATTAGATATGTTGTGTGGAGATATGGTAAATAACAATTTCATTAAAAAGTTTTCAAGTTTTGGATTTTTTTATTAGTGCTTCCCTTTATAACGGTTTATCATGACAGAATCCCAGACCACCATCTTTTACCATGCATCATTTTGTAAACAATTTTTGATCTATGGATGAACTATCAAATGCCTGCATCTTCATGCTCATGTTAACAACAATATTTTTCTCATTACAATACTATCATAAGGAGGAATTTGCTCATCTCTATTTTAATATCATGTCAAAGGGTGACTAATTTTTGTAGTGAAGAGATATTTTTCAAGTTTTTTTTTTAATCAGTGCTTTTCCTCATCTCAACTCCATCATATTATAATCATTCACCAGCAAAACTCTTTTCCCTATAATTTCATTTGCAAACAATCTTTTTTTATGAGATGAGCTAGAAGTAATGAATGTCTAAATATCCATGTCCATGTTGATAGTTTCATATTTTTCTGTTGCACAACCCCAAAGTAGAGATTGCTTTTTATCCATTTTAAACACCATGTGAAATGTGAACATTTGAAGCAATGTAAAATTATTTTTTTTGTTTTATTTTCATCAATAAATCCCTAATCTCAACATCACTGTATTACAATGTCAAACCATGCAGAAATTTAAACCACTCTTTCCCACCATGCATGAATTTAATGAACGACTTTCACCTATCAAGCTATAGATATCAGATATCTGATTCTCTGGGGTCATGCTAATATCTTGATATTTTGCATAAGAATAGTCAAATGGAAAACTATTGAGCTGTTGATACAGGCATGAAATTTGAGTGTTTGGTGACTTTATCTCACTTGATAAATGAAGGTTGTTTGAAAAATGCAAACATAGTGAGAGAGGATTATCTGAATATCTGTAATGGTATATGACCATGATATAATGAATTAAGATGTATGAAGATATTATTGAGCAATTGATTGTAATTGGGAAAAAAAAACCATTAAATGTTTATCAAAAAATTAAAGTTCATAAATTATTTAATAATGAGACCATGTTTTTGATTCAAATTGAAGTGAGGATAATTTTATTGTCACTATTTAGATTTTCTCAATATTTTTCTATTTTTTTAAAAAAACAGTCTTAAATAAATTACTATAGACAAAAGCTTTTTTTATCGTCCTTTCAAAGAGAAGCAGTGGAGAAGAAACCTTATCAGACTAATCAACTTCTACTTGTTGAAGTTTTAGTACTTTTCTTTTTTTTTTTGCTTCGTCCTCAAACAAAATATAGATAAATATTTATTTATTGAACAATTTCTGATTATGGGTTAGATTTCTGGGGGGGGGGGGATCCTAAATCTTGCTTCGAAATTTTCATCTACTTGAAAATTATATCAAAAGCTTTGAACTGATATCATTGTCATGGTAAGTAAGTACAATGTAATAACCATTAAACTAGAATCCCTTCTGTTTTAATATATATAGATAGAGAAGTAGATATGGTTAGTCAAGCCAGTTTCTGAAAAACACGTTTTGCAATTCTATAGTATTTGGACAAACCTGCCACTGATTATGCATAAAATTATAAACACGATTTAGCAGATAACACATTTGTTTTTAAGTGTTGATTTGAATTTTGTCGAAACTTTATTTTTTATATTTGATTTTAAAATATTGTATTTCATTTTTGTAAGCTATTGCATTGTTTCATTTTTGTTTTTTATACTTTACCTTTTGTAACACTTTAAATATATATATATTCGTTTTTCAATATATATATATTTAAAAAGTAATATTTTGCAGGAAGACTTTTTCAAAAGATTGATGCTTTAAAATACGTTATGCTGGAGATGAGAGACTGATAAACGTTAGTCAAAGAAATCTCTTCTGATTGAGAGGTTTCATTTTCTCTATCTTTGTATAGGAGCTATATTAGTTGAACAGCTTTAAGCAATATTAAAAATTTACGAAACTGAAATCTCCAACAGTTGTTTAATGATTTAGTATTATAATTTTATTGATGTATAAACGCTATATTAAAAAATTGATATTGCAACTAGATTTTCTCATGTAGGTTTCTATGATACAATATCTATTATTAATAATAAAAGGCATGAATAAATTAAGAAGACGTAGTGTGTGTATTTATACATCAAATACGAAACTTTTTATTGCAAAAAGAAAGAAAAATTATTTTATTATTCAATTAAATAAAAAAATTTATATGTATACACAGTTGCTTGTGAGATCACTAAACATCACATGATCACCATTTCTTATGCTTGCTCATAACTGTTATTATGCTGGCTTGCACTGAGGGCACTACTGTATGGAGAGTTTTGCTTGGGAGATCAAATAACAGAACTAAAAAGTATTGATAACAATTTCATTTCTATTAACTTAGATTAAATTAAAATATTACCAATAAACACTTTTACAGCACTATGGAACTACTTATCATATACCTACTTTCTGGTTGTTCATCTCTATTAATTAGAAGTGTTTGATTTATACCTTTCAGCAGACATCTTTACCTTTTTTACACTATTCAATCTACATGTGGAAAGCTAAAAAGGTCATATGATGCTTTATTTGAAAATTACCATATTTTTCTTAATTTCCTTGAATTATCATTGTCGTTAAATTCAACAGCTAAGATTGATTGAACATGTTTAAAAAAATGGAGGATAATATAGAACCTAAAAAATTATTTAAATGGTAAATGTGAAGACCATAACCAATATGTCCAAAAAAAAAAAAAAAACAGATGAACAACTTCAAATAAGGAATGGAAAGAAAATAATAAAAAACAGAAAAAAATGGAGAAAAATGTGTCTGCAACCAAGAATGTTTTAGGGTTATGGTAATAAAAAAGAAAAAAAACAGTTTTTTTTTTTCTTATCTGTAGAAATTAGAAGTTTGAAATATTATTCAGAACATATATAGTATAAAAAATATTTTTTAAAAAAATTCTAAATTATTTTTGAATAATTCATCCAATTTTAATCCCATAATCTCACAAGCATTAGCCTACAAAATTTTGATAAAAAATATTGCATAGTTATGTAAAACATGTTTCATCATTTCTTGCAAAAAAAAAAAAAACCCTGAAAGTTATCTCTATACCATTCTTTAGTATTATTTGTTCATATTTTGTTTTGGGTAGTGCCAAAAAATTAATATTTTATCTTTATTCAATAAATACGATGAAACAAAGATAGCATTCTTCAATAAAATGTTTATCCAATTATTTTTTTAACAATTGATTGGAATGTTTTTGTATTCAACTCATTCCCAATAATTTTTTTGAAATAATTCTTTTAAATGCCAACATCTTCAATGAACCTTTTGTCATCATTCAAATTTAAAGTTATTTAATGCACCAAATGTGAATTTGGTCCATCTATAAACTTATTTTGTAACATGATTTTATTGTTTGTCAAATCTTATCCACAGCTTGTGAACATGTCCTTATTCAACTATTCATATTTTTTGTTTGTTTTTGATAGTCTACATTAATAATTACTTTGGCTAAAAAAATACATAAAGGTTTTTAATGTTTTCCATTTTAACGATGTCTGTTTTTTAATGTTTTCCATTTTAACTCTATCTGTTTAGTCTACATCAATAATTACTTTGGCTAAAAAAATACATAAAAGTTTTTAATGTTTTCCATTTTAACGATGTCTGTTTTTTAATGTTTTCCATTTTAACTCTATCTGTTTAATTTTTATCTTCATTTTCTCTTTATAGAAAACACTGTTTTTGTATTATTCATATTTTTAAATAATTCACAAACTATTGATAATGAATCCATTTAAAGTAGAGACCTAATCTTTGTTACAGTAATAGGAACGAGATTTAATTGTAACATGAAAACAATTTCTATATCAGTGGCAGTTCCATGAACACTGTGGCTCTGCAGTACCCCCTCCCCCCCAAAAAAAAAATATTATTAAAATTATGCTTAAAAATATCTATAATATTAGTCATCCAATACTTTACATAATTATTATTGAAGCTAAATTTGTGCTTCACCTGTTGCTAATCATATAACTACTAACATGGGTTTGAACCCAACTTACATGTAATTAGCACCAGTCACTAGCAATAGGTGATAGCATAGATATATATACAAATCTAAGTGGATCTCTGCTAAATTTTAAATATTTATGGAAAATTAATTATAAAAGGGATATTTTTTTATAATAAATATCAAGACCATTTTAATTTTCTTTTGCCCATTTAATTTGTGTATGTATGTATATATATATGTAGGATAAATAAATAATCTTATATATATTGTAAAATAAAATCGACATTTAAGAATCATTAAATCTTGTAATTTTGGCAAGTCATTATATCATTCTAAAAATGTATAAAATGTTATAAATATCAAAGATTCTTTAATTAAATTTTACTTGGCTAATTGATTAGTCTTTCCCTACCATATACGAAAATATAGGTCCATTTAGAATCTCAACCAAGTATACCATGTTTGAAACATTGGCTGGCAAGAATTTGATCAGATTAACATCTGAACAAAAATGTAATGGAAACAAAAGATAATGGCCAGTTTCCAGATATGTGTGAAATAAATAAAATATCTTGCCTCGGGGCATCATTCTTTAAATATTCGCATTATGTATAAATAGCTAAATTTTTAGCTATCATGGATTCTTATTCTAGGTTTTATATCAGAGTGCTAACATACTTCATGCTAGTTTAATTTGTGAAATAAATAATGTCGGAGCAAAAGAAGTGACCATTTGCTTTCCCACATCTCTGGGACTCTCATCTCCCCCTCATGATGCCGAAGCCTGAAACATCTGAGCCAAATTTAATGAACTGTTCAAAAAAGATGCTTGCCTAAAAGTGAACTTTAAATCTCTACTGATGCCTGTTTCCAGCCAAACCAGTATATGATCATGATCTATTGATGACCTGAGTCATGTCAACAAGTTGGCCAAAGTAAAATATCTACATTGCCATCAACTCGTGAACTCATTTAATCTAACTTTCTTTAAAACTATATTGTAAGCCTTTTTTTTATTTAATTCTTAAAACCCAATTTGTAAAATGTTAAATAATGTCTATGCAATTTATTCTAATGCTGTATTAAGTTCTTCTTAAATTTTGGTGCAGCAATTTAGATTGAATTTTATTTTCTCTTAGTTTGTATTTTGATTTATTCTTAATATGTCAAGTCAGTATCCAACTCAGTGAGTAAGTTTCTCCTGCTAAATGGATGGAGAAATAAATTTTCTTTAATGTTAATTATTATAAACTCTCTTGGTTTTATACTGATTATTTTATATAATGATATTTATTTTTAAATGGCAGGTAATGCTTTAATGCCTGTACTTAGCTATCCTCATTAAGTAATTTAGATTGCGCTTTATGCAAAAAAGTGAAGCTTGTCTCAATCTTATTAAAAAGTTATATGGCTAAGCTCTTTCAGAGAACTTGAGTCTCCATAATCATAGCCTACTTTTAACTGAAGTTTAGCTGTGGTTTATGTAAAATTTAAGCAAATTTTATGACGACCATTTTCTGGAGGTTGCAAAGCACGATTCTTTCCGGTTTATTGCACAATCTAAATTACTTACTACTCAAAGGTGAAGTAGAAAACTAGTATTTTATTTCTATTCTCATTAATTATGTTTGTTTGTTTTTTAAATTCTTACCTAATCATTGAAATATGTTTTACCAATTTATTTAATTAAATCTCACCAGAAATAAATTTAATATTTATTGTATCATCTGCCTATGTGTGATCTATGATTTTATTTTGTAAATTAATATATTAAGTTATACATGCATTGATAGCTTATAGAAATGTAAGGTGATATTTTAGAAGTGTGGGAAAAAGCAATCTATTCATTTTAGTCTTTATATTCTCACCCATTTAATATTTTCTTAGGCATTAGTTATTCGCCTGTGGGTGGTTTGTGTTTTGGCATACTATTTTAAACAAGTATTAATTACTTTATCATAGCTGTTAGTGGTATGAATTATCTATATATTGCAGGCATTTTTGGGATATTGTTACAATCATTTCATTCATTGCTTTTCTTCCTTTGCCATGCATCATTGGATCTTTGGAATTCCCAGACCCAATCCTCATTATCCCTCTCAAAGTAGATGCTTTTCCCACTAGGGATCTCTTTTGAGCACTTCTAATGGACATGTGTATGGGAAAATATGGATAAACCATACCAACATGCTAGCTTGGGTCACTATTTTCAGAGATATGTTCTTGGCTGTCATGCAGACATACTCTTGCCTTTGTGCAAATATGACAAAGCCACCCAGAGTGTCTTAAATGATCTCATTCATATATATGATTGTAAATTGTAATGTAATGCTGCCTTTGTTATTATTAATTTATTTATACACTTGCAATGCTATCTGTAAGCCATAACTGTATACTTTTTACCGCCCATTCTATTCAATTCTTTAGGTCAGATTATATAATTGCAGCCTATTTTAGGCTGAACCATCTTACTCCCAAGTGATCTCCCAAATCTAGGAGAAATGTGATCATGCACACTTAAAATCACACATCATCAACTCTTACTTATATGTATAATGTTATAATCAAATCAATTAGTGTGAATTTGTAATGTTTTGGGTAATGATTAAGATAATTTATTATTGATTATCTAATCAATTTATTCCATATCCTTGGCATTTTAACTGCACCAACCAATGTTATATATATATTAGCTACACAAACCGATTTTATATACACCCCGGTCTCTTTTTGTGTGGATTTTTTAAATGCAATTTTGAAGTTATGCAATTCATGT
Organism: Epiperipatus broadwayi; assembly: GCA_028023455.1. Taxonomy (NCBI): domain Eukaryota; kingdom Metazoa; phylum Onychophora; class Udeonychophora; order Euonychophora; family Peripatidae; genus Epiperipatus; species Epiperipatus broadwayi. Next base: position 4,889,721 of record JAQFVV010012485.1, on the reverse strand, counting down.
TTTTTCTTAATATCGTTTTATGCAGTTTTCTTCTATGCAATAAAGAAGTTCATATTTCACTTAAAATCAGAATTTCCTCACTTTATACACACACATTATATTTTACATACTTTAAATGCCTGTTGGAAAAAGATTTGGCAATAAATTTAGGTAATGTAGAAGATTTAGAAAAAAATAATGAAATAAAAGTGGAATCTGTTCATTTCACAGCAAAAATTATTCAAGAAGGATATTACAAAAAGAAAATACATTAATTACATTCATGGGGCTCAGGTTATATTCAAAAATATATTAATTTTTATACATTTCATTAACTATTGATTAAATATACTTAATGAATGTATTAAAAAATTCTGACAAAAAAGTTAACTTTACAGCAACATCAATTGAAGTTGGAAAATTGGTTTGTTTGTTGGTGTGTTTGTTTATAAACTTTGATCTTAAAAAGTTAGAATGACATTTTAGAATTGATGTTTTAACAAATTAAATTCAGTAGAATTGCTTGAAATTTATCGTGTAACTAATTAATATCAGCTAATTCATATGGGATAATAATCTTTTTGGTAGGTCACTTAATTTTTTACATACAAAACAGAGGACAGGAAAATATTAAATATTTTATAATTTAAAATTAAAAATTTTTTTTTAGAATTTTTGTTTGTTTTAAGAAAGACTTACCAAAGGGTGGTATAGGAATTTTTTTCTTTCAATTTAATAACATAATAAAATCAAGATCAAGTTCAATATAATTTGTTGAAATTTTGTACATTTTTAAAAAATCTCTATAAAAGTGATAAAACCATTAATATTTTAAATAGATGGCTTAGTTTTTAAATATGAAAGGTTGGGAAGCTTCAATGTTTTAAGTAATACTTGTGATTTTCTTGGTTGCAATTGTAAGTTTCAATGAGAAAGTTTATTTATAATATAGTTTTGTTAAACATTTTTTTAAAAAAAAAATCAACTAAAAGGAAAAAATGTTAACCAATTATAAACAAAAAAAGTTAGTTATTGATTTATTATATATATATATTTAAATACATATACTAAATATGATATTTACACAAAGGGTATATACTATAAGTGTGAAATTTATTTAAAATAAAATTATGTGTATGAAGCAAAGTTCATTTACAATATAGTTTATATATAAAAAATGTCAAACACTTTTTATTTAAAAGAATATTTTACATTTTTAATCACATATATACACATATATTATGTGCAAATACTAAATATGATATAGACATAAGGGTTATATATTTTAACCTATAACCGAAATATCTATATATCAGCTATAAGTGTCAAATCAATTTAAAGTAGTTTTACATTTTTATTTACTGTAACGAAAAAGTTAAAATTAATAGAAATAAAAAAATTTATATTAAATATTGTGTACTAAAAAAAAAATGTTTCTTCAATTAGATTTGAAGTTTTTAGATTTAATTTGAAATAAAACATGGGAGGGGGTCCAAAATTAATTAAGACAATCTCTATTTTTTATAACAAGAGATTGTCTTAATTAATTTCTGAATCCCCATGCTTTTATTTCAAGCTAAATCTAAAAATCCCAATTGTGGTTAAAAAAACAATTTGTCATAAATAAAACCATTTAATCTAAACACCATTTTAGCACTATTATTTTATACATAAATAGAAATGATTTAAGTAAAAAGTATAGTTATCTTTATGATCTATTTAACTAATTATTGTGTTCCTATCTATGGTTACTTTAATGAATAGTTTCTGGAGTTGCAAAACAATCTGGTCAATTATTAAGAGTCTCTTATTAATCTGTCAATCATTAGTAATTTTTCAGGCTTTGTCGTAAGGCAATTGTATTCATCTACAAAGTTTTGCAATTTATTAAAGTTAAACTAATTCTATTAAACAAGTCTACTAATGTACATAAATGTTTATCTTACTCTATGAGTGATACTTTATAACACATATTATCTTATTAATATGTCACCATTATCATTTATATTTAAGATATACTTTTTATTATAAATGAAAAATGATGAGTAGAGTAGAAATGTAGAATTTTTTATTCAATTGCTTTTTATGTTTTTAATAAAATGATACTCAAGTCTAATTAAAAGATGATAAAAATATAGCATCTCATTTATTCAAAACAATTGTAGATTTCAAATGAGTCATTAAGATACTCATATTCAGAATTATATAGGACTCAAAAGATGGCAGATTAAGTCAAAACATTACAGGTTCACTGGATAGTATAAATGTTTTAAAAATAATGGAAAAACTTTTATACTGAAAGGTGTTTATTCACTTTAATATAATAGAATATTAACAAAAATACACATGTATGTGATACAGAAAAAGTAAGTATGATATAGCATAATCATTAAATAAAGATGTAGTTGCACTGCAAAAAATGAATCAGTTAATAGCTAGTGGAAATCTTAAGTGTAAATGTTTTAGAATAATGATTCAATAAATATTTAATGCCAATATATTTAATGAGACATCGCAAATATATTGTTTAGATATATGATTTTTCTCATCAGTCATAGAATTAAAAATGTGCATGCAAGGAACTACAATAAACTAGTAGCCCAATAAATATGGCAGTATCTTTCACTTTTGTTATTAGATAAATATTTAAATTTTATTTTTAGTGTTTTTAATTAAGTAGTTTAGATGTTGATTTGATAAATTAAAAGTTGAAAGGGGTCCAGAAGCTAATTATCAGAGAAAAATTTGAAAATTTTATTGCTAAGTTAGCTTTGCTTTATTTAATAGCTTCATTAACCATTTTAATATTAAAAATGTTATGGAAAATTTTAAATATGTAAAAATTTAATGGATTCATTTGTAGAATCAAAATAAGATAAAGGAAAGTCACTAGTTGCAGACTAGATAATTAATTAGTGAGACTGTATAAATTAATAAAAATGAATGGACAACAGATAATCTTAATGAATGCTTTGTTCAGTATGAAGAATGCTGGTAGTTAAAATAATAGTAAAAAATCCAAACAATAGTGCCACCTAGTGTAAGTTCTAGTAACTAATAGATGCTAGAAGATTATGCATTTTAATCACTATCCAGTGTCTTACCATCTAATAACCAAAGTTATTGAAAAACCAGACACCAAAATATATTTCTAAAGTGGATTCAGATATGTATGACTATACAACCAAATTAATCTGGTTTGGAAAACATTATGTTAAGTTTGGCCTGATTGCATTATAGTTAAGCAAAAAAGTAAAAATGGGTGGGTGCTGGAGGGGTGCATTAGATCTAAAGCTCCAGGCATGTTGCTTCTAGATCCAAGATTTCCCATTGATGAAAACTATAAGCTAGTTTAAGGATATTGGATAAGGATTAAAATGCACAATCTTCTAGCATTTATTGACTACTAGAGCGTATACTGGGTGATACTATTACATGGAAAATTTTGGGTATTGTTTTAACAGCTTGTGTAAGTGTAATGAATTGGTGATCATTTTGATGTTTTAATGCTGATAGTTCCATATAATTTTTTAATAGAAAATTATTGGTATCATCAAGGCATTTGAATATTCCATCATCAGATTTTCAATGGTATGGATGGCTAAATAGTCAAAGTATGGAGTAGATTGAAGCCTATCCATTAAAGTTTGAAGATTTGCTATCTTAATATAAACTGAGCATTGATTATATATGTGGGTGAGAGATGATGATCTGGACCAACTGATAAGTGCTAGTTCTTCATGAAATATGGATATTGATCATTTATCTTATTTGTATGTTTGTGGTTATGTGTATTGATTGTTTGTATAAGATATTGGATATCTGAAGGGGCTTGAGAATCTGTGATCAAAAAAAAAAGAAATATAATCTAATTTTTGGTGCAGACAAAATTGTACCTGATCGAAGTATTGTAGTGAAAAAAATTGACTTTTTTTTTTTGCGTAATCATTAATGATGAAAATGAAAACAATGATTGTTTTGCAAAGATACTAGACAAATATTAGATAAATTACTGTTTGCATTTAATTCTGCAATCGAAATATTGTATACTGCATAATGAAAAACTCTGTAATGCACATTTTTTGCATAAATACCACCAATTTATTTTCAGATGATATAACTTTAATAAAGTTTAAATGTTCAGCATTTAAAAAATGGTAGTTGTTTTAAAGGGAATTTTGATGCTTTTTAAAAATCATTGTGGTGACAAATTATTTATGTAAATAGAGGGATTTGAACTCAGGATTTTTCAGTCTATTCATCCTCCATCTATTTCAAGCAACCAATATACATGGCCACACATGTGAAAAAAATTCACGATTCCCAATACATGCATTTCATGCAGAACCAACACTCATCAGTTTGGCCATATCATAATCTGCCACACATATATACAATCAGTGCTCTGTTTATATTAAGATAGCAATTCCTCAAACTTTAATGGACAGGCTTCAATCTTCTCATCCTTCCAACTATTCAACCATCCATTTCATTGAAAAACTGATGATGAAACACTCAAAGCCCTTGCTGGATTTGATATTATAGTTATACCCATGTAGACATTATGTCAATCTAACCCCTTATATTACCAAACATTGTGTATCCATATATATTAATAGAAGAGGGATGGGTTATCTTAATATAAACTGAGCACTGATTGTATATAAGTGTGGAGTTTATGATCTGGTCCAACTAATGAGTGCTGATTTTGCTTCTGCATAAAATACATATATTGGAGATCATGTACCTTTTTCACATGTACGTGGTTATGTGTATTAGTTGCTTGACATAGAATGGAGAATAAATAAACTGAAAGATCCTGGAATTCAAATCCCTCTATTTACATATATAGGTAACACTCATTATAAGCAAATAACATACTACCTTAAAATAACTAATTAATTGTAAATCAAAATAGTGAATACAATGTAATGATAATTATTACAGAAAATCCTTGCATGCAGATCCATCACTAACCAAGGTAAAGTCATACATATATAAATTCAATTTACAGTATTATAAAATTTTGTATCAAGTTTTTAATTGCAGAGATTTATATAATATCTTGAGAAAAGATGTGTGAATGAAGTTAATATGATTTTATTTTATCAAAGCCCTAAATATAAAAATTACTTAGACTAGTCTAACAAAATTTTGTATCATGAAGACTACAACCAGTTTGTGGTACTGCCAATAAAAATATTATTTTTATGATATAATTAAGGGAGAAAATGGACATTTATAGTAAATAAACAGATAAATAATAATTTTACTTTAAAATAGCATCCCTATTTCAAAATTTTTTGATACGCTCCACACAAATTAGCTTGCTATTTACTGTGATAAAAAAAAATCTTTTCAATTGCATAAGTTGGTGAATTATGACAATTTTTTTACTTCTATTGTCATCAGGAATCTTGTCATTGTTATTATTAGTACTTTCAGTCTTTCTTACAGATCTTAAAATATATACACAAAGTTTACTTTGTAAGCTGCAGGTTTAGAGACTTTATTTCAAATATGGATGTGCACGTAATTTTGCTAATGATTTAAAAAAATCCATGTGTTGAATTTTTTTGGTGTTTTGAAATTATATAAAATGAATGCCTTGATAGTCAATAATTTTTAGCATTTGGAAAAAAATGCCATTGGCCAGCATTTTGTTCTACTGTAGGGTAAAAAATTATCACATTATAATCAAATGCATTCATTTTTCCTTTCTCAAGTTGTAGCCCACAATCATTTCTAGTTTGCCTTGTGGTACAATACAGCTTTATATTTTGAGACATATAATAACAATGAAATGTCATCACAAAATCCATATAAAGTGTTTTTTATTGCTCTATATCTTGATGGCAGAAAAGTTGTAGGTATTTGTCTTTTTTTCATAGTTCTCAAATAAGTTAGTCCTCTCTGTTGCAATACTTGAACCTTTTCTACGGAGGTAAATCAATTGTTTCTGTTGGAATTGTGTATTAGCTTCACCAATCTAATAACAGACTCTGATGGCATGCTACAATGTTTTTCATCTTCATTTAACATCCTGCTATCAGAAACTTTTCCTGAATATAAGCAAGCATTTTAGAAGATAACTCTTTGCAGTATCAGTAAAACAAAGAACTTTTATGCCATATTTTCTAGATTTTTTTGTCATATAAATTTTAAATCTGTATTTCTCATAAATGTTATGAGCATTTCATCAATGCAAACATACATTCCAATAATATACATTTTTTTTAAAAATTTACAATAAAAATTTCAAATAAAATGAAGCTGTAGAATAATTTTTTTATATTCTTTTTCAAAATGAAGACATCAAAGTAAAAATCCAGATCTTTTTTTGGGCATAGTTGTCTGAAAAATTTCTCACCCAGTTTCATCAGTTGCACATAATACATCAAGATTTTAACTGCCTGATTTGATTGATACTCCCTAAAATGTCTTTAATTCCAATAAATCCATAGCATAAAGATGAGTATGGTTTTGAAATTTATACTTAGTTTTTGATTGCTGTTTTTTTATTTATCATAATTTCACTCAAAATGTTTTCAGTAAAAAATAAATTTCATGACTTATTCAAGATCTTAGCTGTCTCCTAAAGCTTTTGCTTATTTGTCAATTCTGGTGAAGCTTCGGCTATATTACACTGTCTTATTCTTTTATTTACTGCTGCAGCTTCTTTAGACCATCTGAATTCATTATTATGGTCAAATAAGTAGATTCTTGAGTTATTCATTTTCAAATCTATAACACTGACATTCTAAGATTTCGATATCAGTGTTATGCTGTTTTTCCAATTTCTACATTGTTATTTTTCAAAGTGTCAGAAACTTTATCAACATCATCTTTATTTAACAGTCTCAAACACTACTCTTCCAAATTAGGATCTGTTGGCAGTATTTTTTTTTAGAAAATTTTGAAATAGGTGAATGTTGTCCTTTTGCAGATACAATGGGGCATACAGTTTTACAATAAAGTGCATATATTAATGCTACACAGTAATATTACACAAAAAGCAACACAACACAAACTTTTTATAGCTTTTATAATTGAGTCAGTTGAATTCATTTTAATGGGTATTATGATAAAATAATGTTTGATTTTTATTATTCTACAAGAGGTTATAATGGTTGGTTTTGCTATAAGCAGATGCAAACCCTTGGGTAAGTCTTCATATATATGCTATATGTTCCCATAAAATGAAAAAAGTGTGCTCTATTACATATAATGTTAGCTTAAGACCTCCAAATTTAAACAGACTTCTAAACAACATTAAGGATGTGTTACCTGTAGATCGAAACCCATAAATTGTGTATAAAACCAGATGCAGCAATACTGTTTATGGCGCTGTCTTTTATGGAGAATCATGGACAAATATTGCTACCAGAATTGCACAACACACACGCACATGCGCGCGCGCACACACACACACACATATATATATAAACAATGTAACAGTAGCTCTGATTACAGGTCTGTCTTTTTGGAGCATGAATTGAAATATGGTCACATCTTTGATCATGTAAACATGAAAGTTATATGCTCCAAGCATGATGATTGCAAGTGCAAAATTAAGGAGGAACGATTTTTTTTCAACAAGTCTCATGCTATTAATAAAAAAGATACCAGCATTGCATTGCCTAAAAATGATGAATGTAAATTAGCTATTTGCATATCTTTGCCCTTATTTAAATGTGACAATTACCTTCTGAAAATTATGAACACTATGAGTCTGACCTAGGCTGTCGGAAGCATGCTCAGCTAGTAAAACTGTTGAATAGAAATTTAGCTATTCTAATCTAAGCATTCAAAATGTTTATTTATATATTATATTATAACCATTGTTTATAAAAATTACCATAAGAATTATATAAAAAAGTAAAAACAAAATTAACTGGAATTCAAAAAAATGGAGGAAATATTTTTTTACATTTAAAGTTTGACATACTGCTAAGCTTCAGAAAAATGGTAAAACTTACACTATGCCAAGGTAAATCCAAACTAATTTAATTTTTGTAAAATAGACGTAATTAGAAAGTGTTGAGACAATTGTCTGTCCAATTTAAAAATAAAATGAAATTACGGCATTTGAAAAATCGTAAGAGTTTTACATTATAGCTCTTGCAAATTTAATGAACCTATAAATTCTTGTGCCTTTACACCTGCTAAGGATTACATGTTTGCCTCAATGCAAGCTAGGAACCTTGCAGATGACTTGATTAAGTACTTAAACAACTGAATATTTATTCTTTTGAAAGATAGTAGATAATAAAATTTTATACATCTTTTTCTTTCAGTAAGCCTAAACTTATATTATTGATGATTATTGCTTACAATAACATGTCATAATGGTGATGTTTTAAGAAACAAGTTATATAGTATTAAATTAACTATTAATATTTCCCAGACAATTTAATAAAAATGTTTTCATAACAGATAGTAATAATATTCATGGATATTTTTATCATGAAATATCCAGTGAACCACTGACTACTACATGATCAGTTGTTCTGGAAACCGACATTTCAGTCCGTGAATAACATATTAAGCACAACAGTTTCATTTAACTGACTAAACAGAATTTTTAACTTCTTTAACCTGAAAATTTAGTTAGAAGTTTTAGTTTTGGGGGACCATTCACAATACAGTGTTAACCTGTGCATGACTCAGCCTTCCATTGTCCATGTGTAATTATAAAACTTAGATTATAGCAGAAATTACATTTGTGTTCAACAGTATCATGACTTTATTGATCTGTGATAATCAATAAATTCGTTTAATCTCTAGTGATGGTTGTGATACAGGTCTGATTATACTGTTATTTGTGATTGTCATATTATTTACAATCAAATTTGTTTGTCAAGTGTTGGTGGTCGAGAAGTCAGCACTGCTGCCTTACAACCAGTTGTCCCGGGTTAGCGGGTTCACTTCCCGGCCGATGCTATGACACATGGAATAAAAAATAAAAATTTGTTTGCAAGGGATACAACTACATAGAATGTAACTAATGAGTGATGAGGACATATTATTTTTTCTATACTATATATGTATTAAAGAATCTGTGTTAATTTATGCTATGTGTTACAGTAGCTAAACATTTATGTTACATCTTATATTTTGACAGCTCAATGGTAATCTGAAATTTTGTAGTGATTTCATTATCTTTTCAGAATTGTAATTTTGTGTTTAATTTTTGAAAAATATGGAATGGCCATATTAGCAATACCCAGGGCTACCATGTGTGGGTATGCAGACTGTGTGGGGCATAAAAAGGTTTCCAAGACAATTAATAAAATTTATATGTAAATGAAAATGTTTACATTTTCAAATCACTTTATTGTTAGAAATATATTCTGAGTGTAAATATTTTTTTTTATTTAAACATGTTAAAAATACTTCTAAACTTATTGAGATAATTTACCCGAGCTTCAAATTTGAGGCTCGAACTTGAAATAGACTACATATATACTCTTATCATTGCACTAAACTGAACAGGTCAACACCATTTTGTCATAATAATTAATAAAAGTTATATGAAATTGTTTACTGAATCACTTTATTGTTAGAAACACATTCTGATTGTAAATATTTTTTATTTAAATATAAGAAGAATATTTCTTTATTTAAGCTTACGGTGACAATGACCCCAGCCGTGAAATATACTACCTATATATTCTACTGTTGCACTAAACTGAACAGGCTGACATCCCTTTGTCACTATAATTAATAAAATTTATATGTAAATAAAAATGTTTAGATTTCCCAATCAGTTTTATTTAAATATCCTAATTTATATAAAATTAACACATTACTATTAGTAAGTTAGTTAAAAATAAAACTTATTTTAAAAATATTGCTTCATAATTACATTGAGTCTGCATGTGATGAAATTATGTTTATTAATGATATTTTACAAGGTTTATATGTCTTACTGAGTTTAGAGTAGTGGTAGTCTCACTGACACAGGAATGTGAGGTCATAGGATCAAATCCAATCTGTCTTGTGCAAAACGTTTTTAATAACAATATTATCTTTCACTTTTTTATTATTATATAATATTATTTTTTACATGTTTTACTAAACAGCTTTTTCTTGGATGTAAATTCAGGTTAGTTCTCTATATAAAAACTCATAATTGATCCATAATTCACACTCTGGACCAAATCTAAGGAAAGCAGAAGGATTAAAAAACATAATTTTTAAAAAGATTATTGCACACCAAAATATTTAATTCTTAATAAATTTCATGATATTAATATTATTTAATGCAATTCTCTTGATTATAATAAAACTCCTACATGATTACAGTATTGACATTCTAAAAAATGTATCTACTCTGAATGAAGTGTTTGTTAATAAACAAAATAAAGTGCATAGTATTTTAATGGCATCTAAAAATGTATTGAATAAACAATCTAAGTATGAAAATTTAAAATTCCTTCACTTAAATAAATTGTGGCTAATCCCCTAATTGTTGAACTATATAATAATAAAATATATGACTTAGTTATTAATAAGTTTTAAAAAATAAAGTAATGTAGTAGTATAAATATTTTATTATTGAACAAACAGTGAAACTGTTTTTTGTTAATAAAAAATGTATCAAGTTTTGTGTGTGAGATGCTCTGAATTAAAAATAACTAATGGAACTTTTAAATCAAAGAACTATTTTTAACAAGTTTGTGCTAATGAAATGAAAGAGTTATATCAGTCGTGCTATTTAAAATTGATCTAGTTTGGTGGTCCTAATGAAATATAAAAGTTATACCAATAAACCTTGTAAGTATGAAAAATTAAAATATTGGACTATATATATAATAATAAATTATAGTTATTAATACTGGAATAACATGTACATAAATTAAATAATAGTGTAAATATTTTATTATTGAAGGAATATTACTTTGTTAATAGACAACATGAATATGTTTATGCGTGAGAAATTTTGAGTGGGTTTTCAACCAAACAAGAACTATTTTTAATGAATTATTGACATGCCATTAAAGTTGATCTACATATTAGTTCAGAAAGAATAATGGAAACAAGCCAGCATCTTTTTTTTTTTCACTATGCAGAATAGAGCTCAGAGATCAAGCATTCCAGAGAATCATACTCTAGCTGTAGATAATATTTTTAATGATAAGTAAACTAGAATTACTTATATAATATCAGAGTTGACCTGGGAAAAATAGGGAAGCAGTGCAATATTTTTTTTTGTGTGTGTGTTTATGTGTGCGGTGATGGTGGTTTTTTAAAATATAATAAAACAGATATTTAAAAAATTATCTTATTTGCTGATATTTCTTATCACTACTAGCAATTTTGTAAAATTGTCCAAAAAATAATATGAAAACTTTTGAAAGAAAAAATTTAAAAATTTTAAATTTATTAAATAAATATTTTTGTTTTAAGGTATTATTTAATTATTGTTTCAAAAATTAATTTTTTAAACATTAAGTTGTTTTATTTTAGGATGTATTTTCATCTCCAGGTTTATTTTATAGAAATAAATTAATAAAGCACATAAGGTATTTACCAAAATCGACCTCAATGCCCTTTCAACAAACCATTTCCTAGTTTACCACTGGGGATTTAAACACATTGATCCAATATGCCCTTTATGCTTCTGAGAGGATGAAACTACAATTCATTTGCTCCTCCACTGTCAATTACTTCAATTCTACCATGATATCATAGCTTCTTCATTCAAATCTACAAAACTCACACTTTTGGGTCTCATCAACAGCATCAAAAATGGTGTATTCCCTCTCATAAGACTCTCCACATTTATTCTTTTCTCCTACTGGAGCATCAGATGCTCTCTCATCTTCAATCAAATGACCAATAATCCTTGAGAAAATGTTCTGATTAAGATAGTGAAAATCTAGGAAATGAATAAAAAGCTCACCTATGAAGCCACATGGAGATTTCTCTGGTTATCTAGTCACAGATACCAATCACTTCCATATTAATCTCCATTCCATGATTACCTCACATACTTTTGATTGGGGCCTCCACTATTGCAGTTTGTTCCCTGGTTTCTCCCTTCTTCTCATTCATTTCTCCATTACTCCAAAATAAAGGGGGGGGAGAAAAGAATATCTATGAGAATCTACAAACTTTGTAAGAACTGTCTTATCTGGTATTAAAGAACTCTGTTCCTATTATCTAATCAAGAGACTTTTGACCTTCACCTAAATTAATCAATTATGTTTGTAACAGCCTTAATTCTACCCTAATTCATTATAATATTTATGTTAACATTTGTCAAACCTGATATATTTTACTGATCACCACTCATTGTAAATATCACACCCCTCTATAGATTCCCCACTCCCTAAAATCACATATCCTACTATATGTACAATGATTAAATCTAATAAAGTATTTTTAATTTTTTTAAAAAATGTCTTTTAATTTACAAATTTTATTTATTAGAATAGGGGGAAGGGAACTGAAATTTACCTTGCATAAAGTTGCCTCTTACTTATGCAGCATGCTGGCAGTACCTATATAAAACCAATATGTTTTCTAGACTAGTTAAATGTACAGACTTATTGTCCATTGAGCGTTTTTATTTTTTTATTAAAAAATATCTGAAATTGCCTTTTTGATCTTTCTCTATAAAATTATAGAATTATACAATGAGTTAAACATTAAGTCATTGCTGATTTTCAAAATATTATTAGACATTATTACAACTTAATATAACATTTGTCTGTATTGTCCATAGCCATGGAAACATAAGATACTGATTACCATGGCGTGATTCTATCTATTTAGTCACGTAGCTTAAAAATTAGAAGAGAAATTAATCACATATTTTTCTATGACTAATCTTCACATTATTTACTTTATTTTTTTTGATGGAAGAGGATACTGTATTGGATATTGGATATATTTTAACTGAATTATATGACTGTGTGGCTTAATTTTGGGCAGAGTGACAGACTTGAGAATTAAAACCTCTCTACATGGAAGATCAACCTGTGACTTCTGTGTTTGAATATATCTTCCTATTGATTAGCTATTTGATTACTTTTTACTGTCTTATTTAATAATATTATACATATAATTGCTAAGAGTTGTAATGAACTTTATAATTTTATAGATTTTTATAGGATTAATTATTTTGTTATTGAAATCACAGAATGTAATAATAATATAAAATTATGAATTCATATTTAACTGTGTATAGACTTGAGTGATTTAAATGTTTTGCCCCTATATGACGTCCTTTTTTAATTAATCAAATGCGGTTAGAATATAGAATAAAGAAAAAAGGAGTAGGAAAAAATAGAATATTGCTAAATTTAGAAAAAGCATTTTAAAATGTTTTATCCTGAAAAGTAGTTGTTCGTAATCATATGTCAATTTCTCTGAGATATAAGAAAAAAATTTTTTTTAAAAAAGACTCACTAAATTCCTTCCAATAAATCCATCTCTCACCAGTCTTTTTCTGTCATTCTTTCTTTTCATTTGTTTTTATTATGTCTATCCACTTAGTTAAAAAAAAATGTTCACTGACTTCGAAAATTATTTTGTCGGCTATTTGGGAAGAATCTAACATATATAATAATGGTAATTATATAAAATTTCTCACTTAGTTCCATACGCAAGAAAAAAGAAATAGTAGTTTTACATTAGTTTTTAAAAGTTATCTTTGTTGGATTTATGATTGCCCTTTTCTATCTTTAGCTCAATTTTTTCAGTTTCATTCACGTTACCGGTATAACACGCGAATAGCTAAAGAAGTAAATATATATGAGTATGTTTTTTATTTTAAAAAAAGTTTAAATTGCTACTGTTTTTGTATCTCAAAATAGGTAAAACTGTTCTACATTTTTTTTTTTTTTTAAATCTGTTTGTGCTCTTGCAATAGTCAATTCTTACTGTAAATTCCAGTTAAGAGCTATTCTTTGCAATGCCTTAATTTTATTTTTTTAATAGGTTTATTTGCCATATTTAAGCTTTATAAATATATATTTTTAATTTACTATTAAATGTATTAGGCCTATTGAATAGAAAGTATTTTTAAAAATCCGCTTCCACTGTCATTTAGCTGTCCATTGATTGTAATAGCTTACCTAGAATAGATTTTAAATTATAAAAAATGATGTAAGCATTATATATTTATAAATTATATATATTTTAATTTTTGTATTTGTTTTATGACAGTAAGGAGTTTTATTGCATGTAAAAGCATTTTATAAAGCAACAAATCATTTATTTGTTCGTATGACATATAACATAAGCCCAAGATACACATTTGTCTAAACCATATAATAATGACATCACGATATAGGGGTTAGTACATATGCCTACCATATGCATAAACTGGGAATAGAATCTAGATGAAGTTTTTTTAAGTAGACAAATCATAGCCAATGCAACTGGTCATTCCACTATAGTCACTAAAAATAGATATTTAGCTGTCCTTAATTAGATGGTAAAATGAGAAATAAAATAAAAAATTCCCATTATCTAGATTAGCCTGGACTTCATTAGGATGCTGAAAAGGCTTTTGCTCTGAATATGGATTTCTAAAGACTGTATTACTTTTGACTTTATAATAAAGAAGGCAATGAATGTTAGTAGATTTTCAAATAATGTTTGCAAACTTATTTGTTATTGAAATTATTATTTTTAAATCTATTACTACAGTAATAACGAAATGGCTTTATTGCTCAGGTGTGCATGAAAATCTGAAAGATTGGATGCCAGAAGTCCCAACCCTGGAATTGATCTGAGGACCTTACGCTTCGGAATTAGACATTCGACCATTGCACTAAACCATGCAGGGTATATTTAATGATTGAATAGTTTATCATTCAAGATTGAGTATTGGAAATGACAGACTTGAGATACTTTCCAAAGAATATTAACTCCTGAGTTTGCCACTCTATCATTGCACTAAACCACATAAGGTATGTGAATCTTATCAATGAGGTTGGATATTTCATCAATATCAAGAAATTGTTTGGGTGGACAATTTTAAAGTATTTGGCAAGAAGAAAATGGAAGTGGGTGGCTAACTTCTGACTGTTTCTTTTTATTTGTATGACTAAGAGACATTTTTTGTGAATAAATAAAATGATAAATAGCTTTATTGATCAGGAGTTTTGAAGGAATTTGAGCATGGAAGAACTAGAACTGGAATCAATCCAAGGACATTACTCTCCAGGGTCTGATGCTCTACCAGTGCACTAAACTTTCTATTTTTGTAAATGATTGGCTTAATAAAAAACCAATATAATGTAAACAATTTGAATACAGACTTTCAAGCTCCCTTCAACCATCCACTCTATTTCATACAATCGATACACATGACCACCCACATGGATAATTAATCCCCCAACATACAGTTATATGAAATAAAGTGAATGGCTAAAGGGATCTTGAAAGTCTGTGTTCAAATCCCCTGTATTACATCTAGACTCCAGGTATATAAAATATAAACAAACAAAGGCAAAACTCTCCATATAGTAGTGCCACCCTGTGCCAAACAGAGTAATCAATGGATGCCAGAAGGCTTGTGCATAAAATCCCTATCTAGTGCCTACTCATCCAATATCCCCTGACTAGTTTCTGGCTTGTGGCCATCATCAGTGAGAAGCCATGGATCTGAGAGTGCTGCACCAAGATCTAGGTGCAGTGCTCTCAGATCCAAGGCTCCTCACTGATGATGGCCACAAGCCAGAAACTACTCAGGGGATATTGGATGAGTAGGCACTAGATAGGGATTTTATGCACAAGCCTTCTGGCATCCATTGATTACTCTGTTTGGCACAGTGTGGCACTACTGTATGGAGAGTTTTGCCTTTGTTTACAACAATTATGTGCTAATATAGAGATGGTGATCATGTGATGTTTATATAAAATATACTTGTATTTAAAATATTAAAAAAACAAACAAATAGTAAATCATAATTTTTTGACACATATTTTTAAAGGAATAAAAGTAAATGGATATTATTTAAGTCATTTAGATTTTGCAGATGATGTAGTTGCCTTTGCAAATAATGCTTTAGAGTTTCAGAAAATGTTGCAAGAGTTATCAGATGAAAATAACAAAGTAAGACTAAAGGTAAACGTTAAAAAGAAAAAGTAATGTTCAATGAATTTTCTAAAAGATGAAAATAAAGATTGATAATGATGAGTTAGAAGAAGTTAACAACTACAAATATCTAGGCCAGATTAGTACTACGGATGGAAATATAATGGATGAAATTAATCATAGAATTAAACATGGTTAGAGGGCTTTTGGTAAAAATAACTTAATATTAAAAAACAATATGCCTATGTGTTTGAAAAGAAAGGTTTTTAATAAATGTGTTTTACATTCAGACCACTTAAAGAAGTATGGAGAGATGCATGTTAGGAGTAACAAGAAGGGATCAAAAATGCAATACATGAATAAGAGAACAAACAGGTATTACTGATATCATTGAAAGGATTAAAAAATTGAAATAGAATTAAGCATAATATATTTCTAAAAGAAATGATAACAGATGAACAATCAAAATATTAAACTGGATTCCAAGAGATTGTAAAAGATCAGAAAGAGACCACATGTGAGATGGATTGATGAAATAAAAGAAAGTGTGCAAGGGTGATGTGAAGAATGGATTGAACTTGAAGAGACCTTCATCCTGCAATGGATTGATGATTTTTAAATTATTAAACAAAGTTTTCTCCGTATAATGTTGTATGTATTACTTACATTGAATTACGGTTGTTTCAAGAACAGTTTTAATTGCTTGGAATTACATTTAAAGTATGATTAATTTATGTTCACATTATTTGATAGAGCAATTTCCTAAAGATTAACCACATTGACAAAATTTATCTGATTATTTTATAAATTGTTCAAACTTCCCTGTTTTATGACAGTGTTTTTATTTTAGAAAGATTAGTTCGGAAGAGATTCCAATTTCCACATTGTTTTCATACCTAAATTAATCAATAATGATTAAAAAAAATTGATTATTAAATTTTGAATTACACCTGGGTCTCTTTTTACACGGATTTATTTAACGCGATTTTGAAGTTACGCAATTCACGTTTTTCCGTAAGTCGAACTCCGATAATGCGCTATTACTTTAAATAATAAATTTCGCACACCTACGTCATATTGAAAGTAATAGCACATTATTGAAATTCGACTTTCATCTTAGTAATTTCAATATTTTCATTGCTTTATAATAGTAAGATTTTATGCAATAATGAAATTAAAATCATGATTTCCACATTTTATGTATATACACATTAAATTTTACAAGATTATAATGTAAATTTGTTCAAACATTGTGCATGTTAATTTTGTATTTTAAATCACATTCTGTTTTTGCTTTTTAAAAAAGAACGTAATTAATTATTAATCATTTAGTGTCCGCAAGTTTATTTTTAAAAGGTGAGTAATAGCAGTGGGCACAATTAAAATTGAAAATTAAAAAATTAAAGACAAAAATAAGAATTTAATTTTTAGTTGTTAGATTAATTACTAATTATGTTGTCACCAGAAAACCATTAACACAACATGAGAGTGACATTGGCGCTAGTTGTATTTCCTCTTGTAAAGAATTTGTTTTTTTACCAGTTTGCAAACGAACCTGTTTATCAGCAAATAGCGATAATAATTAAAACGTGTATAAAAAAATGTAAATTACTGTAAATTATGCATAAAAATATATTGTTTTGAATAAAATTAAATATTATAGTTAAACAAAGTTTGTCTTGTATCAATTTTTTTCAAATTTGAAATTTTTTATTAGTCATATTTTATTTCCTTATTTTTTTGCGCACAAATTTTAAAGTAATTTTACGCTGGTGCTTTACTTTTACATGATTTTTGAAAAATCACAGTCCATATCCCCCCTTTTTCAAGGGAAGTTACGTCTATTTTTGTGCGATTTTATTTGCGCGTGTTTTCTGAGGAACCTATCTATCGTGTAAAACGAGACCCAGGTGTATATTCTCATTTTTATAACTTTTTAACTAAGATACAAGTAACCATAGAACTATGGAAAAATGAACAGTATTTATGACTGGACTGATTCATATATAAAAGAGTAGAGTTAAAACTATAGTTTAATTATACTATAAGCTTTAAACTTTTACAAATTTTTTATACGTAAGTAAAATAATGCTTTATACTTACGTGTTTGTGTTAAGTTTATAGCTATTTAAATTTTATGTAAATTATTTTTTTAACTAGTTGACTCTTCAAAAAAATTAAATGTATTTTTATTGCTTATTTTATTAAATATTGTAAATTGAATTAATATAAAATTAAAACAATTTTTAAATAGTCCACTGCCAGTCAAAAGCCTTTATAACACCCCACTCATAGAATAATAGTGAACAAAAAATCACTGATCACTAGATGTGCCAATTAAAAAAATATGTGATGTGATGCACTGAGGCTTCTCCTTTCTCGGAATCAAAAATCTCTTAGCCACTACACCCAGAGAAACCTTTCCATTCCCAACCCTAAGTTCTTCCTATATTCTTCTCTATCTTGCTTTATCCTATTTCCACAACTTAATCTTTGTCAACTGTATGACGTTTATATCTAAATCCTTCTTATCTTTTCCCAAACCCAGCATAAAAATCAAGAATCCACTTTCTATATAATCACTTTTATATAATTATTCTCTCACAACTTCATTATTTGTACCCTTTCTGCTTGTAGACATTTACATTCAATGAACAGGTGTCTAATATTTTCTATGTCTTTGTTACATAACTTGCTGATTAAATTACCCATATTTTTTCATTTGTTTGTATATTTCCTTGTCACTAACAATCCGGTTTGAGCCTTAGACAGAAAACTTATTTCCTTGCTATTATCATAAATTAGCTCACATCCAATATTCTGTTTATTTCCATAAATATTTAAACTCTTTTTACTCTTCATATTAGTTTTTCATCTCTCCAACTCCCTATTTTTTATTAATGCATCTATTTTTCTCTCCCATTCCTTACCACTATAACACTCAACAAATCTCTTAACACAATCATTCCACCTTTTGGATAAGTATACTGATATAGAGTCTTTATTCAAATCTCCTGCACAGCATACTACTATCTCATCCATCTTGTTGCCAGTCCTTTACTCTTAAACCAACTATTTTGGCTATTCTTTTATTATCCATAAATTGCAATCTATCAAACATTTTCATTTTGTTTTTGCATCTCTCATATAAAAATGTATTCATATCATTTTCCCTTGAATTGCCTCCTTTGCCATCCACACATCTGCATCTAATGCATGGTCTTTCTACTTTGTACTTTTTCTAAGTAATCTAACATCCCTTTACTTACACATAATGCATCATTACCATAAGTTAATCTTGTTACTGCCACACCCTTCCACACAATTCTAGTTACATCATATTTATTATAGGAAAACAGTTAATTTCTTTATCAGTCTCTTTTTTTTTTCTGCTTCATTTATCATTTTTTTCTCCCATTCATCCAAACAGTTTCTCTGATTACTTAAAATGTTTCCCAAATAGTTATACTACATTTAACTTTATATCCCCCAATAAAAAATCTTTCTCTTCTCTTTCACCAGTATTTAGAATCATTACTTTTGTTTTTCTTCACTAAATTTAATTCCCTTCTATTTATCCATTCTTGCACATGTCTTCAGCATAACTTCCATATCTTCTCTACTTTCTGTGTATAAGATGATATCATCAGCAAATAAAAGACCTAATATATATTGTAAATATCAATATATATATATTATATTCAAGGATTTATATATATATATATATATATATATATATATATAGTCCTTGACACCTATTAATGGTATATCTACTCCTCTTCCTAGTCTTTCTATTTCTTTCTCCATTTCGCTCAAGGATAACAAAACCAAAATAGGTGACATAGGGCATCTTTGGCTCAGTCGCACCCATTTTTAATTTTAATTGATTCTTATATTTCCTATATCCACTAAAGCTCTATTCATTCCCAAATTTATTAAACTTATCCACAATCTATTTATATTTACTCTATCACATGCCTTCTCTATATCTATAAAGACCATATATAACTGTCTACATATATTTCTACTCATATCTATATGTTGTGTCACTACAAATAAACTATTTTCTGTATGACTATCCAATTGAAAACCTCCTTGCATTTCTCCCACTATATTATTTTTTTCATCTACTTTGTGGCCCTTCCAGCCACCATTTATGCAAAAACTTTATAAAACACTGACTACCACTATCAGTCTATAATATTTTAACTTTCTATGATCCTTACCCTTTCCTTTAAATAGTAGTCTTATTCTTGTATTATTCCAACTATCTGGAAATTCTCTCATCTGTGCTATCTTATTAGAACATGATAATAGTTAAAAGATGATTGCTGGAGTATTGCATTGGATCCAAAATCTATATGCAGTACTTTCATACAGTAATGCCACTGAGTGCATGCCATAGCAATAAGTGGATGCTAAAAGGTTTGTGCATAATTCCTATCAAATGTCTACCCTTCCAATATCCACCAGACTAGTTTCTAATTTGTGGCTTTCACTGGTGAGGAGCCTTGGATCTGAGAGCATTGCACCTAGATATTTGGATCTAATGCAATATTCCAGTAATCATATTTTAACTACTTAGTTAACTATAAAGTTATTAGCTTGTGTAAGTGTAGGAAATTGTGGTCGTATGACATTTTAAATGTGCCAATAGTCAGAATATGGGGATTTGAAAGGTTTTTTTTTTATTTTTATTAAAGAACAAATACCCATGTAACAACCAATATTAGATGTTAACTGAATTGTTATGAGCTATCTATCTAAGAAAATAATTAAACCCAATTTTTTAAAAAAGATTTCTATTAATGGGAAATGGAAGATTCACCATGAGGCTTTCATATATTCATAAATCCTTAGTTATTTTTTCCATATTAATAAAAATATTTTTATTACTCTTAGTAAAACAAAATTTATATCAGTATTCTTTAAATAAGTTATAATCATTGTCACTTTTAATCATTAACAATCCATTGCAAGAGTGAAGATTTCTCCATGTTTAATTTAATTTCTCCTATTGACAAACTTTCTTATTTCATTCATCCATCTCACATGTGAATTTTTTTAAATATTTTATAATTTATTGGAAGTAATTTTAATGCTTTAACTGTCCATCTATTAATATCTTTTCTAGCAATATAAGTTTCATTTCAGTCTCTTAATTCTTTTAATAATGTTTGTTTTTTCATTCAAAAATTTTGTTTTTGATCTCTTTTGAAACTCATAATGTATATTTCTCTATTTTTTGAGGAATCTAAAATCTCTGTATTGCTTTTTTCATGTGTTTAAATCTCATATCCAATAGTAAGAATTTGTAAAACATATTTAAAGTTGTAATTATAAATTTATTAAACGCACATTGATTACGTAGTAATATTTACTGAGGCTATAACCTCGATAATATGCGTATAAAATGCGATAGCAGGGACCTCTACAGGTGTTTTAACCACAAGCTTTAAAAATCTTTCTTTTAAAACATTTAGACAAATTTCCTTTTAATACTACATTATTTTTACCAAAAACATTCCATGCAAATTCAATTCTATGATTAATTTAATTCATTATATCTCCATTTGTATTAATAATCTGACCAAAGAATTTGCAATTGTTAACTTTTTCTAATTCATGATTATAAACATTTATTTTATTATTGTAATATATATTAAGACTATACACTTAAAATGCGACAGTAGGGACCTCTACAAATCTAAACACAAGATTAAGAAAATCCATTGAATATTATTTTAGTTTTTGTAGCATTTCCCTTTAATCATACTTGCTTACTTTAATAAAATAATGCAACATTTCCTGAAGTGCTAAAGCATTTATTTGCAAAAGCAATCATATCAACCACAAAGTCTATATGATTTAAATAATCTTCATGTACTTTTATTCCCTTAGCTTTCCATTTTAATCCATAAAAATATTTCTTGTAATATGGGGAATTTGAACACAGGCTTTCAAGCTCCCTTCAGCCATCTATTCTACCCCATACAACCAATACACATGATCACACCCATGTGAAAAAGATAAATGATCTCCAATACATACATATATTTCATACTGAACCAGCAATCGTCAGTTGCTCCAGATCACCATCTCCCACACACATATATAATCATTGCTCCCTTTTTATATTAAGATTGCAAATCTTAACACTTTAATGGACAGGCTTCTATCTACTCCATCCTACAACTTTTCAGTCATCCATATCATTAAAAATCTGATGACTGAATGCTCCAACCTCCTGCCAATACTAACACTATTGTCATGCCCATGTTGACTTAAGTTACTCTGACCCCTCATGCATAGGATCTTTGTCCATTTAAATACACAGAAGAGGGATCAGAGTGATTTAAGTACATGGTGCATGGCAAAAATGTTGAAACTGGCAGGGGATTGGAACATTCCATCATCAGATTTTCAATGGTATGGATGGCTGAAGAGTTGGAGGGCAGAGTAAATAAAAGCTTTTCCATTAAAGTGTTGAGATTTTCTTTTTTAATATAAACCAAGCACTGTTATATACATGTATGGGAGGTGTTGATTTGGACCAAACGATGAATTCTGATTCAGTATGAAATATGTCTATTGGGGATCATTTATCTTTTTTACATGTGTGATCATGTGTATCTGTTTTATGGGATAGAGTAGATGACTGAAGGAAGCTTGAAACTCTGTATTCAAATCCCCTATATTACATCTACTCTCCAGATATATAAAGTATACTTGTATTTAAAAGATTAAGAATACTTCATGTAAAACTGTTACAAAAAAATTTAGAGATATGGAATCCCCCTGCCATTAAACTCTTATTAATGCTAATTTTCTTACTTTAATCCTTTAATCAAATCATTGCTATTGCATTTCATAAATATTCCTAATATACTGGTTCTATATCTTGATAATTTAAACTTTAATCATTGAGGAATGCTTATAAAGTCAAACACCATTTCATAATCTATAGATCAAAAGTATAGTGACAATCATCAGTATTTGGACATTAGCTGATTTGAATTCAGAGTTCTCTGTAGATAAGTTGTAACTATCTTGGTAAATATTTTGTATAAAACTGATAAAAGGAAGATTGACAAGTTGATAATTTCTAATATCTTTTTTTACATCTTTCTTAAATATCAATTTAACAATGATATTCTTCCTGTCATTTGGTACATCTATATCATTTAGGTATTTGATATTTATGAGGAGGGGGTGAGAATAATCAACATATTTTCCATTTTATGCACCTGTTGTAGTATATACTGTTATATACATAGGAACCCTTCTGCATCAATCTTCCAGGTGATATCACTGTGTGAAATTGTGGGGCCACCTAGCACATTTTTTGTAAAGTGTATTTTGTATATTTGTCAAATTTTTTATAATGGTTGAAAAGTTTTGAACAATTAATGCTGTTTTTTTTTTTTTGCACAAATGGCATTTTTCTATAAAATTTAGTTTATAATGATCAGACATTTTATCTGCAAGTTCTGAAACATTTACGTGATGTGGTAAAATGTAAACATCCCATTTTTGGCAAAAAAGAGTGTAAAGTCCACCCCAACAAAGTGTCATCTCTCAAAACCTTGAAAAACATTTCTAATTAAATTCAGCATACCCAGCTTATCTATCATCAATATTTTCTTGTTCTCACTTGATGCAATTTTTTGCAAACATAGAAATAGTTGAAAAAATGTTGAAGGTGTTAAAAGGTATCACTTTGCAAATATTTCCAGACTATTTTGAAAAATGACAAAACATTTAGACTGGTATATTACATCATATGGATAGTAATTTGAAAGAGATTAAATTTGTAACACTTAAAAATAAATAAACAATTTTTTATTATAAAATTAGTTATTTTTGGGTCCCACCTCATAGTTTAGCCAACAGTTTTTCTTTGTTTACTTGTTTTTTAAATATCAATACAATAATAATTCTATCACTACCAAAAGATTTTTCTTCTTCCAAGATTTAATTGAATATCTCATTGTATTTGAGTCTACAATGCTTGACAATTTAGAAAATGTAGTGGCTACTTTGTTTTTTGGTTATTTATTAATGTGTAATTCTTTGTAGAACTTTTTAACATATTTCATGATAAATGTCATTCCCATTTTTAGTTGAAGATCCATATTCATTCTGATTGCCAAAACAATTTTGATTTCACTTTGAAGATGTTTTATACTTTTGAAACTTCTCTGTAATTTTCCTTCCAATTTACAATTATATTTTCTTATATTATTATTAACTCTTTTTTATATCATGTTGCAGAACTCCAGATATTTAACTCTTTTTAATGGATAATATTTTTATATTCTTTCTTTTCTTCAAACATTTTCTTATCTCATTTAAAAATTTATTGGTGAATTGCTGCTTTTTGTATCAGGAATCTTTGTTGCAGTTCTTAGTAGAGTATATCTAAATCTGTTTTTATATGAACATTTTTAAATGAGTTTGATTTAACATGATTTTTAAAAAAATAATTCTTTTTTTACACAAGTTCTTTTGAAATAACACAATAAAAAAAAACCTAGGAAAAATAATTCATGTGTGTTATTATCATCTCATTTGATTTTTTAAATGTTTTCATTTCTTTATTTTCCATTATTTTTCAAAAAAATTGCCTTTCTTGGCAATATTTCTGCAAATGGGTAAATTTGCTTGTCTGCATTTTAATATTTTTAACATTTTGTTTTAAAAAGGGAAATACCTTATTGTTAATGATGTTTTGTTTGCATTTTGACATTTTTGATGTTAGATTTTAAGGTCTTGATGTTTACAAAAAATTAATAAAAATTAAAGCAAGATTTGATTTATTAATTTTGTTGAAATTTAATACATGGTAAGTTATACATTACATGATCTATATTTTATTAATTAAATATGAAATATTTTTCAGTATCCCTCAATAATTTACCTACAAAAAAGAAGAGAGTGATTTCTTTGCAAACTAAAATTCAAATTTTAGATCATCTTGCAACCGGAGAAGGAGCAATATCCATAGGAAAGCATATTGGTTTACATGGTATTCCAGTCATTTTTTATGTTCATTAATTCTTCACATTTTTTTCTTTTTCAAATAAAATTATATTCCTATAATTTATTTTTATTTATGTGCAATCTTTAGGAAAATAAAATTTGATAGCATGCAAAAGAGGTATGATTCTAACAAGATTTTTCAAATGATTTATTTCATTATTTTTGTTGATTTCTTAGGTCCAGAACCAATTTTCTAATTTTCCACATACAATGTATTTTTTAAATGATTTTTTTTACACTTAATTTTCAGGAACCAATATATTGTGTAAAAACCAAACTGGGCATATTATTTATCTTCTTATTGATCTCAGTGACATTTGGGTCAGTTTCAAAGTTTATCAATACTTTAGAACAACTAACAAGTATTAATCTAAATTCATTGCAATGTTTCTAAAGATTAAGAATATCAACTGTTATTGCTAACTTTTTAAATAGTATTCATTTCTTTAGTTTTGGATTAAGACATACCTTATATCTTACTAATCCATGATCATTTGCTGTGTTGAATCTATTAAAAATATTACAATCATGAAATATACATTTTCTGTTAGTCAAATTATAATCCAGTTTTGCTATAATGTTATTTGAATGTTTCTATGTCCATTTATAGTTAGTATTATTTTGTCAATAAAAGAATTCAAAATATGCCATTTTGCTTCTCCAAATTCCAGAAGTTTGTATCTTCTTTAATTTTTAAAACCACATTCAAAATTGAATACTGCTTTTTTATTTTTTAATTATTTTATGGTTTTAGCATTAACATCTTTCATCATAATTTTTAAATGTTGTTTAGTCTGATCAAAAGTATAAAAATCATCTACTTTTTCAACGCAATAAAAATTTGTTGATGCATAAACTTTAATTCTCTGTGTTTGATATCTTATTAAGTTGAATATTATACCTGATCAATCTTTACAATATTGTTCTGACTTTTTATTTACAATAAATCCAACTTCAGTAAAACATATATCCACTTTTCAAATCAATTGTCCTGTTATATTTTCTTTTTTTTTATGTGTCATAGCAATGGTTAGGAAGCGAATCCGCTAACCTGGGACAACTATAAGGCAGCTGTGCTGACCACTCGACCACCAACGCTTGACTATACAAAATCTAACAATGTTTTACTTTATATTAAATAGTACTCTTCCATTTCAAGTAATCTTCCTTCACTTGAAAGTGATCAGCAGTTGTGGATAAAAAAATAAAATGTCATCATTGAATAAACTCCTGGGTCTATGATTAAGCATTTTAGTAGCCTCTGCCTCTCACTATCAACCACTGACTTGACAAATGACACCTATAGTCTTGCTATAATTTAGTTTCCTCTGTCAAGATTATGAATATGTGAAAAATTGTTCATCTACTCATTCATGCTGTCTTCACGAGAACTCAACTATCAATTGCAGTTAAGAACTATCAAACAATTAAGAAAAATGATTTCTTGATTCTAAACTCACAAGATAAAAAGTGAATAAGTACACCATGCTAGATGATACATGGTGGTGGTTATGTTTGTTTATCACATGAATGATCACAAAGTAATAACAGTTGTAGCAAGAAGAACATATGGAATATATATAACAATTTTTCCTCCTTGATTTTTTTTATAATCTGGTCTTCTTTCAGTAAAGCAACAAACTTCTTTCTACCACCTTAGTTTGATAGGTAATCTTCTGATAATTAAGATGCACAAGTGCATTTGATACATGTTTAAACCACTGCATTTCTTTATTATTTTTAACCCTAGTTTATCAATTTATTCCAATTAATCTTAAGAGTAAACTTAAAAGACAAAAATATTAGCCAAGGGAAAAAATTATATGAAGAACTTTTAAGCACATTGGAGAGTAAAAAAAAGATTTAAAGACATTTAAAATTGTACAAGAATTATGGCCTATTTTCATTTCCCCCTCACCCCTCTATCTCTTTATATATATATATATGTGTGTGTGTATGTGTGTGATTTTAATATTGCATTTAAAGTTGGTGCAAATACTAGGTTAGTTACTAATGAAAAAGATTGTATTGATAAATGTAATATTATATATAAAGCGGTATGTCATTGTGGATATAGTTACATTGGGGAGACTAAATATGCATTAAAAAAGAGTTAGGTAGCATGAATTATTATGTAATAGGTTATATTGTTCAGTGGATGAGTATAAATCTGTTTTTGCAGAACATGCAGTGATTTGTAGTGGAGAATTCTGCTTTGATACTGTTTTTGTTTTGCATGTGAAAAATTATTTGAAAAAAAAAAAAAAAAGGAATTATTTTTTATAGATAGTACAGATAATGTGTTGAATAAACAGTGTAATTGTGTTAGTATTCACAATTTATGGAAAGTTGGCCAATCATATGGGAATGTTAGTGTTGTATGACTTTAATGAGATTTAAATATTAAAATTATATTGCTACTCAAGATGGCAGGAGAAGCCGTAAGCTGGCTACAGCAAAGAAATTATTCTTTTTATTTTTTATAGGCATTTTTAATTTTGTAGAGTTATTCTAGTGTATTTTGTTTATATATAAATATAATACTGCCTAAAATATTGCCTACTATTATATAAATAATAATAAATGAAATAGAAACTTATATAACATTACAATACTAGTGACCCAAAAAACACATTTTTTTTAATTAAAATTCTTCCACAACCATGATTTCATATATTAACAAATAGACCTTTTCCAAATAAAATTCAATTAAACATACAACATATATATACATAATAAAATAGCCTTCCCATCATTCACTTCAAAAACCAACTTCCCTTAATGTCAAAGAATATCTTCATGAAATTGATGGCCACAGTCAACTTTCTTTAACATCATGAGGTCATCAGTCTCACGAAGACATTCTTTGATGAAGTTGATTTTTGAAGTGAATGATGGAAAGGCTATTTTATTTGTGTGTGTGTACATATATATATATATATATATGTTGTTTGTATTTTGTTGAATATCACTTGAAAAAGTCTATTTATTAATAGATGAAACCATGGTCATGAAAGAGTTTTAGTTACCGTAATGTTATAAGATTTTCTATTTTATATGTATAAAGAAGCAATTTTAAGTTTTTTTAAATCTCACTATAAATAAAATTCTTCCTTCATATGCGTTACCCAACATGCTATAAATTGAGAAATACAACAGTTTTTTTTTTCTTTAAAAAAAATGTTAACAATAATAGTGTTGATATAAATGTTTTTGATATTGTTTGATGCAATTCTTTGGAATCATAGAGTCTGGTTTTCAACACATCAATTTTTTATATAAAAAAGCTTCATGGTGAAATAATAACACATATATCTGAAATGTGTACGGCATAGTTTCAAATGCAAGGTAATCAGGCTTAGAAATTTTTTTTTATCTGGCCTGCCTAAGTCAATCAAGTAACTAATCATGATTGGTCAGTTAAATGAACATCTAGCTATTCTCATAGCTAGAAGTAAAACAAGTGCAGAAAATAACTCAACTTTTACTATCTGATAATTGGCAAGAATTCTACGTTACTATTCTCTGTGGAAAATGTTAAAAAGGCCTTTACTCTGCTGTCGATTATTAAAAGATTATTTATCTGTTTATTCAGTTTACATTTTTTAAACTTTGCTTAATATTATTCATTTTATTGTCCTTCAAACGTTATTTTAAGAATTAGATATATATGTGTGAGACCAACCAAGTGATCAAGCCAATGAAATTATTTAATATTCATTTTATTTAAGTGATGTTTAAATAACCATAAAATTGTTAATCTTTTTTGCTTAGAAAACATACAAAGACAAAAATAATCCTTTATTGCTGAAGAGTTTTCTGAACTATTTTTGTGTTGTGAAATGTCAATAGTCTTTATAATTTAAGATATTAAATATATATATAATTTGAAAATGTATTTTTAAAATAATGTATATATAAAATTTGAAAATATATTAATTTATAAGTGTTTTTTTAAATACTTATTCCATAATAGTCACTTTTTTGTTGTTTTTGTTTTAAGGTAAGATTAATCTGTTTTACTTATTTATTTATATTACATCTTACATTGAAATCTCTATTGGATTTCAACATCAATTTTCAAATAACCCTTCTAATAAGTGTTTCTTTTTTTCTTTATTGTGTCTATTATATTTGCCTTGATTTTTTTAATCAGTCGATCGTATTTGTGTTAATAGCAAAATATTTGTATACAGTGTGGTAAAAAGCAGCCATAAATGATATTATATAATGAAGATTTTTAAAACTGTCAGAGTTCGTTTATATGGTAACTAGATGTCAATATTAAATTTGATGGCACCTAGTAAGAACTCATCTTGTGAATATAATATTTAAGGAATAAACAAAATATTATCAAAAGAAAGTTTAGAAGTATAATAGGTAAGAGTTATAGGCCTACTATATATTTATTTTTCTCATTTTTTAATATTCTTTTCTTTTTGATAAATAAAGTATTTAGTTCTAGAATAATATCTTCCTATCACATTTTTGGTTAGTTCAAAGTTTTACTAACTAGCAAGATATCTTTTCCATCTATTTTTATCTGACAGCTTTTAGTCTAATAATGTTTAGATATTCTGCTATCAATCATCTTTAGTTTTATATAAGATGTCATAATAAATTCATTTTCATTACTTTTTTTAAGTTTTGTCATTTCTTTTCTGAATATTAACATCTTATTTACAAATTGCCCTGTATAATTTAGTGCAGTGGTAGGGTGATGAACTCTGGGATTTAAAATCCATATATCATATCCACAGATCTGTCCTTTCTTGTGCTTAAACTTTTTATGAAATCCTGAGCAATGAAGCATTCCATTTTTCTTGCAGATTCGTTTTTAGATCTTTGATTGTGCTCTTTTTTTTTCTTTTGTTATTGTCTAGGACTTTTTTTTACTTTACAATTGATTATTGTATATAAATACAAGGTTTTCTTTTTTTAATGATTAGTCTTATATTCTAATAATTGTTGGATGTAAATTGTATTATTTCATTTCTTTCTATTTTTCTCTCAATTTTTGGTGAGTGGAATTGAAGTTTAATTCTTTTCTATCATGTCTAGTAAAATGCCCTGATTTTTTGCAATTATAATATACATTATTTTTGTATATTATACATTTTTTCCTCATGAACACTGTTATTTTTTGTTATATTTATAATAGTCAGTGTGGATTCTATCCTCTTCCAATCTCAATTCTTATAACTATTTGATCATTGCTTTAATATGTTTAAGTAAGTCTTTAATTACACTCCATATTGCTTTGTTGATATTATGACTTCCTCTATTTGCTTTTCAATTATCACTTACCCCTTAATATATTCAACTGCTTTTTTATATCTGAAAGATATTTTTTAATAATTTAATTCCAAAGTTAAATATCAGTATTTTTTTTTTAAATCTAACATTATTCACGTTTTTATTTTGATTATTTACTATAGGATTCATTTAAATTATTTAGCTTTTAGATAAATTCTTTTATACTTTTTTGTTTTGATAGCTACATTGCTTCTCATAAAAGGTTTGGTTTATTTTAGTTTTAAAAGCCTTAATGTTTTTTAATCATTGCTATATTTTCTCATTATGTTCAGCCATACAGGTGGGTTAAATTTATTACTTTAACTTTTTCTCCCCATTGTTTTACTGTTTGTATTTCTGTAAAACTTCTCAAATGTTAATATTCATTAATCATTTTCTTCACTTATGAGCATGGGTATAAGTGACTTCTCCTATATTCTTGTTTCACTCATGTTATTTTTGTGATTGAAGTTATTAGTACACACACATATATAATATTAATTATAAAATCTGATTCCAGATATGGCTTACAGTGTAATGCCCCTGACTGTAGAACTACATTTTTATGTATGTGTAAAAACAGGCAAAACTCACTATATATATATATATATTGCCACACACAACAAGCTAGAGTAATCAATGGATGCCAGAAGGCTTGTGCATAAAATCCCCATCTAGTGCCTACTCATCCAATATCCCCAGACTTGTTTCTGGCTTATGTCCTTCGTCAGTGAGGAGCCTTGGATCTGAGAGCACTGCATCTAGATTTTAGGATCTAATGCAACCCTCCAGCAACCACCTTTTATCTCCATTTAACTACAAAAGTATGAGTCTTAAATTGAAAACACCTTAATGTTTTTAATCCAAGCCCATTAGCTTATATAGTCATATGGGTCTGAACCCAGTTTAGTATTCATACATTTTGGTGTCTTTGATTCTTTAATAACCATAGCCACCACTATCCTATTAGGCAGGATTGGTTTTAAGCCAATAAACATCACGACTATCTCCTCTTATGCACAAGCCTTCTGGCATCCATTGATTACTCTAGCTTGTTGTGTGTGGCAATATATATATAGTGAGTTTTGCCTGTTTTAACAACATTTATACACAAGCATAAGAGGAGGTAGTCATGTGATGTATGTGTGCCATGTATTAACACCTTAGATAATAGAAAGTAAAAATTCTTGATGCTTAAAGCAGGAAGGTATAAATACTTTTTACAACTTAAATTTAACAAATATAATTTAATGAATGCTGTCTCATTTAAATAAATATTTTATATATTTATCTATAATTACTCGTGAGGCTTGAAATATCAATATTAAGAATGAAATTAATAATTTTTTGATTAACATAATTTTACAAAAGTAACATTAATATCTGATTCAGCTTAATTAGAAAGTTAGAGAAGGAAAACTTTATAGATTATTAATAACACCAAGATTATGTATATCTAGTATAAACGTTTTAATGTGTTTTGACAAAAATTATATCATAAAACATGCATTATTCATGTCAGAACACTGAAAAGTAATGTAAAAATTGAAAGCTTGTTACTTGGGCACTGGTATAATATTCAAGCACCAGATGTCTTATAAATATTGAGCAGCCTTTGTGGAACTTAGGTTTTCAAGTCCACAATTCTACCACTGTATTAAACTATGCAGGACAAAAAAATCAAATAATTTGTGGCTTAGAAGATCATATGACATTATAGCATTAAAGTGACAATTGAATTGTTTTTGATGGTACTGGAGAGATCATTTGTAAAACAGTACCTATTCAATCTCTTTAACAGTATTATATTGTCCAGAAAACATTTTATTTTCCATTAAAGTTGGTGAATTTATATAATTTTTTTTAATACTGATAGCTCTGAGGAAAAAAGAGGATATGATGATGATGATTAATATTCTGGCTCCTTTATTATTCAATATATGCATGAATGATCTTAAAGATTATCTTAAGTTCTCATATTTATTATGCTATGCTGACGACTGCAACATTTTCAAATGGATACTTACATTAAATGATCGATTTTCTCTACAAAATATTAACAATTTTATTGCTCAGTGTAGTGCAAATGAAGTATTGATTAATATGGATAAATGTTCAATAGTCTTATGTCGTAATAAGACTATCTAGGTCTCTTGTATTATATTGAAATACATATAATTAAATGTAAGAGACTTTGCAAAAGAATCTTGGCATTTTATTTTCAAATAATGAATGCACATTCTGAATTCATAATCAACAGAGCTCTTAAAATTATGAGAGATTGCAGAGTTCTTGTCTTTCTTATTATTGAAAATGGATCGGTTGTTTGAAATCCACACTCAAAAGAGATATTGCTAAACTTCAATTATTGGGAGAGAAATTTTACAGAAATGTCCGTTTAGATAAAAACAGCATATTATCTTTCTATTCAAGGAGAATGATAAGAGACAAAGTATTTATACAAAATTGTAAATGAAAGAATAATTTGTCAAAATCTGATATCAAATATTTCATCTAATGTAGTAGAATATAAAACTAGTTCATGTCTTTTTTATCTTAAAACCTGTTACTCATATACTCTTATATTTTCTTGTTGTTTCGTTATTGGACTCTTATAATAAAGATTTTTGCAATAATAATTGTTTTAATTAAAATAATAAAAATTATAATATAATTCTTGTTAAAAAATATATTTAATTTATTACAGTGATTATATATGACATTTTTCTTTTTCCATATTTGTTATCTACATTATTTATATATATTCTTTTTATAATATTATATGTTTTATTTAATTAATTTATGTATAATTGGCCTATAGTGCTGTGAATTGTACATTAAATAAATAAATTATTATTATTATTATTATTATTATTATTATTATTATTATTATTATTATTATTATTATTATTATTATTATTATTATTATTGTAGTTGTTGTTGTTGTTGTTTTTGTTATTATTATTATTATTATGATGATGATGATGATGTTTCAAAAGAATCTTTATTAATGATTAAAAAGGTAACATTTATTATGATTTTCTTTACATTTATATGTTTATATTGCAAGTCAGAGAAGAGTGTTGTTTGTGAGTCGAGTGTACATTCATAGTGTAAAACAAGGGTAGTGGGTAGCGAACTGCTTCTTTGAGGGACTTTACAGAATTATACTTGGTGGAGCATGAATGGAAGCAACAATATTTATTTGTTGATTTGCAGTTGGGTATGTTTTGTACAATTATCTTTGATTAAACTAGGTGGAGAGGGAGGGGTGCAGGTACATATGTATATATTACATGCTTTTTTTCAGTTCTTAAGTAAAATTTAGAGTTTATTTTATTTGGTAGATGTTTGTGTGTGATAGCTTATGTAATACAAGGTTACAAATTCCCTATATTAGCACTGATAGATGATGATCAGTCACATAGAAGTTTTGTTGTTGATTTTAATATGCTCTTTAATGCCCAAGACTTGAGTCTAGTGTGTGGTTCTTAATATTAATGATATGAATCTGTATTTCAGTTGTTGTATAATGGTACACCTTTTGGAAAAGGTTCTTATTGGTGACATGGATTGATGGGAGTATAATAAGCGCTAGATATTGGATGGCCATGAAGATGTCAGGATGTGAAATCTTGTATCTCTAGTTTTTATTTGCACCAGTTTGTTTTTAAATGTTGATGGATGGCACATTATATTATTTCCTAAGATGAATGTGTAATGAGTGTCCAACACACATAGAACATGAATCTAGCTGTATGAATTGATGGACCAGAGCTGTTCCAGTATGCAATGATGATGGTCTGGGAGTGGTATTGGGTTATCTATAGGATCTGGTCATGTTATAACAAATTCTATCTAGTGATGAGAAGTGATAGAATAGATGTTGTGTTTCCTCTGGTCTATTACATAGGGAGCAAAAACGATCAATATTGGGATACAACTGCTGGTATCTCAGAAAATATGAAGTAATCTCAGTATAAAGTTGAAATACTTCAGCTCTATAAATTATTTTTGTAAATATTGGGGGATTGACATCATGGTACAGATTTGGGTAAAACAATGAATAGATTAGCCAGCATGAATATTTGTACATAGATTGAAGATATATCTACAAGGATATCACTTTTATATAGTAGATGATGTGTAATGGATGGTCATATATAGAGGAGTGGCCTAACTGTTGGCTTTATTTGAAAAAGGCATTGTAACTTTAGAAAATGTTTAAGTGTGCCTATTATTAAACTTTGTGATTTTCTGCAGATGAAAGGTATGAATGATATGAAGGCCTAGTCCATTCTGTATGAGTGGTCAGCTAAGCTGTTTTGTAGATATTTATACTATCTTCCTCCACCACAAAAGTGTGTTGCAGAAAAAAAATTGGCTACTAATGCTTTGGAAAAAGTAACTATGGGAGAATAGTAAGTGATTTTGGTCATGATTAGCTGGTTAAATGGTTGGATCTTGGAGTATATGAAGAGACAGACTTTTGAGAGTGAAATAGTGATTTTTCTTTTCTTCTTTAAGCTTCTCTTAGATTTTATACCTCATTGCATTTGCACTCATGTAAAAGGGAAACCCCCATATATGTCTGTACATGGTTTGCTATTATAAAGGGACCAAAAAGCAGTCTTACTTAGATTGACATTGAATTCATGTGTAGCTGCAACATCTTGTAGTATTCTGTGTAAGGCTGGTATATGTTTTTTGGATGGGAGGAAGACAGTTATGTCATTCATATGGGCAATGCATAATAATAATAATAATAATAATAATAATAATAATAATAATAATAATCTACAACCTACCACTACTACTACTACTACTACTACTACTACTACTACTACTACTATTATAATAATAATAATAATAATAATAATAATAATAATAATAATAATAATAATAATAATAATAATAATAATAATAATAATAATAATAATAATAATAATAATAATAATAATAATAATAATAATAATAATAATAATAATAATAATAATAATAATAATAATAATAATATGTTAAACACATCAGTTCCTAATTGATCAACAACAATAAGCTATGTTAGACTTTGTTAGCAGTTGCATAGATGGTAATCTGGGAACTCTGAATGCTATAGACCAGCTTGATTTTTACTTAGCACTACATTGAACATGCAATCAAGTTAATTAGCTGTCAGTATTTGAATGGGTGGCCACGGAAACCACGAGTCTTGTAAGCGAGCGTGATTTTTTTATGTGCTTAATTATTTTTTTTATTCAAGATACCCTATTTTTTTAATTTAATTATTTAAAATCTATTTCTTTTAACTGATTGTTTTGCTATACATTTTTTGATAAGAAAATTTTTTAACATCATTTATATAATTTAATGGTTTCACTTCAATTTAAGTACTTTTTTCCAAACCTATTATGTCATTTAATATTACTTTATAATATGACATTTAATAATTTTAACATTTGAATGTAATTATTATTATTTTACTGATTTACTTAGCAATCCTTTCAACTGGACCAACTCACAACTATTTGGAGGAGCTCATAGCTGTCAATGAAATAAATGACATTATTCATTTCAATATATTGTAATAGTATGAATCAAATAGACAAAACTAGTAATATGGGGAGATGAAAAAAATCATCACCCCTAAATGTCATATATATACATATTTATATTATAACCCAGCAATCGTTCAGTACCTTGTGACCAACTGAAAGGCAACACATTGGGCAAGTCAAAATCCAAACCCTGTAACCCAATGAATGGTCACAGAACAGTGACTAAACAAGGTGATGGCTAGCAATTAAAGCTTACTCAAACAGGCATCATATAACATGGATTTTTAAACACCAGAGTATGAATCCTCTTGTAGACAATACCATGATTAAATATAATTATTAAAATACAAGGTTCTTTTACAATTCAAGATATCTTATCTTAGTTATTAAAGTTTCTTGATCTCAGGGTTCAAATTCAGAATAAAATGCACTCAGAACAAAATGTCAAGGGTAATACTTTAACTTCTAAACAAAAATATGATGGTTATTACTTATGCTAGATATGAAACATTTGATACTTTTCTTAGTATTGTTTTGGAATCTTAGTATTTTCAAGAGAGTAGAAATGAAATTACATAAGAACAGAGTACTCAAATACTCAAATCATATACGATTGGTAACTTGAAAAACATTTCTAAATACTCTAAAATTATTTCACTTCTACTGATTATAAAATACAGAAATTGTATATTTTCTGATGCAAATTTGAATAAGCAATATCAAAATAATCTAGAAGCCAGTAAGAGTATCTTTTATGTTGCTAACTACATAATACGTGCTTTTGAAATGAAGTAAATAATATAACATTTATCTTCTAAGAATGCAGATAGAATGCTTAAATAATTATTAAGCAACGTGAATATATAAACATTACATGACCCTTGAAATGTACTCTTAAAAAATAATTACTAATACAAATTTTGGTAAAGTAGATTTTCTGATAAATAGATGTGTTAATGCAATGTTATCATAATGGCAATGAAACAAAAATGTTTTTAATTAATAATACTAATATTTATTTACAATAATCATTAGTATTTCTTTTAATATAATGTAATATATTTATAAATATTAACAGTTTTATACATTGGTATACAATTTTATCCCATAAGTTATATTCACTAGCCAATATTTCTCTAATTCATCAAATATTGTCTTTATTTCCAACCTAATACTCATAAAGTAAAACAATATACCTATATGCCTTTCTCCAAGCTACTAAGAAATATTATACACTTTTATAAAATCAAAAACAGTATTGGAAATCAGTGTGGAGACACTTAACAGATGTTACTATTATAGCAACAAATATTATGCA
The DNA here is from genome assembly GCA_028023455.1 of Epiperipatus broadwayi. NCBI lineage: Eukaryota > Metazoa > Onychophora > Udeonychophora > Euonychophora > Peripatidae > Epiperipatus > Epiperipatus broadwayi. The sequence continues at coordinate 4,852,475 of JAQFVV010012485.1, read as the reverse complement.
ATATAAGACAGATAACATTAACAATACCTATGTCGGGGCAAGGAAATAACTAGGCTTGATACTGATAATATGATTAAAGTTAAAAAATTATAGTGAAGCTAATGAATTATAAAGCTGAACATACCTGTGGATATATACCAAAAAATACACTCTAATATTGAAATTCTAAGCAAGATAAGGAAATACCAACTAGTAAAAATAAAAATGAGCATCATGGTACTATGTGCAGACATGGAGGGTTAAATACATATAAAAGTAATATAATATCCACTTAAAATTGCCTCAAAATGATATTGTTAATAATAAAAGGCATGGAGCTAACAATAACAATAAACCTATGAATAATTATCCATCTCACATAGACATACAAAAGGCATACAATTCATTCACTCACTTTAAGATTACATCTGGGTCTCATTTTATGTGGTAGATAGGTTCTGCAGAAAACATGCATTAAAAAAAATCACACAAAAATAGACTTAACTTATCTTGAGAAATGGGGGATAGGTTCTGTAATTTTCAGAAATCGCATAAAAGCAAAGCAACAAGAAAAAATTACTTTAAAATTCACATTAAAAAAGTAAGGAAATAAGTATGACTAATAAAAAATTTCAAACATTTGAAAAAAATGGATACAAGACAAACTTTTTTTACTTTTTTTATTAACTACAGTATTTAATTTTACAATTTTTCATTCATATTTTAATCATTATCGCCATTTGACAATATGCAGTTCATTTGTAAACTGGTAAGAAATCAGATTCATCACAAGAGGAAGTACAACTAGCACCACTTTCAGCCTTGTGCTGTGTTAATGGTTTCTGTTGTCAATGTAATCGGTGATTAAACTTTGAGATGATTTTACTAATTGTTTATAAAGCTCGCAATATCCAGACATATAACTATTTAGCTCTCATTGGAATTTAAGAAGTTGTTCATTGCAGAAAACTTTCTCAGATTTCAGCATTTTCTGATGTTTTTCTTTGTCTCATACATCAATGTAAAATCTATGATTAAATGATTTTTACTTATGAGAAAATAATACATTTGTCTTCATTTGATAGATATTTTTGTTTACTACTGAAATAAATTATAAATGTTCACATTTTGTTTCTATAATTAAAAAATGAGATTGCAATCAAAACAAAAAGATTATACACTATCATTAGAAAGATTATTTTCAGTTTACAAAATCTTCATTATTTATTTTAAAAATCTAAAAGAATATTTATTTCTGTTATATCTAACAAAATATGTTTTAAAAGTTTAAATTTTTTTAATATTTATTGTGATATTTTTATACTCGTAAGTATAGATCTATTATTATTATTTACTCATAAGTATAAGTAGATTATTTAAGTAGAAGCTAAAATTCTAAATACAGCTTCAGGCCATATTCATGTTAGCTGCTGATATAACGTTATATTTTTGAAAAAAAAAAAGGATTTCAAGTCAAAATAAGTTATTAATAATTTAAATTTCTTGATATCTAATAAATATAGTGAAATATGAACTTCTTTATCACATAAAAGAAAACCCACATAAAAAAATATTAAGAAAAAATATGAATCGCATAACTTCAAAATCGCATTTAAAAAATCTGCATAAAACAAGACCCAAGTGTATATGTATATAGACAAAACAACTAGTACATAATGGTGAAAACACTTTATTTATAAACCACTTAAAATTCTCACACACATACTGATATTTATAATACTTTCATTCATGAAATACTTTTCATAAATATACAAAAAGCTGTTGTACCAAAGGGTATAATCATTTATATAATTTTAATAATTATTCACAAAACTCTGGAAAAATAAAACTAACTCAAAAAATCAATACCTTTTTACCATGTGTCTTACCAATTTTATTCCTAGAACATCATTCTTATAAACATATTTATGATATCATAATTAGCAATAATAATATAATACTATAATAATTTTAAATATTTTAATATATACATATATATTATTATAATACTCTTTCATATTTATAAGATTAAAAGTTCTTTTTCTTGGTAAGGAAATCTCTTCATTCAAGTCCTTTTTCTGTTTTTTCTTGAGATAATATAGGAACACACATAGTCCTTCATTAAGATAGAGCACACACAAAAATAAGGATTTATAAATTTCTTGAAAATTGTTTGCAGTGAAATTTAGCAACTTCAAAATAATCATGAGTGCTGACAGCAGATAATTCTAGTAGAAAACAGTTTCTTTAAAACACATTTTTAATGGAAATAAGAATCAGAGGAGTAACAAACAGAATAATAGTTTTAATTATAAATTTCTCTTTATGGAGTTTTATTATTGTAATGATTCAACTTTTTAAGTGGCATTAATTATGACATTGCAAATTTAAATTATATTTATTCATTTTCTAAGTACAAAACAACATGTTTGATACAATCAGAAATTTAAAAAAAATTTGTAAATAAACAAATGAACTTGAGATGAATAATTATATTGTTTGCTTTAACATGAAACAGTCTGTATATAGGCTTTTCCTTATGATAATTAAAGGGTTGATTTTCATAATTGGTCTTATTATAATTTTGTAAGAATTTTAAATAATTGTCACTGCTTCTTTTTTTATAAACTTAATACTTTTATAAAAGTTCACCATTTTATATCTTATCTTGACATAAATGTATTGACTATTTTTAGTAAAATAATTAGTATTAATAATTAATTGAAAGTTAGTTCAAACTTGCTGGAGATAGTCTTATAGCAAAAGTTTAAGATTTAGCTAGTATTTATATAAAAATGAAACAACATATTTTTCTTACATGAATAATCTTTTCCGTTGAATTCTTTGTAAGCATATTAGAATTTTTTAGTATCCTTTTAAACTTATTTCTTCATAATTCAATTGATCATATGCTTTCAGGAGAAATACTGCAATGGATAACTTATAGTTTTTTGTATTCAGGTATAATGATGATGAAATATAAAACTTAACCTTTTTAAATTGACTTTAAGAAAATAAATAATTAAATAAATAAAACCAGTTAATCCAAAACTAAAGTGAAGTTAAAATTTTAATAATAATTAAATTAAGATTCTATTTCCATTAGTGTATGTTTTCTTATATACACCCATACACATCAAGATTTACTATTGCATTTCCAATATTTTAAACCAATCTCCTGGTATTCATTATGATATTTAAATTACTAACATACTTTTGTCTTGTTAATTGATCTGATCTTGAACTCTATCAATCCAGATGATTAAGTCAGGTGATTGTCCAAACTGAAAATGAACTTTTTAATTACAGCTTAATTATTACAATAAATAATTTATTTAATACTAATAAAAATTATCTATTTATTTTCAGATTAAACATTCTTTTTATTCAAATACCTCTTTTTTACTCTTTCCCTTTTATTATTTAAAAATTTACTTACTTTTAATAAATCTTTTCAACTTTCAATATTTCATCTGCATGCACTAAACATTTTATACACACATGCAATGAAAATAAATTAGTTACTGACTAATATTTAAAGTTAATTTAAAATTAACATTAATCTCATTCAGTTATACATACTATATCTTTAAACTCTGATTTTAAATACCCTCACATAAATTGATATTTAATAAATCTGAACTATTACTTTAAAACTATTTTAAAAATTAACAACTAAAAATCCTACAAAGTTAGCTAAACATTTCAAATAGCAAAAAATAACTTTATTATCTATATTTGAAACATAGTAATTTCTATATTGGCTCTTTTTTAGTTTCAAAATATTTTTATTCTTTCAAGCAAATATTAAATATATTAGATACATTTTAAAACAACTGCTAAATAATTGGACTAACTGAATTACTTTAACTCATACTATTGAATTACATAACTTAAGATTTTTATTATAATAGTATAGAAAAAGAAATTTACTTATTATAATCTTATATAAAAAACTTTTTAATACTTTATATATCGGAATATATATATATATATATATATATATATATAAAGTTATTTATATATATATATATATATATATAATCCACAGGGTTAAACATATAGTTACAATATATAAGAAATAAATATAACAAAGGAGTATAAGATCAACAAAGAAAAAATAAGTATATTGTAATACTAATACAAATCACCCATCATTATATCAAAAATAATAAATTCATTTATGATCAATAGTCATCCCTTATGACTGGATCTAAAAGAGGTCCATAATAAACAGGCTGATTATCGAGCCATTGCCAAACTTAGGCCAATATAGTCAATCATTATTTGGATGCACATACTTAAGTGCTAAAATAGTTATCAGAATATAAAAAAGAATGCTAGGATCCATGTAATATGCTGATCATCATCAACGCTCTAACACTATGGTACCATGAGTATACAAGCTGATTATAAATTAAATGTTTTTAACAAAAATAAACAAAATGCAGTGAATGGACTTTAAAAGTGATCTTTACCTTTGCATCATACAAGAAACTATTTGAATGTTAAACACAAACATAACTCCTCACATATAAATAACTATTATTGCTCTAGAACAAGCTTAAGATCACAACACTAGGGATTGTGATTGTGAGCAAGAGAAAGATAAAGACATAAGCTTACTCTATTATAATTAAAATAGTTTTATTGGGATAATTTACAAATCCTTTAAAATAATATGCTATTACAAAATCAAGTTCCACATACACTGATCACTCATAGTAAAAATAGCTGGAGGAATAAAGACATCAAATCTATTATTTTTTTATGAATATTTAATAAATTAATAAATAATTTTAAAATATATATATATGTTAATATAATCCTAACTTAAATACATTTTTATCAACAAAATATAATTTCGTGTAGTAAATAATCTTAACTTATTGTTGATTCTCACTAATTTCAATTAATAAAGCAACATTTCAAAGACATTTTTTTTTAATTAACTTAAACCCTTTTCCCTTTTTCTTAAAAAAATGAAAAGGTTCTACACAATTAAATTTTGGAGGGAAAATAATATAAAGAAGAAACAACCATGTTTCAATAATATAAAAACAATAAAATTAATTATTACTAATGATTATGTAATTTAAAAATCATCTACAAATTTAACTATAATGTACACATTAAAGTATCTTTTTATGATAGATTTATTTTTCTTTTGAGTTCTTTGGTAATTGTAATTCCCAACTTTACCCATATTGATTTTCTTTCTGTAAGATTTCTCCATTAACACATTTTCAGGCAAGAATACAAAAAGAATTTAACTAATTTTTATTGTACTATTTTTCAAATCAGGCTAATAAATAAAGAAAGAATCATGCCCTTGGTTAGAGACAAGCTTGATGCAAATTACTTCACTTCATGAGTACTCTTTTACATTTTCTTTAGTGAATAGGTTACATGTTTTAATTTCATTTTAAAACCATTTTTTCTTTACTTGATGAAACATGTCTTATTCCAGATTACTAAAATTATTTCTCACTGTTATCTTCACAGTGTTTTCTTCAACAGCTTAACCAGGAATTGATTACTCCTCACAAGACCCTGAGATCTATTAGTTTACCCTGATCCCAATATTATTTTTGGAACAATCTTGTATCCATCCAGTCACATCTTGTCTTCCATATGACCAAATTAAACACTAACAAGTTGGGTCTATTTTTACAAAAGATTATTTTTTACATTTTTTAATTAAAAAGAATTTCACTGTAGTATGTCAAAATAAGATAATCTTTTAAGTACCACAATTTAATGAATTGCTTTTGTTTTAGTGAGAGAGAAAGAGAAAAGAAAAAAAACTAATTAATTACAACAAAATTTTTTAACAAAAATGTTTTTTTATCTTCTTTTAAAAATCTGATAAAAATAAAATTTTACCTGTTTAATTAACTCTCTTATCATTTTTTAAAAGTTAAAATTTCAACTTTTTAATAACTTTCTAAGAAGAAAAAAAATTTTCTCCCAGTACTTTTTTAAATTAGTGAAGAAAAAGAATAAAATAAATTATTTACTTAATCTTATACTTTTCTCTCTTTCTTATAATTACTCTTTAACAAATTATAAATATTCACATATTTAAAATATGTTTGAGAATTCTCATATTTAATAAAGAAAAATTTAAGTAGATCCAATACTCATTATTATTTAAAAACAACAACATATGAGCATTTCCTCATTAATTAAATACATTTTTAATTTATAAATCTTGTAATATCTGACATGGCCAGAGTTGGCCACTGTATACAATAAATCTCCCTTAAAATGATGCGACAATGAAATGGAGATGAACATTTTATTTCTCATTATTTTAGATTTATGTTCTAATTGTCACTTTTATTGCAGGTTCTGTATCATCCATATACATTTTTCCATTTTTTGTATTTTACTATAGAATGGTTTAAGTATTTTATCTTTCTTTATAGTCAATTTATTTCTTGTTTGGGGGGATTAGAATAAGGATGTTATACCACATCTCAACATTCTTAATCTGCATTGAATTTTAGAGGCCAACAATTAATTTCATTTTATTACTATCAACTGTTGGCAGAAATCATGGTTTTCAGATCATTTTATTGATTCACATATTGTGATTAGTCTTGTACTTTTTTATAGCAATCTGGAATTATTTTAATTATACTGGTATATCACACTCGTGATTGGATTTCTTTTTTACACTTAAGTAATTTAACATTTTGTAAATTAATTTTACCTTAAAACCAAACCAGGATTATTGACAAGTAAAACATTCTCATTAATACTCTGTGTCATTTTTAATCTTAATTCTGAAAGTTTTTAAATGTAGATAGTGTCATTATCTTTGGTTATTTAGAGTACTCTCTATCATCTTCATAAACCCTGTCTAAGTTCTCAGGCTGAACTTGATTTCTCTATTTCTTTCCATACCTATTCCTGTAGTTATACTTGGGTAAGGAAATCCAACTGGTAAACTGTCAGAAGTATTTGGTTTCCTCAAGCTAAGATAACTTTGTGAATGCCTGACTATTCTTATTTTCTACATACTACCTGTACTTTTTCACCTTTTTCTACTTTTTCAATGTGATCAAGGGTATTAAACAACTTTGCTATCTATTCAATGGATCAGTGATCAGAACCAATCAACATTTGTTCAACTTTAAAAAATTTCTTCTGATGATCTATACGATTTGGCTTTCAGTTAAAAGCTGGGATGTTAGGGCTCTCAATCAGTTTTATATATTTCCTGCAAGACTTGGTATTTTATACAGTCCTGATACTCTTCAATTCAGTAGCTGCCAATAATGTCTCTTTATAATTTTCAAAAGTACTAGGCTAGATGAATGATGGATCCCACCATGCCTGAGATTCATATAAGTAGCTGCATGCTATCATTATCTTACTTTCATCTGGCATTACGTTTCCTAAAATACTTTTCTAGGCTATTTAAATATTTGATAAGGGTGTCACCAGCCTGGGTTCTAAATTGTCTTATTTTTAGGAATTTTTTCATTAAATTACATGCCTCATTAAGAGGTATAGGGTTCAAACTGGCCTCTTTTTTAACAATTGTTTTGGTTTTCATTTCATCTCTTTCAATGGAATTTGACACTATCTGAATTCCATTTACGAATTCCAATTCAAATTTGTGGAGTTTTTATTTATTATTAACTCTTCATGATCAATCTCTACCATTTCAAGATGAGTAATAATTTTTTTGCATGTTTTTTAACTGAAATTCATTAATTTTTGTGTTAGTTTCTTGCTGAATCTTTCTGGTAATTTCTTCATTTCTTTTTCTGTTTCATCATTGACACTTAAATCTCCACTTGTTCTGTTATTTCTCCCTTCACTTCTTTTGTAGTCTTGCTTCTGATCTCTGGTCTTTCATTTCTTTAAACAATTCTTATGATCTGTTTATCTTTCTCTTCTTTTTGTTCTTCTCTCTTTAAAAAGGTTTCCACTTTCTTTAGTAGCACTTGAATTTTTTCTAATCTTTTATTTTCCTCATCTCATTTCCTTTCTATTTATTTAAACATTTCTTCTATTTTTTTCTCTTCTCTTTGTTAATTACCATATCTTATTTTCTTGAACAATTTCAGTGATTAGACTAACATGGTCATCTCCTCTATTATCTTGGTTCCTGTAGTTGGTTGCTGATCTTTTTCAGGATCATGTTATTTTTTCATTTTTCCAATTTTGCTTTTGTCAACCCATATGCTTATATTAGATTACTTTTAAACTCTCAGAAAACTGCATTATATTACTTCTGCACACAAAAGTACAAATGTGATCTTATTAAAATAATATTTCATAAAATAAACCCACTATTACTATTATTATTCCAAATCTACCTTTCTTTGAACCTGATCATCTTAATATCTGACTTTACTTGTTTACTCTAATTTATTTTCTTTGTTTTATTCTCCAATTTTATTCTGCTTATACATGGGTGACTGACTTCCTAATTTACTATTATTTTTATTATTTATTTTTAAATACATGGCATACATAAAAACAAATATATATAACAAACTATTTGTTCAAAATCTTTTTCTAGATATCTTATCAGCAGCAGACAGCAAAAGAATAGTATACAATGTAGCATGAAAACCAGGAAGGCTATCTCAATTTAATCATTATAAACTATATATAACCCAAAATAGAAATACTGCAAAAATCTTTGCAAAGCCTTGCTTTTTTGAATCTTAGAGGTTGGTAAATATAAAACTTTAAAATGGTGCCTTGTATGTTTTATCTGAGACTTAGAGGTTAAGGTTCCTAGAAGGACTACCTTAATTGATCATGATAAACAGTTGGAAATATCAAAACTCAAATGTTAGTTGGTATAGTGTTGAGAGAGAATACTCCATGCTGTTGCTTGAAAACTGCATCCTCAGGCTAATGTCAAAATTCTTCATCCATCACCAGTATTAAAAGAGCAAACAAACTCCAACAATCAAAAGCTCAATCCAGCCTCCAAAAATCATACTTTGATTCTCTGGTCTACTTTCCATATGAACTCTCTTACATTCACATCATTATTTTTACTATTTAAAGTCAGTTATAATTTAATTTTTACTCTTATCACATATTTCACAGTAATACAATTTTTAGATTAATTTTGCATCAAACTACAGTTTCCTTTAACATGTGTAATTATATTTGAACTCCATGTTATGTGGCCCATTTTTGTATACTGACTACATGAATCTGATCATCATCATGACCTTAGTTGACTTGCCATTTGTAATTGTATGAATCAGGGTTACAAGTGGTAATATAGGGAGGTGGAAGGCACCATCATCCCCAAATATCATCAATATAAAAAATATATAAGAAATTAATATAAAACTGAATGTAACAAAGGATTATGAGATCAGCAAAAAAATAAATAAGTATACTATTATCTTCCTACTACTACTACTACTACTACTACTACTACTACTAATAATAATAATAATAATAATAATAATAATAATAATAATAATAATAATTATTATTATTATTATTATTATTATTATTATTATTATTATTATTATTATTATTATTCAGCATTATATGTAAACAATCATTTCATCAACAATCAACAGTCATGCATTGTGACAGGTATTTGAAATAGATAAATTATAAACAGGTTGGTTATCTAGTCACTTCCAAACTTAGGGTAAGACTGACAATCATTATGTAGATGCATATACTTAAGTGCTAAAATATCTACAAAATATATAAAGAATTATGGGATTGCTGTAACATTTTGATCATCATCAAATATGCTCTGCCATTATGGTGTCATGAGTGTAGAAGCCAACTATAAATTATTTTTTTTAACAAAAAAAAATAAAATGCAGTGAATGGACTTTAAAGATGATCTGGACCTTTGCACCATACAAGGAACTATCTGAATGTCCAAACACAAACATAAATGCCACATATAAATAACAATCATTATTGCTTTAGATCTTGCTCAATATCACAAGACCCTAGAGACTGTGAACAAGAGAAAGATAAATGTATAAACTTACTCTACTATAATTGATATAATATTATTGGGATAATTTAGAAATCCTTTAAAATGCTATACTATTATGAAATCAAGTCACACACACTGCCCATATAGAATAGATAACTGGAGGAGTAAAGACATTTAAACTATTATTTTTTAACAATTATTTAATAAATTGATGAATAAACAATTTTACATTTTTTTTTAAAAATGCATATATATGATAATTCCAACTTAAATACAGTTTTATCAACAAATTATAATTTTGTATAATAAGTAATCTTAACTTATTGTTGACTCTTACTAATTTCAATTAATTAACCTTAATTTTAAAAATAATTACTGTTTCTTTCATAATAAAAATTATAAAGCAACATTTCAAAAAAACATTTAAATGAACTTAAATCCTCTTTCCCTTTTTTTTTAATGAAAATGAAAAGGTTCTATACAATTAAATTTTGGAGAGAAAATATGTAATTTAAAAATAATCTGTAATTTTAATTACAATGTGTACATTAAAGTACCTTTTTACTATATATTTATTTCTCTTTTAAGTTCTTCTTTGACAGTTGTAATTTTCAGATTTTTTTATGTTGGTTTCCTTCTTGTGTCTTCATTAATACATTTTCAGTCAAAAATGTAGAAAGAATTTTATTATTTTTTATTCTACTATTTTCCAGGTCAGTATAATAATACATAAAGAGAGAATAATGCTCTTGGATAGAGATAAGGCTTGTTGCAGATTTCTTCACTTAATTGATATTCTATATTTTCTTTAGTGAACAGGTTTAACACATGATTTTGTTTAACTCCATTTTAAAAACCTTTTTTTTACTTAAGTCAGATGAGTCTTACTTCAGACTACTAAACTATTTCTCACCATTATCTTCATAGCTGGAATGCTTGTTTTCTTCAGCAGCTTGATCAAGAATAGCTATTACTACCAACTTCTTCAACAACTTAACTAAGAAATAATTTCTACTGTTTTCTTCAATAACTGAATCAAGAATCAATTACTAATCACAAGACACTGAGGTCTACTGATTTACTCTGCCCCCAATATTGTTTTTCATCTAATCTCATCTTGTCTCCCACATGGCAAATTAAACATCGAGCAATTGGGTCTATTTTTACAAAAAGATTGATTAACTATTTCTTTACCTTTTTTTTAATTAAAAAATTCCCTAAAGTTATTTTCCTCTTATGCCAAAGTATGATCTTTTAATTATTATGATTTAAAAACATTGCCTTTTGTTTTGGTTAGAGATAAAGAGAAAAGAAAAAAACCTTTAATTAAGTAAAACAAAATATCTTAACAAAAATGTTAAAATTTTTTACTTTCCTTTCTTTTAAAAATCTGATAAAAATAAAATTTTGACTATTTAACTCTCTTATCACCTTTTAAAAATTACAATTACAACTTTCTAATAATTTACTAAAGAGAAATTTTTTTTTCTTTTGGTTCTTTTTTTAAATTACAAAGAGAAAGAATAAAAAAAAATATTTAATTTTATACTTTCTTCTTTCTCTTTTATAACTACTCCTTAACAAATTATAAATATTTACATTATATAATGTCATAATACCTTCAATCCTAAATCAAAACTGCTTTTTAGAGAAATATATGTCATAAAATCCTTAATAATACTTTAACTGCATATAATGTTAGTAGTATATACAAAATTTCATATTTTGATACATGTTGCCTTTTTTCCTAAGTCAAAGAATACATTATTTCATAAGCATTTAAGAATTCAACTGGAATATCATTAATTTCTTATGCATTGATATTTTAAATTTCATTTGATGCTTGTATGATTTTTTTATTACACAACTTGTTTTATTGTCATCTGTTTTTTTAACTTAGTTCAGATGAAGGCTTGTTATTTCTATTATATAAATCAATTATATATATGTTTTTTTATTCTTTTAAGACATTCATTTATTTTCTAATAATTTATTATTTTTACCTTCATTTATTGGTTTTTACTATGATATATCCTATTTCATTTTGTTGTGTCTTAAATCAACTCCATTTTTTCTGTCTTTCATTGATCTTATTTCTACCTTCAATAGATTTGATATTTTTACATTTCTCCCCTAAACTACTGCTTCTTTTGTTTTTTAATAAACTTTTATTGAAACATCCTTAATTTTTATTTATTTATTTGAATTTACTTTACCAAATCAACTAGTTTCTCTCATTTTTTATCCAAAAAAATATTAATAATTAAAATCCCAATAGTCTTATAATCCCAATTCTACTACTAATTAAAATGTAAGTCTTTATTAGCTTCAGGAAATCTGTTTTTAGCAGTTTTCTATTCTTTAACACAATATATTCTAAGCGAAATTTTTTCATATCATCTGAGCTTTTCAATGGAAATTAATCTTTAAAGATTTTTGGTGCATATGATTATTGATGCTATGATATGTACTTGTTTATTAAAAAAAGTTACTATTTCTTACTCTTAAATTGTAATCTCTTATTACTTCATATACAGTATATATATATATTTCATTTCAACAAAAATTTTATTAACAATAAATAGTGATTACATACTAATAAAGGATAAATAAATGAATAAGTTGTACAATAATATGATTATATAATGTTCTATTTGTCATCTGGCTAGATTATGTTATGAGAGCACAATTGTTATACTCTTATGTGGTTAGGTATATTGAAGAGATTCTAAGAACTTGTTTAATGGAGCATTTTAATATAAACATGAATATTTTCTTTTAGAATTGCCTATTCTATAATGCTGGGTAGGTGGGAGTTGATAATCAGGAAAAGGACAGAGCAGTTAAAGACCAGGTGTCATCAAAGACTTTATTGGAGGCAAGCAGCTGGTCACGTTTCTTGATTTTTTTGAGCGTTTGATAAAACAATGGTATAATTTGTGGAGGGGGTAATTCCATGAGAGTTTTGCATCTCACTATCCATATGGAATAAAGGACAAAGGTAGATAGCCTTATTATTGAAAAAAAAAAACCATTATGAATGGCATTTTCAAGTGAGAAAATCATATCAGGTCTTATGTTGGAATTGATTATAATTATATCTTTCAGTGTTTTAAGTCTTATATATATTTTAATTTCTTCATGTATACTTTTTACTTTTTCAGTGTACACACATAACTCTAAATAAACACTAAATTCCCTTAGAATTGTTTTACATTTAACCAATATAAATCTATGTCATAGAAATATTCCTATTAAAACTAACTTTTGTTCTTATACTCAAAATAAGGTCTACAACTAGGGCTATTCCAACGTAGCAATACTCATAATTTTTTCCTTCACTTTGTCTCCCCATATCTTATAAATCACTGTAATAAATATTTTTTTCTCTTAATTTTTGATAATAAATTTCCTATATTTTTTTGTTTAGTCATAATCCTAATATTCTATGTAATTATTTTTAGAGTAGACAGCAAATCACTTAAAACTAAATTAATATGGGCTGCATTTCATTGGAATATATTTCCATATGCTTTATAATAGGAATCTAATGCTGCTTCTATTTAAAAATTTTACACTTTTAATCTGACTACTGTTTGAGCATTTAACTACTTTAATTAACTATATTAAACAAAATATATAATAATTAAATGTTCATAATATTGAGATATTATTTAATAATTAAACATTAACAAGCAAAATGAATTTAAAATTTTCTTTTATCATTTTTATTGCATTTCATCATTGATTAATTAAATCAAATTATTTAAAGTGTTAAAATTCTATAAATTAGTCTTTGAAATGGTAATAATAATATAATCATCAATATATCATAAATGAAGAAACTCCACTATATGAAGTTTTTATTTTTGCTTTAAATAGGATCAAATTAAAAATACACTATCAAATCTATATTGCATCTTAATTCTTTGAATTACCAACAAACCATTTTTTAAAATCCCATCGTCATTAAAATGGAAAACAAAATTGGAGTTGTTACACATAACTGTTTAATACCAGTTTTCATTTCAAATGCCTGAAATTATTCGCCAACCATAATAACTCTCCCTTTGTCAGCTATTTTCAAATGTTGCCACAAATCTTGATTAATTGAATCCCTGTGTGATCAAATTAATAAAACCAACGCATAAACCCTACATTTTTCAAATCACTCTTCTTACATTTTTTATTCTGTAATGCTATATTAAAATACTAATAACCACAAATCTATGACTAGAAATAACATATTCAATAATATCTTTGAAAGTATTTTTGCTATATTGAATAAAAATGATATTCCATAATAACTATATTTTTAACTGAAACACACAGGCTTATTATATACCTGTGTCTATATATGAAATATATAGGGTATATGAGCTAGACTTTCAGACAACCCACCACTCTCCACACTATCTCAAAACACTCATACACTTGAACACATATATGATGAAAAGATAATCACCAATATACATATTTCATGCTAAACCAGCAATCATCAGTTGGTCCAGATTACCATCTCTACACATATATACTATAAGTGCTCAGATATATATTAAGATAGCCAATCCTCATACTTTAATGGACAGGTTTCAATCTGTCCCACCCTCCAACTCTTCAACCATCCAATTGAAAATCTGATGATGGAATACCTTATACATTACATATATAGACACAGGTATATAATAAGCCTGTGTATTTCAGTTATTACATAATAGAGATGTCTGCCCATCCCTTGTATATGTATTAAATGGATTATGTCCTGTATATGAGGGGCTAGATTGACCTTAGGTCAACATGGGTGTGACAAGAATCTCGGCCTCAGGGTGGCCTCTGAGCATTCCATCATCAGATTTTCAATTGGATGGATGGTTGAAGAGTTGGAGTGTGGAGTAGATTGAAACCTCTCCATTAAAGTATGAGGCTTGGCTATCTTAATATATGTCTGAGCACATATAGCATGTTTGTGTAGAGATGGTAATCTGGACCAACTAATGATTGCTGGTTTAGCATGAAATATATATATTGGTGATTATTTATCTTTTCAACATATATGTGTTCAAGTGTATCAGTGTTATAAAATAGTGTGGAGAGTGGTGGGTCTTGTGAAAGTCTGTGCTTATACACCCTATATATTACTTATATAGACACAGGTATATAATAATCTTGTGTGTTGCAGTTATTACATAGTAGAGATGTCTGCCCATCCCTTGTTTATATATTAAATGGATTATGTCCTGTATATGAGGGGTTAGATTGACCTTAGGTCAACATGGGTGTGACAAGAATCTCAGCCTCAGGGTGGCCTCTGAGCATTCCATTGTCTGATTTTCAATTGGATGGATGGTTGAAGAGTTGTAGTGTGGAGTAGATTGAAACCTGTCCATTAAAGTATGAGGATTGGCTATCTTAATATATAAATAACTATATTTTTATAACGTTTTTTTTTATAAATTAGCATAATAAATGCACCTGTAAGATCATGTGCCATATTTTCATAAAGCTATACAATTAAAAAAAAAATTGCCATAGTTTTCACTAGGAATCCTATCAGAATCTGACCCCTTTCTGCTATTAAAATTGCAAAGAATGGTTAATGAGGTTTTGACATTTGTAATCAGATGTAGATAAATGTATCATTATTTCATTCAATATGATTTTTTTATAGATTTCAAAGAAAATCAAGATACTTTCCTATCTGTTCTGTTTAAAATGTCTTTATTAGCAACTATTGATTTAATAGAATTATATTATGATGTAAATATTACCAAAATCACACTTTTCTTTATTTTTGCTGTAATATCCTATAAGTACAATTTATCCAAACCACTTCAAACACTTTTTAGCAAAACTCTTTATTTGTACATAGACATACACCTACGTTTTGACTGACCTGCAGTCTTCTTCAGAGCTTGCTCTGAAGAAGACTGCAGGTCAGTCAAAACGTAGGTGTATGTCTATGTACAAATAAAGAGTTTTGCTAAAAAGTGTTTGAAGTGGTTTGGATAAATTGTATATTATGATGTGTTAAAAAAAAACTAGAATGACAATGCTTAGCACATGAATTTATTATTATTATTATTATTATTATTATTATTTTAATCTACTAATTATTCTTAACTGGTTTTTTTTTAATTATCAAACTTTTGTTTTTAAATTTTTATCAGCAATAAGGTTCCGTATTTATTTTATTATTCTGTCAGGCAGAGATTGTCATGTTTCTTTTTAATCAAAACAGTCACAAAATCAGTGAAGATTAGAAAATCTGAAATATATATCATAATCAGAATAAAAAAATCAGAATTATTATTTTTATTGCAAATTAGCATGAGTAATAGTTATTTCTAATTAATAAACATCAAATTTTTTACCAATATCATTTTAACATTAACTACATTTATCCAGAAATATCCATCAATCTATTCTTATATGTATTCACATACTGTTGATTTCTTTCACATTCTGACTTCTAATTATAATACATATTAAAATGCCAGTTTTTAAATACGTATTCATTAAAAATATTTATAGAAATTTTCATATTTAAGCTAAATGCTTATAATAGTCAATCCAAGTATGTACAAAAAGTCAGTAAGGACAAATAATTCAAGATTTCAATTCCAATACCATTATTCCTACTAAAGATGATTCACTTTTCTTTTTATTATATTTAATAAAATCTCCAAAAAAAAGTTTAATTGTTAATTGGCACTTGTGAAGGTACAACATATATTTTACATATAAAATAGCATTTAACTAAGACAAAGGCTTTTCTCTAAAATCATTATTGAAGGAGAAGGCAATATTAGTCAGGCTAGTCAAATGAAGAGTTTAATAGCTTTTATTTAGAATGGTGAATGCACTTCCATCTTAATTTTATAGACAAGAATACCTACTTCCTAGTCATTAATAGGATAAGTATCAAGGATTGTCTATGCCTTGCCCATGTAAGAGAAAACTTCTAATCTTAATTAAATCTTGAAAACTTTCCAAGTTTATCTATTTTTTTACTTATGGCAGGCAGATGTTCTCATTAGTGCCTCTTCCATAAATTCAATTATCAACAAAAACCTTTCATTTATTGAGCCAATTAGTTTTATTAATGCAATGTCATTGCAAAACAAACATTACCACATATCAATCAAAAAATGAATTCTACCAAGCAAAGGGGTGAGCTTTGTTATTTAATGGCAAAGGCTGTTTAGTCAGATTCTTTTTTTTTTTTTCATTTCTATGTGATAGACTTTGTTACTAGCTGACATTGCATTAATAATTTTGATTATCTGGATAACTTAATGGTTGTTTGGTGAATAATTTGTTTATATTGCAGTTAATTTAGAGATAATATTAGGCAATGTACATTTATATATATAATAAATAGCCTTTAAATAGTCCACTGCAAGGCAAATGTCTCTCCAATAATCTCTACATAAAAAAAACCCATAATGGAAATGGAATTACTCATCAGTTTATCAGATCATGGTCATGGTAGGCACATTGAAATACCACATATATATGAAATATTGTACTTATGAATCTAAGATTTTTACACATAATATTGTAACTGTAGCAACACGCAGTAAGGAGAAATATATTTTAGTATTAACAAGGAAGAATATAAAAAAATGAGTGAAAAAACAAATAACTATTGACTTCAATGAGAGCATGAAAAGGATAATTGAGTTAGCAAGAAAAGATGATAATATAAGGGTAATTGAAATCAAGCTGGATTTCTAATGTTGGATTGAGATATGAATTATAAAAGGAATGGTAAAAAAGTGCCAAAAATTAAAAACAAAAAACAAATAAATACATTGTTTTTTGAGGAGCACAAGGTAATAAATATATCATTCAATTATAAAATTCATTTGCAATATTTTTTTTTTGACCTAACATCTATGAACTCATTATATATATATATTTAAAGATTTGTTTGATCAATTATTAGTAGAATTGGTGATAAGCATATAAACAATACACACTGTTAGATATATATAATCGATGCTAAATGTTATGATACAGAAATAATGCATCCATAAGATTATGTTTAAGATCTAGGTATGAATCTAAAAAATTTGGATTTTTTTTTTCAAGTTCTAACCAGATTTAAGATTTTCCTTTCCGAAAGCTGATCCATATTATTCAAATAACTATCTAATATTGATCTCTAAATAAATACTGTATTTACATGATTCTTAGCTAGAGAACAAAACAATCCGGAAAACTGTTCAAAGCCTCATCATCTATTAATCGAAAAACCTAGTAATACTTTCTTCACTGTTTTTATATATACACTACTGAAGAAATTGATCTGGTCTCTTTAAAGATTATTTGTTGTTGTTTTTTAAATCTATAAACAATATTTTATTTGATCAACGACTATTTTATCTATAAATACTATTTCTTTTGATTGAGCCTTTTATTCGAGGAAACGCTAATATTTGTGTAATCTAAATAATTCTTTTTTGTCTGAAAAGAGGGGGATGTCAAATATTTGAGGAGCAGATATGGTCTTATCCAAGCATATGAACATTAAAAGATGTTTAAAATCTAGAAAAAGATCATATATAAGATTTAAAAATTTGCTGAAATCATTGATTTGAGCAGCAGATATAGCTTTATCCAAGCATATAGAAAATGTTACAAGAGCTAGAAAAAGATCATTTTTGTAAGATTTGGAAGTTTTTTGAAAATAGAGAAACTATGGATTAAAATGGTAGAAGAAACTCGGAGAAAGTTCTTAATCCCATATTGGATCAATAATGCCTGAAAGTAATGGGAATCTATTTATCTTTGCATTATTTGATTCTTAAATGAAATTCATTCAGGTGTCATTAATTGATCAATTAAAAAACTATTATTCTGCTCATAATGCACTTTTTGGATTATCAAAAGAGAATTTATAAAATAAAGGTTTTGTTATATAAATAGAATACTTTAAAAAAAAAATTTTAATTAGATAACAACGCTAACAGGATAAGCTGCTAGTTTCCATTTTTAAAATGATATCACAGTTTATATATAGGATCAATTGCAAGTTTTGTTTCTTTAATTAACTAAACAATTTGTTAAGTAACACGTCGCTGATTCAGACATTGAGTCATTCATTTATTTTGAATTATATTACAAATAACTGTATAACGGAAAATACACCAAATTACTTGATTCATTAGAATAATAGTTTAAAAATTGTTTTACTTTTAAATTTAATTTAAAATATACATTTAAAAAATAAATAGGAGTATAATTTCTCAAAGATTAAGTTTTCCAATAAATAAAGTATTGATTGGAAAAGGGGCTAGTTTGTATTTTATTTAACAACTAGCATTTAAACAATATAATTTTTATTGAATTATTTAAATGTTGTAAACTTGAAAAAAAAAAATCAAGAAAATTTAAGTTTTGGATTTATAACGAATTGTTCACAGAGAAATTATAACGTTCAAGGACGCTCTCTTTATTACATCTTTCAAGGTCATTATAGCGGGCTATTTTTGTAAGTATATCTCTTTTAAATAATATCTAAGTGAAAACAAATTTTAGATTGAAAAGAGTAACTTCCAAACATTGATTTGTTTTAATAACTCCATAGAATTAGGTTGGAGTTATCACATGATCAATACTCGCGCAGCGGATCTCAAACACTGGAGTTTACGTACTCCTCATTTGTCATCCAAGGTTGTTTTCATTGTTTATTTTCTTCAAAACTAAAAATTTCTCAATGAATTTCTTCTGATAGCTTTATCGAACTGTTTAAATTATTTTTTCATTGTATACCGATGTGTGAATTGTTTATATTGAGTTTATTATTCCCAAAACTATAGGATTTAATTGGCGGCGGAATACAAATTTGTTAACTATTAAAACTGTAAGGTCACGCCTGCTTAAAGAATCATGCCGCGATGCCGAGGGTCGTTGTGAACTTAGCGGGAAGCGAACATTGACTTGCCGGCAACTTAATTCTTGTTCTGTGAACCCTCTACAGAATCTTTTTATTTATAAAATCGTTGAACTTTAACTCACAGAAAAAAAAATATCGAAAAATTATTTTCTTCTTATAATACATCTCAGAAATTTTTTTGAAGTAAATGTGAGTATTTTAAAATATTTTAAATAATTAATTAATATTTTATATAATTATTTGTCGCATTGTCGGAAAGGTGAAGTTTGTTTATTCTTTTAACTTACGTGTCTCGAAAGTTATTAAATAAAAGGTTAGTGGTATATAAGGTATAGATTTATTTATATAGCACAATCTGTTATAAAAAAAAGAGCATGTTTTTTTCTTCCCGTTTCCCATGATTGATGAAAACTATTTTTGCTTAATAAAAGACAGTCACTTTTGTCTTTTCTTTTCTAACATTTAATAAAAATATATAGTTGCTTGAATTTTTTTTTCACGCCAAACATATTTTAAAGGATTGAGGGGAAATGCGAGAGATACTATCTAAGATGATCTAATTAATATAGTTGTCTAATAGATTATTAATTATTTTTAATGCATTGTGTAGCTAATTACTAATATTGTATATTCTACTTGTTAATAAAATAATGAATATACTTATTGATTATTTAATAATAAATTATGTCATTTAATGTTAAAATAAGCTTAAATTGTAAGCAACAAGTAATGAAAATGAAGCACATACTGAACTGGTTATACATATATATATATTTGAGTTGTTGGTTTTGTAAAATATTTATGTAAAAAAATTATATTATGAATACATAACAAAAAGTGTTATTTTTTTAAATAATTATTTCCATGAAAGCATTTGTTATTTTCCAAAAATATATTCATGTGTTTTAATACATAAACTTTAAATTGAATTTTTAATCTTTTATTTATATTATGCTCCAGTAAAAAAGGTATTATTATCTAGTAATTATGAAATTATTTAATACTATATATCTTTAAATATATATATAATTGAAGAGAAAATCTGGTACTTTAAGTTAATGTCTATACTCTATACGGTAAAAAAAATATTGTAGCGCAAGCGCCTCATAGAATTATAACGCTTGAGACATGAAGATCTATATTTATTTGAGAATAAATTCAAATTTAGCTTGGGGATTGACATCGCTTACAATTTTATTTTTCAAAGTAAGTAGGAATTATTTTATACTCTCGCCTTAACAATGTTTTATTGGAGAATTGTAAATTATTTGAAACCTGTGTGAATGTATTTATATATTTCATATTGAAGGGAGTGGCGGATAAACACCAATATTTTTTAAATTTTTATTATTATTTGCATTTGCTTCAATAAAAATTATTTACATTTAATTAAAACAGCAGGTATTTTAATAAATAAAAGATTATTTATGTATTTGTTGATGTAGGTATACTCATATTAATAAATACATAACTAAGGCCTGTGTTTACTTTCGTCAGTTAGTGAAAGCTGTTGTGGTTTTTATTGTGAATTTCAAGCAAAAGTGTTAATTTTTTTAATCCATGTGTTTTTAAATTATAATTAGTTATTCATTATTGAAATTTATTAATTCTGTAATAGTAACCTAGAAATTCTGTTCCGTGCTAGCCTTGCCGCAGCAGCGCTTAACAAGGTCAAGCGATGTCATTGAACTCGTCTCTCGGCTGGGTCAAGATCATTATTCAACATGGCTTCCTCATACTCCATCGTCTGCATTTACAATTGCTTATTCCAATATTTAATACTGGGTTTACAATTAAAATATATATATATTTTAATGTATTGGTTTAGGAAAGATATTATTTTTTTTAAAAATATTGGTTGTTATTAACGTTTACTTATTTATGCTATCAGTTCGTAAAGGGGGCGTTACTATAGCTACGCGATAAATATCCTTTTTATAATTTGTTAAAATTTCCTTTCTATTCAAATTTCCACCATCCCACTATTTACTCTGTACTACGATGATTATTATAAATCAAGTTATAGATATATTTAATAATTCAGTTTCCCTTTCTTTCCAAACTAGGAAGAATTTTTTTTTGTGTGTAGCTGGAGGACGAAATCGGTTGACTAAACCTGTATTAATGTTGATACCTGAAGGCATAACTGTAAAGGAACGTCTCGTATTGATATAGCGCTAACATACGGGTGATTTCCTAGTAAATGACAGTTTTATTGTATACGGTCAAGGAAATCTCTACTGAACTTTCACTTGTTTTTGAAAACAAACTATAGTTTCCAGTTTGTAGGTTATAATTTTTAGAAAAATATGTTTATTTTACTTCGCATATATTAAAATAAATAGTATTTTTTGATTATTTTTTTTTTTTACTTATTGTTTCATTTCCTAATATATTTCGTTTATAAACTTATAAATTAATTAGCTATTGGTCTTTACATTGATTTTCATTATTTAGAGCCATAGATAAAAGTACCCACTCCTCCCCCACCATTATTAATTTATCAAATTTTAGAATATGTTTCTAGGCTGCGTTCATCCTATATAAATAAAGTGCATTTTGTATGTGTGTAAAAGCAATTTATTAGTCTAAATTTTAAAAAAATATAGCATAGTTCAGAGGATTATATTTGCATCTTATAAATAATGAATGTGAAATGGAAATTAATGTGCCAAATACTGTAAATGCCTTAGAACTTTCAAATCTATTGGAAAGATAAATGATGAAAATTGTAAAAAGATAAAAATGAGAATTGCAAAGGATAATGATCCTGCCTTTAATTTTATATATAAATATAATCATTAAGTTAATACTGAGAAGGAGAGGGGAAATGCTTACCCTATAGAAATATAGATTATTAGAAAAGGTAATAAATAATCATGTTATTAATAGTTCAGGAATCATATGGAATTAGAGTATCCAGTTAATAGTATGAGCTTAGCAGTTGCATTCAATTGACAACTAAAGTTATTTGTTATTATTACTTTTTACATTATCATATTAGAATCAAATAACTATAGCTCTTGAAATTACTGCTGTGGTAAATTGCACAGATCTAGAAAAATATTGATTGTGAGCTTCTGAAATGAGTGCTAGGAAGATATCCAAAATAAGATGAATGTGAAAAGGTGGAAATGAAGATAAATTAGATAAATCGAACACTAGGTAATTTCAGTGGATAAAAATAGAACGATAAAGAGGTTAAAGAGAGAATAAAAAATAAGTTAATAAATAGTGTTTTAAAAAAAAAAAACTTATAAATTTGATAGCTAAAACAAAGCACTGCTTAGAGAATTAATGATGATGATTTTAGTAATGCTACATTCCTTTTAAATGAGGACTAGTAGTAATGATGATATCATCGATAGTAGTTTGGTAATGTCCTCCACCTAAACTTTTGCCAAAATAATTGACACAAGTTAATTCAATAATGGATAAGCTTTTATGAGCAGTAAAAAGAAAGTCTCCTACACCCACTTTACATTTTTTAATAATTAAGCATAAGCTCTTGCATACTAGATTTATTGTAAATTTGAATTCTTAATATTCATTCTTCTGCATATAAATTATTACACTACAGACAAGCAGTGAACACTGTTTCAGATTGCTTAATATGAAGCTGTTAAATAAATCCACCATTCTTTTATCACTATAATATTTTTTTTTTACTAGATTAATCTAACAGTCAATTTATTAAATTGATGAAGCAAAAAAAAAAAAAGCATTATTACAGTCATAAAAGAAAGATGGATTTCATAAAGAAGGTATAAGATGAGAGGAAGAATATATTATTTAATATGCTCATAATGAGTGAAGTCAAAACGGGACTAAAATTTTCTTCTACAAATCAATGACCATAATATTGTAATACCTCTTCTACCAATAGTAAAAATTGCATATACTACATCCATATTCATCATAGCAATCCAGATTAACCTGGTAACTTCACTCTCTATCTAGACAAAGTTAGATATTGAATTACTTGTTATTTTTGGATAGCTAGATGGGTTGTCTATGGGCTATCTACATGAAAGAAAAATTCTAAGCTTTTTGTAGTCTGCAAAAATATTGTGGACATTGCAAATTGGTATGTCATAAAAGCTTATCAAAATAAAATTAACAGTTACTAAAATTCTATCTAATAAAAGTATTTATTATAAAAGTAAAATGTAAAATATCTTGGTGTTTTTTAGAAAAGTGATATAAAATCTTTGAAAATGCTGTATTCAAGAATATCATAGAGATGGGCTATTTGGTTATTCTCATTTTGAAGGTTAAATAAGGAAACCCATAAAAATACAGTCGTATGTGAAATGACTACCATAATGAGTAAAACCTTTATCTTAACTATTCATCCATGAAAGATGTTGGAGAGGCCTTTAACCCAATTTGCATTACATTAATTTTATACATAGCAAAACTTTCACTCTAATCTTAAATTTTATGCTTGAATTTTATTTAAACTTATTAAAACTGACCTAAGTTTTAAAATCAGTTTATTTTTATAATAATATGCTACTTTGATCTTGATAAAAGCCATAAAATCATTAATAATTAGGAAAGAGAAACTCAATTTTAAACTGAAGAATTAATGAAATAAAATCACTTGGGAGGTTATATGATGTTCTAGTACCAGAAGTGACATGATTGAACTTCAATTCAAGAACTTGTGAGCTCTTAAATCTATCATTCTATCATTGCCCTTTAAATTGCATAAATGATTATTTTTTTCATCATTTTTTTTTAATCTAAAAAATGTGTCAAAAATATTGCCAAGCATTTAATGGTCACTTTAAAAGCATATTTTGTTAACAATAGTATACTAATCCATTTACAATAATGAATTAAAATAAGTGTTACATCTTATGCTTGCTGTTTCCAGGAAAAAATTAGCACATATACTGATTATTATTGTTTTTAAAACAATTATTGAATAAAAATAAACAGGTATCTGCGTTGTTCTGAGAATATGAAATATTATTGATGCATTATGGGCTTAAAACTTTTGTAACATACTTATATAGTATCAATTTGAGATTAATTTTTTAAAACACAACTAAAGTAAATATATCTTCTACATCCTCACAGCAAAGGATATGTAAGATCAAAATTAAATCTAGAAGTATCTTTTAATAGAAATATTGCCTTGAAAAAGATTGAATAAAATTTTAACCCCAGACTACTGTACAAAGTTTGTGGAATCTGGTTAAAATTTTAGTAGTAGGTAATGATTTTCAGAGAATTTATTGAGGAGAAATAATTTTTATTTAATAATCCTATAGAATTTTTAGGTGATGTATTATTTAGGTATGTAATTAAATCAGGATCTCGAAAACATGGTATAGAAAATTCTTACAGCATAGGTGAGTAATCAATACAGCCTTAAAGAACTAATTTGATAACATATCAATAACATTATAATTCTTATGCATTTAAAAAAGAACTATCTAAGATATTTTAGATTTTAATCATTTGCAATCAGGAAAATGAATTGTATTGTTGTATGTGAAGAAAGATTCCAAATGTATGATTTAATCAAAGACTTTAATGTATCAATTGTAATTTCATTAGATGTATCCAAGGATTTTTATAAGCATATAAATATCTAGAATAAGTGTTTAGCAATTCAATTTTGGAGAAAATCTCAATTTTATCATTGGTGATGATTTAATATAACCCCAAGAAGGTTAAATAAAATGTATAGAAAAGCTAAAAACACAGTCATAAAATTAAGCAGTAGTAATTTATCTATCAAGATTTTCTATTGGATCTCATTTACCTATAAGTTATTTAAAGTTATCTAAAATGTTATTTACAAAAATAATATTTATAAGACCTATAAGAAAGTCACTAATATTGTAAATAGTTTGGGCCATGGCATGAGATGAGATAGGAAAGGTATTCAATAATTTTCCAAATTGTTTTATCATAGGATTAAAAAGACTCCAAACAGTATTGATGCAAACATTGAATACCGGTATTAAATTTAAATGAAGCAGAGAAACTAATCTAATTTTTAATGAAAGGATCCATTCCTAATATAATTACAAATAGCAAATACAAGATACTGGCAATATAGTAAAAATTGATGATAAGATTGATTTCAATGAAATTTCTGCTGCTTCTTATATCAATAAGAAGCCTTCAAAGCTAATGTTAATAGCTGTGGTAAGATTAGAATTTTTAGTTTTTTGAGAATGATACATACAAAACTTTTCAGACCATTATCTTTTAGTGATATCTGAAGGAAATATTATTGAGACAAAAGATAATGCTTATTGATAGATTGGGAAGATAAATGTAATTGGTTAAAGTATGTAAAAGTGGGATAATGATATAATCAAAAGTTTTGAAAGTGATGTAGGAATATCCACTGCAATGTTGCTTGAAATATTAAATGAAAGGTTTCATAAGCAATATATAAAGTGTAGTTAAAAAGCTTCAACAGAGTAAAGTTCTGAATGGAAAGCATTTGATAGTTAATTGTAACAAGTTTATCTTTAAAGTGTTCAAGGATTTCTCTATCTACATAAATGTCAGATATGGAAGAGTTGTAAACATAAGAAATAGAGAATATAACATATATTGATGTAGATATAAGTGTATTTTTTAGATTTTATGCAATGTAAAAATCATATTATTTTGGTTGTCAACAGAAAAAAAGATGATTACCTTTAATTTGTACTTTATTTAGTCAAAAAGTTGCACTTTAAAATGAAAAGTAAGTGCAAAACATACCATTAAGTCAAGTTTTTTAAATAAAAATTAAAACCAATAAGACAATTTGCAGTGATGAGCTTAAAATCTTTAAGTTGAGCCAGAGCTGTTTTGAAAGTGATGGACATAGTTGGTTATATCATCTAGCACTAAATTCCTAGCAAATTGAATATATATTATGCTTAGAGTAGATCACATTGGACATTAGAGTAGATCACAGAGGACATGTTATATCATAATGGATGTATCAATTCATATAATGGTGAAAGTAGTTGTAATGTGAATAAACTGAGACTGCAATTTAGAGTGTGACTCATAATGATAATTGAACCATCTTATAAAATTACTGCCCCATAAGTTGTGCAATAGTTTGAGCTTGAAAGAAACATGAAAAATATTTAAATATATATTTAGAGTTATTAAGTGAACACATGGCAATCAGGAATTGCTTAAATAAATGGGAGAAAAAGATCATACTTGAATTAACTGATGAATATATTGTGTCGTTAGTCCTACAAGTATGTTTCTATGAAGTGTTGCAAAAAATACTGAAGTTGAAACATTTTTGTTTTAGTCATGTCTAATATGTCATCAAGGTCATAAATTGTCTTAACTGACAATTTTATGGAAAGAATTAAAACCATGTAATATTAATCATTAATACATTTAAATTATGTACAATGTTATTTAATAAGCCTTAAATGATGTTTTTTTTTTTTTTAATTTTATATGTTTTATCTCTCTGGTTAGCAATAGACATTTTTAAAAGAATTACTTCCAATCAGCTATTTTATTAACTATTACATTTCAATATGTTTCGTGGAAATTTAAAGGTCATTGACATTATTATTCAGCCAAATTTGAAATGAGTTCAGTGATTCAAGGGAAAAATTAAAAGATGATGGAGAGTAAGATTCAATATTGCATAGCAAGAGAATGTTATTACATTTTTCATTGTATGGGTTATTTTATCTAGCCATAAAATAATTGAAAATTGGGCTCTATACTATCTTCAGAACTCCAAATACATTATGACATATGTTGAAAGAGCTAGTATGTTACTAGAAGTAACATTTGACTATAAATTTAGGTGGTAGATCATAATTACAAAGTTAATAATTTTGCATTTATTATAAATGCTGCATTACACTGATTTAGTTTAATGCATTAAAGTAAAGAGATTTGTAACCATGGATGCTGACTGTTATTGAAAATAAATTCATAAAGATGTGATGAGATAACTTCAATCTGTGATACCCACAAAATCAAATGGACCATGCATAATACAGCTATACAGCTCAGGTTTTAAATATTTTCAACTAGCTCATGCTACTACTTCATAAAATATTTTAATCAGAGATGCATTAGATAATTTAGGATGGCCATTAATATGATCATAAATATCATTAATGCTATTAATAATATAAACAACACAACCTATTGCAAATATATATATTTCCTAGTCATTTAATTTATTAGAGGTGTAAGAAGAAAAGTTTTTTAGTTATTTGCTTTACATTTACATAATTTATGTAGTTTTACCATTTTTAATTTATGATTATGCTCTAACATCATGTAGATATGTTTGCTTAATTATGCAGTGAGGAGGAACTTAATCTCTTGAAAATTAGATAACAATTTAAACTTAAACATTTTAATAGAAGTTTAAATAGTATGAACTTTCAGTTTTTTGAAAGACAAATTGTTTAGCCTATATTGAACTATCTGAAAATTAAAAAAAGATAATGACATATTTATAGTCTGTAAATAGCCATTATTCACATTAAATTTATTAGAAAAGTTTAACTTTGTACTTGATGATTTAAAGCATCCATGTGTTAAATATCCTTTGAAGTATTTTAAAATTATAATATTATTATGTGAAATTATAATATTTTATTACTAACAGTTTTTAAAGATGGAGTAAAAGAAAGAGGACCTTTAGTACTAGGTATTGATTTATTCTATGAATTTTCAATAGTTTTAACTGTCTGCAGTTTAGAAAATAAACTTATCAGATTAGTGTTTTTGTTTTTCTCATGTGTCATAGCATCAGCTGGGAAGTGAACTCGCTAACCCGGGACAACTGCTTGTAAAGCAGCTGTCGCTGACCTCTTGACCACCAATGCTTGACATCAGATTAGTGTTTGTAATGGATATTTTAAGGTTTTTCACATTTATATATTTGCTTTTAAAAGGAAACCTAAAAAATAAAAAAACTTAATGGGGACTTCTAATATTATTATTGATTATAGTAGAATTATATTTTATAAAAGAGCTTGTGGCATATTGATTAGTATATTAGCCTATCAGGCCTATAACTGGTATTCAAATTTACATAAATTTCATTATGTTTTTTGATGGTTGAAGATTTTATAAGCAAGCTTAGAATTTTTTTTTTCTCATAAAAGACAATGTTAAATTAAGCTAATCATTCCATATTAGTAAAACAGATATCTATCTGCTCTTAATGAAAAGTGAAATAATAGATCAGTTTAAGTGGTCAGAAATATTCTGAACAGGTTTCATAAAAAGAGAACAAAAGTGCATTCACTGTTCACCGTTCATAATTGGTATTAAAGACACAGCCTAAAGGTTTTCTTTTATATTATATCACCCTCTGCCCCTTATCATTTCCAACTGTTATCAATCCACTGCAGGATGGTATCTCCACATTATCCAGTTCTTTGAATTGTAACCACTTTTCTTTTTAACACACCAGCGAACTTCCTTCTTTCACCCATCCATTTTATGTGATATTTTTGGGGTCTTTTATAATCTAGTGGGATCCAGTTTACAATTTCAACTGTCCATCTGTTACCATCTCTTCTATTAATATATTCATGCAAACTCCATTTCAAGTTTTTAAATTCTTTGAATGACATTAGTAATATTTTTTTGTTTTTCCACCCATGAATTTCATTTTTGATCTTATCCTGTTACACCTAACATATATATTTTCATAATTTGTGAGTGGTCTGAAGTTTTTGAATTAGCCTTGTATTAAGTGTACAAGTCGCAAATCCATAAGCAAAGACTGGTAAAATATATCTGTTTTAAAAAGTTTCCTTTTCAAAAATATATAAGCATCTTTTTTTTAATATTATTTTACTACTAAAAGCACTAAGAATTCAAACCCACTCTCTCTCTCTTTCTATATATATTTAAATCCTAGCATATTTATGATTTTATTTGATTTCATTAATACTGATGTTCAGAATAAATAAATATTTGATTGTGGAATTTGAATGAAATTTTTACTGCTATCCATTTTAATTATGTGACCGGATTAATAATCTTATTGTGCTTTTTTTTTACTTCTAACATAGTGATAGTTAAAAGGTATTTGGCTAATCTTTTTACAAAAATTAATTTGACCACTTTATTTTCAAGCTAAATTAGCTCCACTACTTATCCTGGAAGAAATTACCTATTACAATTTATGTTGCAATCCTTTATGGTAATCTTCTCATTTAATTCATATTAAATTTGCCTTATTAATTATACACCATTTTTTACTATGTATAATTAATTTAGAAATTTTTTATCACTAAATAGGAAAAATATATACTATGTATCAAAACAATCTCTTTACTGATGATTGAAATATATATCATTAAGAAGGTTACATCTTCAAATGTTTACCACTATTTGATAGGCACTACAATTATTTTGAAATTAAAAAAGGATCTTTGATTATTAATAGATCACATCAGTTTTGGTTTGAAATCAATTTTGGATCCAAAGAAAAACTTTAAATAGGAATTTTAGACAAGTTTTTGTGCATAATACCATTCTGGATATTATAATTTTACTCATCAGGGCATATTATAGTTGACTGCATGGTTGATAAGTGTTTAGTATACAACTCTGCATTGATAAATTAGTTAATACACATTTGAAACCAAATACTCTTTCATGATCTCATATAGTTGTGCAGAAGCACTATAAGAAAAGCCTGAGTGGCTTTTTACAACTATAATATAAGACTTGAATATTGATATTCATAATATGGAGATGGAATCAGTAATATATGTGTAGTATAAGAAAGTTGATTTGAATATGCCTTCAGGTTAAGAATTTTTTCCTTCTGATTAGACACCATTACGTTCATTACAAAGATTTGATTTTGAAGAAAATAATTCAACATTTGGCCTGGAAAATGTTGAAGAAGGTACATCTCAATCAAAATCAATATCAATATTTTATCAAGAATTATTGTCTCACACATCAAGTAAATAGCTTGGGATGAAAACATTCTTATAAAGATGTAAAAAAAACTCATAAATAAACCAAATATATATTACTTATAATAAATTTACACTTTAATGCAATTTTTTTTATATAATTCCTTTAATTTCTTAACAGTTTCGGCTGTCCTACAGTCTTCATTAGAGCACTTATTTAATTTTCCTTTTCATAATTTTAATTTCATAAGTTTCAATTGTCCTGCAGTCTTCATCAGAGTACTTGCATAACCTTCCTCTTCCTTTTAGATGAAGGTTATGCAAAGGTTATGCAAGTGCTCTGATGAAGACTGCAGGACAGTCAAAACTGTTAGGAAATTAAAGGAATTATATTTAAAATGTGCATTAAAGTGTATATGTGGAAATTTATTATAAGCAATGTATATGAATATATGAAGGAATGCAAAAAAAAAAAGTAAAGAAGATATAAGAATAATAAACCTCATATACATGATTTAAATGGACAAGCTGATAATGCTTTTTAACCAAACACTACCAATATCACTTTCTCATTTGCCATAGTAACAAAAGAAATATGACAATATCCATCCAGGAGTAATGTATTTTTTGAGAAAAACATACATTTTTTAAAACAATGATAATTTTACACCCTAGTAAAATCCTATGATTGCCATCAATGTTTATAGAACCTCTATAACCTTAATATTTTAGGGGTGAACAAAAACTCCTATTCTTCTTTATCAATTTCCATGACTTTCTCCATAATACTTTAATTTTCAAAAGTGAATTGTTAGCTCACTTTTGGCTGGAGTTTACTAAATGTTGTAACCATAAATGTTTATTACTTGAGTAGATATTTCAAAAGCTTTACTTTTAAGCATTTAAATTCAAAGAAAGTCACTACCAATAGAAAATCATTGTCTATATTTTCTCTCAAAAAGCTAAACAAGCTGTAATTAATTCATTTATTCATTAATGTTTGTTATTGTTCACAATTAATTGTTGTAACCTCATCAAAAGAATAATAAAAAATAAAGTATAAAATCTGGAATTATGTTTTTAAATGGATAATAACTTGTTTAAAATTTTAAAAAGGTGTTTAACTTTTAATAAAGAATTGAGTTTAGTGAGATTTTATTGAATTGTATTTATCTTTAGCTAATTAGCTGCAAACATTTTTTAAAAAAAGTCTCTAATCACCCTTTTTTTAAGGTGTGAGTTTTAAGACGATTATGTTTTGCTTTTATTTTTTCCAATTTCAGAATAAAAGAGAAAAAAATAAGTACATTTTGATTTTAAAAACTCTATTATTCTTACTATTAATCGATTCTATTGCTTAGTAAAAAATATTTTCTATCTTGTAGGTGATATCAAAAGCATGTATGTTTATAGAGTATAAAATGTTCAATAATTTTTGACTATATACTGTGAACAGTTTACTTAGTATGATAATTATGTTTGAATGACATATGAGCTCCTTAGAAATAGCAGTTTACCTGGTGATAGGATAGTGCTTGAATGATAGCTCACTTTCCCAGCAATCGATTTTACCTAGTAACTTATAAGAGCGCTGCCTGAATGATACATGATCTGAGCAATTGCAGTTTATCTACTTCTAAGATTGTAGTGATTGAATGATGATGCTTAACTATAATGATATTAGTGCTTAAATAATATTTGACCTCTTAAGCAATTGCAATTTTTTGATGATGACAGTAGTTGCTTAATAATGATATGAACTTTCGAAAAACTGAAATTTACCTCTGATGAGAGGAGTTATTAAATATCTAATTTTCTAAGAAACTGCAGTTTAGCTGGACATGACAGTGATATTTGTATGTTACATGACTTTCTTAGCAAAATAGTGCTTGAAATATAACAATTTTTTTAGATACTGCGGATATATTACTTGAGTAATATACAATCTTCTTAGCAATTGTAATTTATTTAGTGATAAGAGTAATGCTAAATTATATCTAACAGCTTATTTGTTGATGAGAGTGGAACTTGATTAATATATGACTTCCTCAGCAATTATGGTTGACTTAACGGGTAGAATAATGCCCAAATTATACCTAATCACCTGAGCAACTATATTTTTTTTTAGTGATGGCAGTAGTTTAAATAATCTTTGCCCTAAGCAACAGTAGTTTACTTGATGATGATGGTACTGCTTGAATGAAAGCTGTTTTTTGAATAACTACAATCCATCTGGGGTAATAGTGATGCTTGAGAAATATCTGGTCTTCTGGGTAACTGGCTGTGAGATAAATATATAAAATACATATTACTTATGTTGGTCTTTTTAACATTTTTAATCTCTTTAATTAAAGCTCAAATTAATTTTCATTGCAATTTAAAAAATAAATTCAAAATTTTATTAAAATTAATAAAAAATCGCACCCGCCACTTCTTCAAAAAAATTAAACCTGTGAGAATATATTTTGATAAGCCTTATTATTATGTGGTCATAATACCTTATTGTTAGGTTATTTCAACCTGTCTTCAGGCAGAGAACATACATGTATGCTAAAATAGAAAAAAGTTTAAAGGGTGCTAAAGATATAATAAATATCTTTTCATTGACTTTTGGTTTTTTCTTCTGTTTTTATTATTAGTTTATTTCTATTAGAAAATATGATTGTTTATATATTCTAAAGTTTATTTTTAAGTACCTTGTATATATTATAACGGGACAGCCTATTTGATAGCCTTAGTTGAGGCATCAAATATAACGGAACGGCATTTAATCATCCCAGTTGATGTATTAATTGTAATATAATCAATTATATTTAATGTTTAGAAATCATTAACTTAATGCTTCATAGTTAGGTTCGCCAAATATAACAGAATGGATTATATTTAAAATCTAAGTTGGTCTTGTTAAATATAAAAAGATGATTAAATTCCTTAGAAAGAGGATACGCATTTCACTACAATCGGACTTTGGGTCTTCAAGTAGAATGCTAGAAATGAATCGATGAAATACTAAATCCATGATTATATATATATCTTTACTATGCTAGCTCAATATCTTTAAATAAGTTTAAATACAATTTAGACCAGGTCATCCATCTTTCATCCCTCTTTCAGTCACCATTATGCCACGATATTTAAACTCGCGGAGAATTTGCAATCAGCTCTTTTCAGGAATAATTTCAAAAACAAGTTATTTCATATGCCTTTATATAAGCATTAATTATAACTATTATTCATATGATATTTATAATACTAGCATATATATAATATAATTCAATAATGATTAGACAAAGAGATCACGTTAACAAATCAATATTTAATAAACAATAAAAAAATATAATAGAATAGATAATAAAATATTAATAAATAAATACGGATGAATTTTATCATTTTAAAAGAATATTAATAAATGATATTTTTTATTTAATACCCCATGATAAAACTCAATACTATAATAAACTTTCAAAAATTAAAGAAAATAGCTTAAATTAACAGATATATAAAAACAATATCTGGGTTCAAAAATTAATAATTTATGTAACTTATTAATTTATTTACCGTTCTTATTTATATGCTTTACAATTACCCATATATAAGTATTATTTACCATTGTATAACTTATATATTATATGTATTTTTAATAAATAAAAATACATTAAACGTTTACAATATTACGTAGTAAACACAATATAATCCTGTTTAAGATATCTGTCAAATAATAACTATTTTTTATATCCCTCATCTAATTTGATGAATTATGTTAAGCTTTCAATTAATTATATTTAATAATAAATATAATTTTCCTATCAAGATATAAAATGATGCGATGCCAAATTTGAAATAAAGATAATAATAATAATAATAATAATAAACATATTAAAATAATATAATCATTATTATAATATATATAAATATATAATAAAGGAAACTTATTTATAAGAGAGTTGAGAGTAGATATTGAAGTCTATAGTTCATCATCCTAATGAAGATCTTTTACGAAGTATATCATTAATCCATTGGTATAATGATGATTTTATTTATCCATAGACGATAAACTGTTAATAATATCCAATGATTTGATTAATGTGAAATAAAATAAATATTCTTCGAATGTAGATGTTCTTAATCTTCATTTTTGTATTATCATTAGACGTTCTATATATCTAATATTTCAGAATATTTTAAAATAGCATGCAAGGTTGGTTTCGAAACCTTTTACGATATAATGAGTGTACTACTCAGTGCACATTGTTTTATCCTTAATATATATAATTATCTTAAATTTATATATATCCGAAGAATAATGGAAGAGTTAAAACAACGTAGTTTCAAAACTTAAACAGACGTTCTTTTCCTTTATATTGCTATTCCTTTAAGATTAAGTAGAAAATTAAATATATTTTCCTTGCAGACTTTGAATCCACAAATTATTTTAATTTGAAAAAGTTAATATTTAAATTCCAATCGCTAAATAGTAGTATTGATAGAAGAAAAATGCTATTTTTAAAGAGAAAAGATTTTCTTTTTCTTTCGTTTTTTTTTTTATTTTCCAGAGCACGAACGAATCTGCTCGTGTGTTATATAAGTTCATGTTTAATTCAACTATCAATTGTTCCACTGACATTAAGATTTAATAATAAAATAAAAAAATATATAAGTATTTATTCTTAACTTCAAATCTGGCATTTTACTCAAAAGCTTAAGGTATATATTATTTAAAACTTAAATGTATATATAAATAGTACATATATGTTACATAATAAAATAGTCAAATATAAAAATTTATATTTATAAATAATTTCACAAGAGATAATAATAACTGTAAGTTACTATTATATTTCCCCTTCCCTTAGGAAATTTAAAATTTTAATTTAAGTTAAAATTTTAAACACTTACAACTATTTTAGTATATTCTTATAGTTTAATTGCATTTATAGTTGGATTTTATGAAGGGTTGAATTTTTTATTTTTTTTTTAACTGTTATATCTTCCTAATACTTGGGCTATTTTATTCTTGTGATAATGATCAAAAATAAAAAAAATTAAGGACTTTGATGGGTTAATATTTTTTTTTTATAAAAAAAAATAAAATAAAAAAAATAATGTGTTTCCTTCTTGGACCACAAATATATTTACTAGCCTTATTCCTGCTTCTTTAAGACTTATGGATTTGAAAAGGACTAAATAAATACTAGAGTATCCATTTATAAATATGAATTGACTCTATGGTTTTAATTATTTTAAGGCATTAAAGAATACCCTCACCAAAGCTAATGTTTTTAACTATACTTCTCTTTATATTGATCACTATTATTATTATTTTTTATACAACCGTATGGTTTACACTGCCCAATTCTTATCTTGGTCTTCACCTCATTTCTTTATAAAATATTATAAGCAGCCAAAATATGGTTTTAAAATTCGTGAATTGTATGTACCACGAATCTCTCCTTCTTGGTTAATCCAAAATGCATTTGGACCTGCCCTTTTAACAATAGTATAAGGTCCTTCATATGTATTGAAGAATTTATGGTATTTATTCTCCAATGGTTTGCTGGGATGGAAAGTCTTTATCAAAACTTTATCTCCGACTTTAAATTCATAAATACATTTTTTTTATTCTGACTTCTATTATTTGCCATTTTAACAAGTTGTTTATGAGCTTGTAAAATATCATTTTCTCCATTTATTTTGGGTTCATTAATAATAGGTTTATATTTTTTAAATAATATAGGTATAATTTGATGAAAGTGTAGTCGGATGGGTGAGAATCCTGTAGATTCATTTAAACTCCAATTGATATAGTCTACTACACGTTTTGTCTGCTTTACCCAACCCTTGTGCTCCTCTTCTAAATAGGTCCTAAACAAACGTCCAAGCTCCCGCATAATGCGTTCACATGGATTTGATTGTGGATTCCTAATAGAGATTAGCACATGTTTTATTTTTGATATATCTACCCATTTCTTCCATTCCTTAGATAGAAAAGGTGTACCATGATCAGTTAGTATGGTTTTTGGCTTTCCTATCATTGGAAATTGGAGAGTACTCAATACTTTGATTGTATGTTTAGCATTGGCTTGGGGTATCGGGTAAGCAGCAACATATTTGGAAAAGAGATCATAAGTGACTAATAAATATTTTTGTTTGTTGAATGGAGGCAAAGGCCCATAATAGTCAATTGCTAAGATCTCGTTTGGTCTTTTTGGAATGATAGAATTAATTGAATTAATATAATTTTGGTTTACTGACTTAGCTCTTAAGCAAATTAGACAATCTTGGAGTGATTTCAAGATGTCTTTATACATTTTTGGCCAGTAAAACCAATTCTTAAGGGTATGTTCTGTCTTATGAGCACCATAATGCCTGTATAGACAGTGTACGTATTTTATGAGTGGGTCACGTAAAGACTTTGGTATTATTGTCCTCCACTCATCAACGTTATCATTCACTTTATATAGTAAGACCTGTTGTTCTAATTTAAAATGGTTAAGATCTTTAGGTGCATCCAAAACTTCCTCCCCTAATAAAACTTTTATAATTGGGTTTAATTCTGGGTCATTAAATTGTATCTCTGGTAAGTTTTCCAACTCGTTCTCTACATTACTATCAGCCATCACATTGACATTTGTAATGTAGGCATTGTCTACCATCAAATGATTTTGTTCTGACCTACATGGATTTCGACTAAGCACATCAGCAACGATATTCTCGGATCCTTTGCAATAATGCACAGTGTAATTAAATTCCTGTAGTAGTAAACTCCATCTAACTAGACGACTATTAGTCAGATAACTGTGATTCAGGAATTCAAGGCTTTTGTGATCAGTGATCACTATCACCTCTGATCCGAGTAGCATTTGTCGAAATTTTTGGAAAGCCCAGACTATTGCTAGTGCTTCCTTCTCTGTAACCGTGTAATTTATTTCTGGACCTTTCAAGAGCCGGCTAATAAAGTAGAGGACACCTGGTTGGCCATCCTCTTGGATTTGGGACAGTGTTACCCCTAATCCAAAACCACTACTATCTGTTTGAACAATGAATGGTTTATTAAAATCAGGGAAAGCTAACATAGTTAACTTTAAAAACCCTGTTTTAATATTCTCAAATGCACGGTCTTGTTCTTCAGTCCATTTCCAACGTTCATCTTTTCTAATCAATTTTAGCAACGGTTCCATGTGGTCTGAGAACTTCTGATAGAAACGGTTGTAAAAATTACATAGGCCTAAAAATGATCTAATTTGTTTTCGAGTAGATGGTTTAGGAAAGTTTTGAATGGCAGAGATCTTCTCTGGATGAGGTCTTATCCCATTGCAACCAACAATATGACCTAAGAAGACTACTTGGTTGGAAACTAAAGTACTCTTCTTGAAGTTAATTTTTATACCTTTCAGAAAACACTCTTTAAAAAATATAGATAAATGTTGAAGGTGTTCTTCAACTGTGGTGGATGCAATAATTACATCATCCACATAAATAATTATGATTTGTTTTACCTCAGGAGATAAAGTCTTATCCAAACACCTGATTAGACCTGCACCACTATTTATCAATCCAAATGGCATCCTATTAAATTGGTATGTAAAACCCTCATAACGAAAAGCAGTATATTGGCGATCTTCTGGATGAAGTTCAATCTGCCAATAGCTGGAGGTTAAATCGAAAGTGGAAAATACCTTCTTGTTTCCAAATTTCATGAATAATTCATGTATGGGCGGTGGTATATTTCTGTCTGGGACAGTAATTTTATTTAGTTGTCTAGCATCTAAACAAAATCTCATCGACCCATCTTTCTTCTTCACAGTTACTACTGGATTACAGTAAGGTGAAGAGCATTTGGAAATGATTTCCCAATCCAGCATTTTATTAATTTGCTTAGATATATCTTCCCGATATTGGTATGGAATAGGATATGATTTAGATTGAAATGGTTGATCATGAATTAATCTAATTCTCTGTTGGAATCCCTTTATCACTCCTGGTATGTCTGAGAAAATAGAATTAAATTCTCTTATAACAAATCGTAATTTTAATATATCATCACTTCCAAGCAAGTTGGATTCTGCGAGTTTACTCTCTAAAAGTGTTTCTGGAATGCTAGATGTTATAGAGTCAACTTCAATTTGATCATATCTTGGAAGCAATGTCATCTCTAAGACTTCATCATTAATTTTAACTGTTTTATTACAGAAATCAATTACACAAGTGTTCAAATGTAGGAAGTCTGCCCCTAAAATAACATTATGAATCAAACCATTCAAAATTAAAAATACATGATAGAGAGTTGTTTGGCCGATTTTAATCTCAACCCAAATTTGTTTTTGGATTAACTTAGCTTTTCTACTGTTAGCCATGGTAACCTGCATAGATTTCAGTGGTAAAATTTTGATATTAGGATTTATTGCTAAAATCTTTTGGTAAAATGTCTCTGATATCACAGAAATTTGGCTACCAGAATCTAATAATGCCTTAACCAGCAAGCTCTCAAACAAAACTTCTATCATAGGGCAACTTTGTAAAACAAAATTTGGTGTTTTATCTTCCCATGAACACATCATGTTAGTGATTTCTCGTGTAAAAGATTGATTCAAGTTCCTCATTGGGTATTTGGTTTCTTGAGGTGAGGAACATTTCCTCAAGTACCCTTTTAGTTTGTTTTATGTGAATCTATAGATATATCCTTACTACATCCCGGTTTTGGGGAATTTCTTGGATTATTAGAAGAAGTTATTTTTACTTTATTTAAATTATCACGACTTATTTTGGGAGAGGGGTCATAAGGTATATTCCTTTGAGATGTTTTTCCCTTCCAATAATTGGTATTTCTATTATTTTTCCTTCTATTATAAAATATTGTATTGATTGAAGCTTCC
Organism: Epiperipatus broadwayi; assembly: GCA_028023455.1. Taxonomy (NCBI): domain Eukaryota; kingdom Metazoa; phylum Onychophora; class Udeonychophora; order Euonychophora; family Peripatidae; genus Epiperipatus; species Epiperipatus broadwayi. The sequence goes on along the minus strand of JAQFVV010012485.1, from coordinate 4,812,863 downwards.
TCTTTTTTTTTATCAGGTAATCTAATTGATAAATTGGTTTGATTCATATCAATACTATTTAAAAGTTCTACTATTTGTTCTATTTTTGTTATATTGGTACACAATAATGATTGTTCTATTTTAAGTGGTAAATTTCTTTTTATTATTCTAATCATTTCGCCTTCACTTAAATGATAAGTATTAAGTGTTCTTAATTTTGTTATTTGACGGCGAAAGAATTTGGTCAAGGTTTCTCCAGGTGTCTGTTTATACTTATCTTGGAATATTTGGTACAATAAAGCCTCTTGTTTATCTCTATTCCAAAAATTTTTAATTAATAACTCTTGATATTCCATATAAGTAGATGGAGTTTGTGATAAAGACTCCCACCACATCAATGCATCTCCTTGTAAGTGACTATATGCAACGATCACTTTTTCTCCTTCTGATAAACTACGGTTAACGGAAAAATAAAGATTAAGGCTTCTAATATGTTCTATCGGAGATTCATTATGAGATCCTTTGAATATTTTTAACCTAACAAATTGGTTAATTGTACTACTTGGTATTGAATGGTTGTATACCTTTTGTTTTTCTAAAACATTCAACTGAGAAGTTGATGTTTGATTTTCATGATTAATCCTATAAGTATCTAAGTTTAACCCTTCTAATTCAAAATTACTAGGATAATTTTCAACTTCAGGCATTATATGATACTGAAAATTTGATCTATCACCAGAGTCAATTACTTGTTGTGGATCTTTTTGAATGACCTCCAAATGATTTTCACCATGATTTTGTTCTTGATTATAACTATAAGTATTTACATTATTTTCAACCTGATGCATTTCTATAGTTGGTGTTCCTTTACATATCTGTGTTTCAATAACCAAAAATCTACTATCAGTTGATTCCTTTATTTTATTTACTCTATTCCAAGTTTCAGTAGTATCTTTCCTTAATTTTTCCAATACATTTTTATCTATATTTGTATTAATTTCTATTGAATTCATTTTATTTTCTAAAGTTTTAAGTTGATGATCAATAGTCTCCAATACATTATTCTGAGATTCTACCTCATTATTATGTTTAGTAGATAGTTGATCTATTCTTGCTTGTGTTTGTTGTCTATCTACTTGGATTTCATTCCGTATTTTATTTTGTTCTTCTTTTACTTGATCCCTAAAAATTCCTTGATTTTTATACATTTCATCACATTTAACATTAAATTTATCTATTATGTCACCTTGGAACTCATTAAACCGTTGTTGACATTTTGAATTATTTTCATCAATTTCATTCTTTAAATCATTTAATGCTTGTTTAATTTCTATGTTATCTTTTTTAACATTATCCACATTTAAATTTAATTGTTGGATTTTTGTAGATAGTTTATTTTCAATTCCTGTTATTTCAACCTTCAAATCACTTTTTAAACTATCTAATTTTTTACTATTATCATCCAATTTTTGATTCAAATCACTTTTTAAATCATCTAATTTATTCATAAACATTTGTAACATTTGCTGAATTGTACCAACATTAGATGATTGACTAATCTCAATTGTAGATGATTGATTTAAACCTTCATCAACTATATTTTGTGTTTGAGATAACACTTGATCTAAACTCGGTGTTTGTTGAGGGTATTCAATTATGGTTGTAGAACCCCCAGGTGCTTGTACTAATGATGATTGTTCTATAATATTACTATCATCACTTAGTTCACTTTGCAAATCATCTTGCATTTGACTAGAGCATTTAATATCTTTGTTTGAAAACATTTTCCCACTTCGCAGCATAACAAATTTTAACTTAATTCAAATATTACTTAAGTGTATATATATTTTTATAACCAAAATATTATATCGTAAAGTTCTCTACCACCCCATGCTATTTATATATACTTATGATGTTCTAATAATATATGTGTATATTTTTAAACGTCTATGTCTATATAAAACTTTATCCCACTCAACTCTTGTTTAAAACATAATTTAATAATTAGTTATTTAAATATTGATCTCTCTAAATCATATTATATATATTACCTTTTTTTTTTATTTATATTAATCTTGCAATTATAAATATCATATATAATGAATCGAAATTATAGATTCAATGCCTAAAACGTTGCACACCAGATAAAACGCAGTCTACAGGGTATGAGATTTAATTAATCGAAGCCCTTAACGTTTGGGTCGCCAGATATAACGGGCAGTCTACAGGGTATGAGATTTAAATGTTCAAAGCCCACACGTTTGGGTCGCCAGATATAACGGGCAGTCTACAGGGTATGAGATTTAAATGTTCAAAGCCCACACGTTTGGGTCACCAGATATAACGGGACAGCCTATTTGATAGCCTTAGTTGAGGCATCAAATATAACGGAACGGCATTTAATCATCCCAGTTGATGTATTAATTGTAATATAATCAATTATATTTAATGTTTAGAAATCATTAACTTAATGCTTCATAGTTAGGTTTGCCAAATATAACAGAATGGATTATATTTAAAATCTAAGTTGGTCTTGTTAAATATAAAGAGATGATTAAATTCCTTAGAAAGAGGATACGCATTTCACTACAATCGGACTTTGGGTCTTCAAGTAGAATGCTAGAAATGAATCGATGAAATACTAAATCCATGATTATATATATATATCTTTACTATGCTAGCTCAATATCTTTAAATAAGTTTAAATACAATTTAGACCAGGTCATCCATCTTTCATCCCTCTTTCAGTCACCATTATGCCACGATATTTAAACTCGCGGAGAATTTGCAATCAGCTCTTTTCAGGAATAATTTCAAAAACAAGTTATTTCATATGCCTTTATATAAGCATTAATTATAACTATTATTCATATGATATTTATAATACTAGCATATATATAATATAATTCAATAATGATTAGACAAAGAGATCACGTTAACAAATCAATATTTAATAAACAATAAAAAAATATAATAGAATAGATAATAAAATATTAATAAATAAATACGGATGAATTTTATCATTTTAAAAGAATATTAATAAATGATATTTTTTATTTAATACCCCATGATAAAACTCAATACTATAATAAACTTTCAAAAATTAAAGAAAATAGCTTAAATTAACAGATATATAAAAACAATATCTGGGTTCAAAAATTAATAATTTATGTAACTTATTAATTTATTTACCGTTCTTATTTATATGCTTTACAATTACCCATATATAAGTATTATTTACCATTGTATAACTTATATATTATATGTATTTTTAATAAATAAAAATACATTAAACGTTTACAATATTACGTAGTAAACACAATATAATCCTGTTTAAGATATCTGTCAAATAATAACTATTTTTTATATCCCTCATCTAATTTGATGAATTATGTTAAGCTTTCAATTAATTATATTTAATAATAAATATAATTTTCCTATCAAGATATAAAATGATGCGATGCCAAATTTGAAATAAAGATAATAATAATAATAATAATAAACATATTAAAATAATATAATCATTATTATAATATATATAAATATATAATAAAGGAAACTTATTTATAAGAGAGTTGAGAGTAGATATTGAAGTCTATAGTTCATCATCCTAATGAAGATCTTTTACGAAGTATATCATTAATCCATTGGTATAATGATGATTTTATTTATCCATAGACGATAAACTGTTAATAATATCCAATGATTTGATTAATGTGAAATAAAATAAATATTCTTCGAATGTAGATGTTCTTAATCTTCATTTTTGTATTATCATTAGACGTTCTATATATCTAATATTTCAGAATATTTTAAAATAGCATGCAAGGTTGGTTTCGAAACGTTTATGATATAATGAGTGTACTACTCAGTGCACATTGTTTTATCCTTAATATATATAATTATCTTAAATTTATATATATCCGAAGAATAATGGAAGAGTTAAAACAACGTAGTTTCAAAACTTAAACAGACGTTCTTTTCCTTTATATTGCTATTCCTTTAAGATTAAGTAGAAAATTAAATATATTTTCCTTGCAGACTTTGAATCCACAAATTATTTTAATTTGAAAAAGTTAATATTTAAATTCCAATCGCTAAATAGTAGTATTGATAGAAGAAAAATGCTATTTTTAAAGAGAAAAGATTTTCTTTTTCTTTCGTTTTTTTTTTTTTATTTTCCAGAGCACGAACGAATCTGCTCGTGTGTTATATAAGTTCATGTTTAATTCAACTATCAATTGTTCCACTGACATTAAGATTTAATAATAAAATAAAAAAATATATAAGTATTTATTCTTAACTTCAAATCTGGCATTTTACTCAAAAGCTTAAGGTATATATTATTTAAAACTTAAATGTATATATAAATAGTACATATATGTTACATAATAAAATAGTCAAATATAATTATTTATATTTATAAATAATTTCACAAGAGATAATAATAACTGTAAGTTACTATTATAATATAAATCTGATGTAAAATGGATTTTTCTTAAAACAAATCTGAAGTTTCTATACATAGATAACTATATTCCCAAAAACCTGATAGTCAAGTTAAACAATCTCCCTTTCTGAAAATTTTTAATAATACTATATACTATCCAGAACTGAACTTTCATTAATAAGCTCATTGTGAAATAGCATATTAAATGTTATTTGATATATGTAAATTATGATAATACAAGATTTACAGAATCAGTTTCAGGATAGCCTCCTTTATCAGCTATTTCATGTTTTTAAATATTACTAACTGCAAATCATAATTAATTTATACAAAAGTTGTCTATTATATAATAACTAAAATCTTATTTCACTTTGAACTCATCAAAAAGGACCGACTCATTTAAATTTCAAATCTTCATTATAATAATAATTCATATAAAGAATTCATTAAGTTCCCTATCTTACTAGAACATATTTAGTTTGTAAGGAACTGTGCATGGTTATTCTAATTCTAGAAGAAGAAGAAAATCAATTAAGCTTCAAAATGTATAAGTTCCCTATCTTGTGAGAACATATTTCATTAGGAATCCTATATGATTATTCTAACTTTAAAAGGAAAAAAATCAAAGGTGAAAAATACATGCACTTATATAAAATGCTCATTTTTATGCTGCTTAATTGACTTAGATCACTGTCTTTTACTCTTTTTTCTTTGCAGCAAACTTTTTAATGCCTTGCTTAATTCAAGTTCTTCATATTTTATCTCAGTAATCTTCTTTCAGTGAAAGCAATAAACATTGCAATTCTTTTAATTAAATGCCCATGGAAATAATTTTTATGGTGTAAGTGTAAACTGCCTCTCTTATGGAAGCATTGCTTAAATTTATGTAAATATATATATTTTTTTAAAAGACTCACTGAAGACCTCACTAGGTGATTCAATGAAAATGTATTACCACAATCATATCCATAAAACTGATCCTGTTACACATCTTACTACAATATTTACCTTAATAGGAATTCTCTTCAAGTCTTTATATTAATAGAATATCCCTGTTCGCTTTATACTATAAATTTGACAGATTATAACAAATAATTTAGTTATAGCAGCTACTACATTACTATAATGGAATATCCTAATTTGTTAAATAAATATCAGCTCATTGAAATTTGCTTATCACCTTAATATTCATATCTTTTTATTGTTGTTATTGTTTGAAAAATTACCAAGGTATTGAAATTAATTTATATTCTGAAACTGACAATCATCTGATACAAAATTTGATGATTTTGCTTTCGTCATTCACTGACAAAGATTATTTATAGTTTTTGAATGTTAATTATCAAGTCACATTTTTTATAGATTGCATTCAACATGCTAAGAACATTCCGTAGATCTATTGAATTGGCAAGATTAACACAATCGTCAGCACATTGTAAATCTAGGAGCTACAATTCAAATTTAAAAATCCAACCATCAAACTTTGTTGCTTGTTTTAGGAAGCTGTTTTCAAATTGTGTAAAGACTACTATAATAAAAATGAAAGACATATTTGGAAATAGTACACATCTGTCCTTAACATCAGTTTTTATTTCAAATATCTCAAGATATTTATAAGTAAAAACTTATTGACAAACTTCTTTAATTAACCAAATCAAATGCTTTGATTAAATTGATGCAGGTATAATATAAAGTCCATTGAAGTTACTATTGAAAAATAATTTGATATAGTAATAAAAAAAATTACACTTTTGATTATGATCATTTTTTTGCATTTTCCTACAAAAAAAAAAAATCTAATGGGGGGGGGGGTTCTTTTTAATTTTCTTAAACCAATTTGAGTTTAGTAATTACTCATTCACTAAAGGAAACAACTTACAGAATAAAATTTTTAAAAGTACTTTTGTTACAATGGTATGGCATGATATTTACAATGGTCTTTTTTTCTATATATTATCCACATTATATATTAGAACTCTATAGAGTCAATCAGCAACTGCAAACTTTTGTTTTACAGATCATAAAAAATAGTTTTAATTTGTATTACATTCAATTCTAAGCGAATTATCAGGATCGATAGAGCTTTAAATGCAGCCATCTTTTATTTTTGTGCCATCATTTAAAAGACCATCAATTTCATTCATTGATTGAATATGATTGTGATATCAATATTAAGATTTATGTATTTCTTTTCATGCATCAGGAAAAAAATGATCAAGATCAGCAAAAAATTGTGATTTTCACCAATCTTAAAAATATTCTTTTCAGTTGTTAAATATTTTGCTTTGAATTTTTATATTGCTTTTTAAACTACATTCTTCGTGATTTACACAAGCTATTAATACTATATATTTCTTTTAAATTACTAAAAATGCAATTTGTGTTTGAATCTTTATTTTAAGTGAATCCAAGAATAAATTTACTTAGTCTCACAGCAAATTCCTTGAGAAAATTTCAGAATAGACTTATTAATTTTTTTTTCTACATATTCACTGAGAAAATTTCACATTTCTGTATTTCAACAAGTTTGGAAGTTCAAATTGGCAATTTTAGTGTTTAACATTTATTAACATTTAGCATGAATATTACATGTCTGCAAAGAAAGAACATCAAAATTGTTAGGAATGGGACTATTTTATAATTCCAGTATCATTTTAAGCTAGGAATATATTAATGACACGATCTGTCCAACAATCTATAAGTAATCTGATTTCAATTCCTTTTACATCTTGGCTTTGGACAGCATTTTTTCACCTAAAAAATGATCCATGTTAATCATTTTGTGTTTATATTTAATAACAAATCACTCCAGGCAGATGTTATTTTCAATAACTTGGAGCCATAAACTTTTTTCTTCATATTAACACATACACTATGCTTCCAACAAAAAAATGTTGATGCAATAATACTATCTATCAAGAAATAAAAGCTTTTTTATTAATGCAATGGACACAGGTGCCATTGTGCGATATAATTTTTAATATTATTAGACTTTATTAATTTATCTGTGTTTTTCAAAAATATAATATCCAATTAGATTTAATGGCCAATCCAATACTTTGCTGTCTCCTTTTACTTGAATTTTCTTTAAAAAAATTTGATATTCAATTTAGATATTCAGGTATTCCTATTATTTATTTATGTAAGAACAACATAATGTTTGTGTATTTCATTTATCACATTCAAAAAAATATATTTTGTAATTATTTTTGATTAATTATATAAAACTTTTTTGCACTTCAAACATTACACATAAAATTTAATTAAAGAAAAATTATCATTGTAATATGATCATCTAGTAAACCATTGATCATTCAAATTTGCATTAGATTGTGCTATAGTATTTGAGAAAAAAGTCTGCACTTGTTTATACTCTTCTATTTTTATCTGCTTTATGATTTTTATTCATGCCAGAAAGTAATTTTACTAATCTTCTTATATACATTTTTTTCTTCCACATACAATTATCCATTTATATGAAAATTTGCTACCATTATTCACTACAAAAATCTTTAAGAAAAATTTGGATTAAAAAAAAAATGTATATATTTTTTTATATGGTCGCCATTTTGTAGGACTGATGACATCATTGAATAATGACTTCATGAAAGCAGTTTTAATGGAGAATACTAATAGTGATATCCATGCCAAAAAATACAGTATAATACAGAATATATTTATTATGTTGTGACAGAATTTATTCATTATATGTTTTGATAACACAAACATTATTACTACATAACAGTGAGGATTGCCAATTCCTCTACTGTATATGAATTGATCTATGACAAACATTTATTACTACATATCTTTCATCCAGTATCCTTGAAAGATATTCTGTACTTTAATTTATGACATATCCAAGTTAAATAATACTTTCATTATAAATGGCAAAAAAATACAAGCTTTATTCAGTACAATACATAATTAAAAACATACTATGATTGTTTCCAGCAATAAAATCCATTAAATTTTTTTTTTTAAATGAGTACATTAACAAAATATATTCATTCAATTGATTTTTACTTCTGCTCAAGGCAAAAACATTTTCATGTTAAATCTAAATTATTTTCATCAAAAAAAAGACAGTTATTTCATATATTATAAAATTAATAATCAATTTTATATGAACAAATGCTATTAAACAAATTGAAAAAAAATCGCTTGCTTAATTTTTATTCAATATTTCATTTCTCTCATAATTTGTTTCTGATAAATCCCAGATAATGGTGATTTTCATCACAATAGAAAACATTGTTGGTAAAAAAAAAAAAAGGTAATAAATATAAATTTTATTCAGTACAAAACTAAAAATAAATTTTTATCATATACATCATCAAAATGCATTAATTAAATTTTAAAATGTGTGCATTTTCATACCAATAGAAATCTTAATTCCCCCAGGCAAAAATACATTATTCTAAATACAATATTCTCAAAAAAAAAAAAAGTTTTAACTATTTATTTGATTAAAACTATATCACCCTGTTTGCTCAAACTTTGCAGCTGTATTACTATGATTATGATATTATAGATGAGGATAAAAATTTCATTTTAAACTGTTATTTCTTGCTTCATTTAGGAATTCCATTTTAAGCTGTCTGTAGTTCACACTTCCAAGCATTTAATTAAAATGAAAACTACAGTTATACTATACATTACATTTTTTGATCTAGTTTTTATTTAATTATGATTGCATTTATACAAAGTAAATAAAATTGTAATATATTGATTTAAATAAAATTAATAATGTTGTAAATAAAAAAAATCTTTTTTTAATAAAATACAACTGAAATGATTTTAGTATACATTATAATTACAGAGACTAGTATTTTTTTTTTTTATATTAATAATATGCATAGAAAAATGTTTGTTACTTAATTGTTACTTTTTCAATTTTAAACTTTTTAATATGTTTTTCATCATTTGAATTTAAGATAATAAATTCTATTTTTTGTCTTAGAAAATCATTATGATTGCTTATTTTTATATGGGATTTTTTGATTTACAAGGTCTTTTGAAAGAATAAATTGGTCTTGCTATTCAGAATAAACTTGTATATAATATATTGAGAATAATTATTTTTTCTCATGTAGGCTCTAGATTAACCTAGTTGTAAAATAGGAATTTAACTTGGTTAAACTTAGTAAAATATTTTCATATATGAAGTGATCATGTGACAAAATATGTAAGACATTTAATAATAATATAAATGCTTAACTTTTATTGAATATAGCAGTAAAAGAGAAAAAAAGGAGAATACTATTTTTTTCCTGTATAGTTTTTTAATTTTTTGATAAAAATAAAAATAAAGGAGGATTAAGATATATTTTTTAAAAATTAAGATCTTAATCTGTGAAGAAATTAAAAAATATTTTTCAATCAATATATGAATAAAATATTTATTTCTCAACAGGCATTAACTCACTATACGTATTGCTACACACAGCAAGCTAGAGTAATCAATGGATGCCAGAAGACTTGTGCATAAAATTCCCATCTAGTTTCTACTCATCCAATATCCCCAGACTAGTTTCTGGCTTGTGGCCTTTGTCAGTGAGGAGCCTTGGATCTGAGAGCACTGCACCTAGATCTTAGGATCTAATACAATCCTCTAGCAGCCACCTTTTATCTCCACTTAACTACAAAACTATGAGTCTTAAATTGAAAACACCTTAATGTTTTCAATCCAAGCTCATTAGCTTATATAGTCATATAGGTCTGAACTCAGTTCAGTACCTATACATTTTGATGTCTTTGGTTCTTTAATAACCATAGCCACCACTATCCTATTAGGCAGGATTGGTTTTAAGCCAATAAACATCACATGATCACCATTTCTTATGCTTGCTTACAACTGTTATTAAAACAGGTAAAACTCACTATACATATTACCACACACAGCAAACTAGAAGGTGGCTGATAGAGGGTTGCATTAGATCCTAAGATCTAGGTGCAGTGCTCTCAGATCCAAGGCTTCTCACTGATGAAGGCCACAAGCCAGAAACTAGTCTGGGGATATTGGATGAGTAGGCACTAGATGGGGTTTTTATGCACAAGCCTTCTGGCATCCATTGATTACTCTAGCTTGCAGTGTGTGTCAATACGTATAGTGAGTTTTGCCTGTTTTAATAACAGTTATAAGCAAGCATAAGAAATGGTGATCATGTGATATTTATTTTCAAAATTAAAAAATAAAAATAAATTAAGATCTCTACTATCTCTAAAGAATTAAAGGAATTTTCTTGAGAAAAAAAATGGTAATCTTTTTTTGTAAAATGTAAATCAATTGGTCAAGGCTTAATGCAGTTGGAAGAAAGATTGATATCATGGTTGTGTGGGTAGGAGAATCCAGAAAAATTTAAGAGTGATGAGCTCAGCAATCAAAAGGCTAACTTGGAAGTCTGATGCTAAAATCTCACTCTTAGTTAAAAGATGGTGTTTGCAAAGCAGTATAATATTATGTTGAACCATGTGCTAATTTCTTGCTAAAAACTAATCATCACTAGCCCAACCATGTAACCTGTCTCATTAAAAGCAATGTAGAAGAAGAAAAATATCACTGAGAGAAACATTTAATAAGTTTTATGTATTGATCCATTTAAAAGCTTAGCTGTGTCAAATTATTTTAATCTGAAATAAAAATGATTGTTTAAAAAATAATAATTTCTGAATTATTATTTTTAATGTCTTTATTCTTATAGCTATCTGTTCTGCGAATTACAAGTAGGTGTGTTTGATTTCATCATAAGGTTATGTTTTAAAGGATTTGTAGGTATACCAGTGAAATTACTTAATAATAGAATGAATTAAGCATATATATATATATATATTTTTCTTTTCTTTTTTTACAGTTTCTAGGTTCCTTGCAATCCAAAAGATATCTAAAACATAATAGTATTTACCATATATATATATATTGTGTGTATGTCTGTTGTTAAAAGGAGGTTGCCTTGACAACAGTTTGAGATTGTTGATTGTTATTGAGATTGTCTAAGTATTGACTAGATTTTAATGATATATATATATGTGAGTGGACATTCTGATAATTTTCTATAGAATTATTTGGATGGAGCAATGGTAAAGATCATTTTTAAGCCCCACATTCTTCATTCTATTTATATATTTTAGAATGATCATTAGTTTATTGATGGCCAGTACACAAATTGTATCTGATGATCAAGGGCATGGATGGTAATTAGCATTGATATCATGGTTTGACTATTTTTGATGTAGAATTATTTTTATAGTTATTTTTAGTATTTCTATATGTATATTCAGCAGAAATATTGATTGTTTCTATAATATTTTGTTCTAAATTTGGTATTGGGTAGATGATGCTTGGCCTAAGATTTTACATTTTGTCTTTTAAATCTATTCACGAAGGGTGACTTGGTTGTTAATGAGTATTGCTGGTAATGCTATATTATCATTTATATGTTGCATATTATTTACTTCTAATGCTGATTCTGTATTCCCCCTTTTCTATACTCGAGATACTTTTGTTGTTAATTATTCTTTATTTATCTTTATTTTATGACTATTCATTCAATTTGGTGGCTCTTCAGTATCACTTTAGTATAGCCTTTGGTCTATACCATTACAATATATACAAATGAAATAATGAAATTTAGTGAGATAGGTAATGTGATTCATGGGAATAGGTGATTAAACAAAATTTGGGGCAGATCTTTGAAATTACAAACAACTGCTTTAAGATATACACAACAATAAAATAATATAACAATCACTAATTACCTATCTATTCATCTGTTTGTATAGCCATCTATCTATATTTCTGTATATATGTACATGCATATATATTTTTAATGAACATGTATATTATGATTTCATTATTAGATGCTGCTAAATTTCATTGAATCCCAGTAATCATATAAATGACATTTTATAGATTGACCATCTTTTAAGTTTTCGTGCTGCTAAATAGCAAATTAATTTTTATAGTAATGGAATTCATCCACTTTATTACTGGCCATTTTCTCCCCCCCCCCTCCAACAATAAACATTTTTTGTAATGAATTGGTTATAGATGATCTTATATGACCAAAATAAAAGAACTTTAATTTGATTATATGCAAAGAGAAAGTTGAAGTCTAATAATTAAATATGCATTTTGTTCATTTCTTAAATGTTTTGTTTAGCATTAATTCTTTTTCTTATTTTTTTTCATTGAAAAATTTTCATAAGAAGTTTGAAGAATCCTGGTTTTCACTAAATTCTTATTTAAAGATTGATTTTTCATTCTTTTTTTTTTTCAATTCTGCCCAGGTTTAGTCTATTAGAAATCTTTTGACCGCTTTGTTGGTAAATGATCTGTAAAAGAGTAGAAGTTGTCACAATATTCTATATGATCATCATCAATTTTAAAGTCAGTTGCTTTCCCATCATCAGAATTTTTATGCATAGATTTAGATTATTTCCATCTTTTTATTGTTTCTTAACTTTTTAACAAAAGTCTCAAATTTCCAATTTTGATTATAAGCTTGGAATCTGAGTCTAAGTTGGTGATATTTTTTTATCAATCACAATCCACATTTGTCACCATCCAATTTGGCTCCTCTCACTACTAATTTAATATTTAGTTAACTAGAATAATATTACAGTCCTAATGAATCATTGTGCTATACCATAGCTGTTTTAACAGTAGCTTCCTGTTGTAAGTTTCTTATAATACCAAGATGCCTGATGCATTTTGTAAATGTTGTCATTTAAATCTTTTTTTGTGTTTATTTAAGCATTTTTAGATTTATTTACAGCATTTCTAATCTTTGAAACATTTGCTTTGTTCTTTAGCTTTTCTGAAACCATTTTGATCACTTGCCCTTCTCTTTTAATAAAAATTCTAATCTAAATTGAATGAATGCTATAAGTTTAGGCACAGCCTTACTTGAGTATGATATAGTATTTAATGATCTGCACATTTGACTAAGACTTCTTTTAATTGATTTTCTTCAGCTCATGTTCTGTTGAAGACTTATTGAGAGTAACTGACATCACTTGTTTATTATTTTTATTGAATTTTGTTTAATTTTCATCAGATGTCTCCTGCAATGCCATTAATTTCTATGACTTTATTTTTTGGCCTTTATTTCAATGCTAGTCTTAAATTAATTTTCCATTACTGGAGATTTCTATATACAGGTTCTGATTAGTTTCTTTATTGTATAATTCTTCTGTATATATTATTTACCTTTTATTGATTTTTGATGTTTTGATTCTAATCTGTTCATTGATTTTTTATCCAAGATTTGAACTGTCTTTGATCCCACTAATTTGTTGAAAAACAGCCTGTTTTGTTTTCAAACTTATTTGTTTTGGAATTTTCTATTCACTTCTTTCAAAAGACCTTCATTCATTTTAATGTTGGCTTCTTTTTTTTTAACTGCCAATATGTTTTCTGATAATCATATCAATTTTTTTTATTTTTCTTCATCAATTTTTTTTTTTTTTTACAGATTTATGTTTAATAATTCCTTTCACTTCCATGCACAATTTATCTCTCTCACCATCATTTGCCTTTCAAAATCTCAAATTAATTTCTAATATTATGCTGATAAATGTTTTCTAGATTGTATATATAATAATGGACAAATTTGTAGTTTTGTTAGCTTTATTTATAGTTTATACATTACTATTCAGTCAAATATATTCCACAATCTTGATTATATTTTATTATTCAACCAAAGTTTTCCTTCACTAAATAGTAAGAAAATAATCTAATTGATTCATGTGTTGTCTATCTATATATGCATTATTGATGCTTAAAAAATACATTGACAATTTTTTTTTTCAGCTTTATGTCTGCTTTGGCATTTTCTTCTTTACCATTTCCTAATCCTAGAAGTACAGTTTCACTCTACTGAAAGTAAAACGCTTTAATTTCTTATTGATTTGCTACAGTTGTTAGGACATAGGTTTGAATTATAGCATATTGAATCAGCATTCACCAAATCAAATTGATATCAATTGGTTCCAATAATTAAAGTCATATCATTTTTAGTTGTTTGTTTTCTTGGATAATGTGTTCTCTTGAGGTAGAACTTTATCAGATCAGTTTACATTATTTCACTCTTTTAATCTATAAGAAATCCATTTTTCTTTTTGCTATATCAAGATGCTGTGATTGGCATTTACAGTATTCCAGATTCCAATGATGAATTTCTCTTTTTTGACTCAGACTTCTCCTTTTTGTCATAGTAATTACTTACAAGGTTATAATCTTATCAAATGACGCAGGGCTGCATTACTCTTCTTTATCAGGATTTTGAGTGATATTTATTCTGAGAAAGAGATAACTTCCACATTATAATTTCATTCTCATTTTATCACTTATTAATATATTTTGAATATAGAAGTCTAAAATATTTTATAATTGCTTTCTCTCACTGGTAATTTAAAATATACTCTGACACTATTAGGTGGTGATACTTAATATCTATATTGCTGCTGCCTAGATATTTGTAATTAAGTAAACAGAAAAAAATAAGATAATTAAGATAATATAAAGGTTTTTCTTATAAAAACTATTAAAAAAGAATGATGTAAGTAAATGTAGATTGCAGCATAAGAGAAAGAAGTAATCACTAAATTAAAAATTATTTCATCTAATTTCAGGTTTGCTAGTTGTGAATACATAAATAGAATTGATTATATATATTTAATTATGGAAACAATTTATAAAATATTAATTTACACACCTAATTTAAACTAATTTGTGTGACAATTTTAATTATGTGTATTTCATTTTAAGTTGTTTTTTATATATATATATATAAAAACAACAACAACAAACTTATAATTTTGAAATATAAATTTAACTTTGTATATACTATAATCACAATCAAGTTTCAAAAGATGATGATCACACTAAGAATTACTTGTGTTATGTACATTATTAGAGGTTTAATATTTTATAATTGCCTGGAGAATTTTAAAATATAGTTTGAGTAGCCAAATTTACTATCTAAAAATATTTTATTGGAATAACAAAATTCTATGAATTTTAGCATATTCATAAATTATAAAATAAAATTTTTTATATGTTGAAAATTATTATGCTTTAAAAAGTTAATTACTTTTTTTTTTTGGTTGGTTTTCTTAAATAAGTTTGTACTCCAAAATTATCAATTTTTATGCTCTGTGGTTTTACGCAGTAATAAAGTAGTGAATTTTAGAATTCAAAATTCTTGGATGGTGTTTGAACTTCATATAATTAATTATTTTTAAAAACTAGTTCTTTTTTTTCAAGCTAAGATTTGAAATGAGACTCTTATGGTTGTGACCCCTTTATCTTAGAATTGAATAAACATTTCTTTTAATTATTCTTATTAATATTTTTATATTATTACTTTTATTATCGATAGTGTTTTTCTATTACTATAACTTAAATATTGAATATTCATATTATTCTGATTTATTACTATTATTATTTTCATCCATTTTTATGTGCAATATGTATTTTTTATTGATGAAAATTGATTCTGTTGTTGTTGATTAAACAAATACAAAAAAAAAAAAAAAGCTGTAATTTTTTTAGGAGAAAAAAAATATGTTAATTGTTTTAAGTCAGTCACAAAGTGTGTGTGCGCTTTTTTGTTTGTTTCTCAATAAATACCACTTCAGTGATTCTTGAATTGAATTACATCAAACTAAATTTTCCTAATTTAGGAAAATTTTGATTCTTTATTCTTAGAAATAAAAACTCTCCTGCAGGAGATATTCTATTTTAGTCTCAATGTTGTAAACAATTTATTTGAACGGAACTACCTTAACAGCTTTTATGAAATCTTTCTCTGTACATACAGTATGTATAAATATGTAAGCATATTCTCTCTTTAAGGTCTAATATTTTTAAGCATATTTTCCAACAAATACTATTTTAAAATTAAAATAAAATAGCTGACTAGAAGCCAAAGTCATCTTCAGATTCTTTACAGAGAAATAGTAAAAGAGGTACAAAATACTCTATGATAATTAAGTGATGAGATTTTGAGTCATCTGTTAATATAACTAGATATCCATTTAGTTAGTTATCAATAATTGTGTAGTTATCTAGATTAATTATGTGCCTGAACTTGAAGAAATTGTTTCAAGTTCCTTGGAAGTTTTTCTATACCTGAAAAAATGTATTTCATCATAATTCAAATTCAGTTCATGGTCCTGGGGCAGATGCTCTAATCATTGTATATATATTAAATGAAAGTTTAGTAAATTTTTCAAACATACAAAGTCTATTAAAAAAAGTTTGGAAGATGATTAAACCAACACAAGAATGAATGAAGATGTGAGATGCAGGATGGGCATAGAAATGTTGATTAAAAAAAACAGTAAAAAAAACAACAACCTTATTTTGGTGATATGTTTTAGCGTAGATATTACTTTTCTTTCCTGAAATTATTTAAATTTAATAGATTTTATTCATTAATTTAGGAATAATAGTATGTTAAACATAATCCATACCTGTATATAAACACAAGCTATAGAATGATAAAATTATAAAATAAGTGAAGCAATAATACTTTATGCAGTTAGTTTTTCAATGTCCTGTAAACCACAATTTTTCACACAATGGAAATTGCCAGATATAAAAAGAAAAAAAAAATGCTATTACATCTGAGATGGAGATTGCACTTTGTTTTTGTGAATTGTTTATTTTAACTTGAAAATAAATTTAAAGTATATTATAGGAAAATTAAAACAGTTCATAAATTCAACTAATTACCTTCCAAATGGTTTATTTTATTTTTACAATGAAATATTCTGATTGTATTTATCAGTCATCAATAGAAGCAATTAATTGAGCTGAAAGATAACTGAATGCTGAGGTTATGAAGAGACAGGGGGATTCAAGAATACTAACCCATATAATGGGGATAATAAGACAGCATTTCATAGAACATTGACACAATGGCATAATGAAAGAAGTGCTAAAAGGGAAAATCAATAGTAAACACTCAAGATAGTCATGTTTCACTTTTTCAGTCAGTTGTGTGTGGATTCAGGATGTTCAGGATTATATAGGATTGAAATAGATAGCTGAAATTTAATTCACATTGTCTTCATATCAAAAGAATACACCAACCCTTGGACTGTTTGAATGTTTGACTGATACTAGAATATACTTCTAATAGCTAGAATAATGTCTGAAGTGGTCCAGATTAATCTAATTTGCATTGAATTATTATTTTATAGTAAGAAAGACAAAATATCTAAAAAAATCTAATGAGATATCCAATGAATTTGCACAAATAATCATAGACAATATGACATATGCACATATATATTATTTGCCTAACAGCAGCTAATGAAAACAAGCAAAACATTTGTTCACCATTATGGTAATTTTAATGGACTATTTTGTTTAATGCAACTTAAATAAGCATTCTATGTTTAGAACTTTATTATAAACTTTTTTTAAATCTTTACAAAAAGAATTGTTCCCTTTATAAAATACAGTCAGCTGATAATTATATTCAACTAAAAACAGCTTTTAAAAGATCGAAAAAAGCTTTTTAAAATATATGCCAAATATTCTGCTCAAAGTTATTTAATGTTAGCTAACTGTATTTAGTGACAGAGAGAAAAAATGATCTATACAATTGTTTCTGTGATAGGTTGATTTTAACAGGCAAAAATGCCTGCATCTAAATTTAATAAATGTAAAATTATGTCAACAATATCCTAATTATAAATAAAACCTTTCAAATTGAACACTGGCAAGGCATAGTGTCATAAAAAAAACATGGACAGAAAAAATATTCTACTGTAGTCATGAAGTGATTATCTACTTGCAAGATCTCCCCATTTCCCATAGACTATGATTATAAAAGATCAAAATAAGATTTGGTGAAGAAACATGACTAACAAGGAATAAAATCCTCAAATTAGAAAGGATGGTTAATGACAGTTTATGATCATTACCAATCTTGTTTTTTATGTTTTGAAAGTGAGTTTTTTAATATGAAAATTTTTCTGTAATAAGTTGTGTTAATCTGAAGACTTTTCTGTAATAAGTATTTGATTTATTATTATTTGATTGTATTCCAATATCCTGTGCATAAAATTTGTTATAATTTTGAAGATATTAAGATGTTTATATAAATGTGAGTATGATTACAAGTGTTCTGTATTAATGATATATTATTATTCTTTGATTACAAATATATTCATAATAAAATGTGTGCAAAAAAAAAGTTTTGTAATTGAGTAAGTTTATTTTTTTTTAGTATTTTTTTTTCATTACAATAATTTTATAAATACAGTAGAAAATATAAAGAAATTTTAAAAAGATTATTGATCATATTGAAACAATTTACACCTGCACGCACGTGTATAAGATTTTGGAACTTATAAATTCTGTAACGTGTATCGCACTAAATCAATAATTTAATTACAGATCTACTATTATTTATTCAAAAAACCCAATCAATAAATGGCACACATATACATATAATAAATATTTTTAATGAATTATTATGAAGGAGAAGACAATAAAAAAAAAATTAATAATACAGGTATATTACGAAATATTCTCGCAATTAGGTTGGATTAACTTTAAAAATTTAAAATGGCATAATAAGTGTATATTTACCGGTATAGTATAATTTGAATAACTGGCATATGTGTTTCCGAATGCACTTGTAAAATGATTCCGGGGATCCCACCTAGGCAAATATGGCATCCATCGCTTCTATTTAACATTTCATTCCTTTAGTCCCTCTAAAGTGGTGTATTCAATCTTCTGTTCCTTATTCTTTCAGCTTAATTCTGGAATGGCATGCGGTCAACACTGGATTCAAAAAGCTTTAGTTATGTAGGGCAAATGGAGATGTTGACTGTGGAATACATTTATGTGGCATATTAAAATGGCTGGAGTCCGAATACCGACCAAGCACGATGGTGATTCTACCCCATGCGATCCATGAGGTCACTCATATATGTAGTTCAGTTCACACAACTTACTGCTCCAACTTTCCACTTTTCAGCTAATGTCTCAGCTTTTCCTAATAAATTTTCTTCAATAAAAATTTAGAATATCTGCACTCCTTACACGTCAGACTAGCAGAGCTCAACTGTCCATTTTTTTTTTTCGAATTAATTAATCAATCCCAGTTGCCTCCCTTCTGATCGCTGGTATTCCTTTGTTTCAAAAATAGATTTTTTTATAAAAATGTCAAACAAAAGGAAAACCACTTAGCAATCTTGACTTTTACTTATCTCTCTTTTTTCTTTTAAATTCCTGAACTTTTAATTACAAATCCTTTTGTCAACTTTAACCAAACAAAAGAGATCGAAAATAGTTCAATAACTAATGGCATTCTATGTTCATGTTTCTTTCTTTTTGATTTTTAATCAAAATTATTTCTCAAAAATCCATTTAATTAAAACAAACACACAAAAAAAAATATATTCATTCAAGCAGTTGGATTTTGCTTTCTTTATTTTTCTTTCTTTTTATTGAACAATGCGATCCATTTGGCCAATTCATTCAGGAAGTTTATACTTACAAAAGAAATTTTTCTTTTACCCGATTCAAAGTCTTCTAAATTTCCACTTTCTTGTTCTCAACAATAACATTTACCTACATATACGTATGCCACTCATAATATATGCCCACACCCCTCGTTCCAGCAAATACACGTGCGCTTGGTATGTGCGACTTTCACAAATAATTATATAATACTAATAATATATAAATAAATAAAAAAAATTATCTACAAACTACATTTTCATTCCCTTTTTTGTAACAGGGTTTGAACCCAGTTCCTGTTACAATGCCCCCCCTGTTGGAAAGACTTCAAAATGAGGTTTATTTCATTTTGAAGGCTACCAAAGAAAAAAAACAACTGACCCTAACCCTTTCCTATATGTACATGTCTTTTCCCTTCCCTTCTATTCCCCATAAACTTCATTTTACTATTTGCTATGGCTTTTGGTGGTTAGAATCCTTTCCCTGATCATCGATTTTCCATTTGCCTCGATCTATAGGTTTATCCTGTTCGCTTTCACTCATATCTATAGTGCTTAACATCTCAGCCACCTCTTCAATCGATGACCTCCCATTCCCTATCAGCATCTGTTCGATCCTTGTTGGCAAATTGTGCCTGATGATTCTAATTATATGTCACTCCGACATATTGCATTCGTCCAAGGTTTGCAATTTAGCCACTTGTCACCGAAAAAATTGTGTGTAGTTCTCTTGCCCATTTACTCTATATTTTTTCTGCATTATACGGTATCTAATGACCTCTTGCTGCTCTCCCAACCAAAACATTTCACACACAGCTTCCGTATACTCTTTAAACATTTGAGGTTGGCAAAATAGAGACTCCCACCATGACAACGCACTCTACGCCAAGTTGCTACATGCTATTATTACCTTGTTCCCTTCCGACATTTCGTTTACGTTAAAGTACCTCTGTAGGCTCTTGAGGTGCTCTACTGATGCCCCTTCTATTTGACAGGAGAATGAACGGATCTTAAGGAATTGGTTAACATTTGTCTGGCTACCTATCCCTTTCTCCATGATTTGCTGCTCTTCCTTTATCTTCTCTCCTATTATGACTCGACCGGTCTTAATTTTATTTTCCTCTGTATTTTTATCTTCTTCTAATTTATCTGTCGCTTGCTTTTCACTCTCCTCAACCTCTGCCTTACTGCTTCCTATTTCTTCATGCAACTTTTTCTCCAATTCTGCCAAACCCTTTTCATTTTCTATCTGCATCTCTGATAACCTTTCATTCATTTCTACCTTTACCTTCCTTATTTCTTTTCGTAACCTTTCTTCCATTTCTCATAACATTAGCATGATCTGTTTAAACATGTCCATTTCATTTCCCTTCTCCGACGGTTCTGAATCCAAATTTTATATTATTTTTGTTTAAGGCGAGTAACAATACGTGCCGGGTTCAATGTCCCAGCCCCCAACCATTTCTCCACGTAATATTTATTATTTTTCCCTTTTTTGTTTTTGCCATATTTATCTATCTACCATTAAATTCTGTTATTATTTTTCTCTTCCCAGAAAAAATATTTAGCTGAAGAGCACTAATTTTTACACTTAAAAAAAAAACAACAACTATATTTCCTCTCTTTTTTTTTTTAAAAAAAAAAATGTTTTCTCCCTTTGATTTATGCGCCCTCTATATCCTTCAGCTGCATTCACCCTATCACTCTCCGTTCTTCAAAAGCCCCGTCGTTGGGAGACCAATGAAACAATTTACACCTGCGCGCATGTGTATAAGATTTTGGAACTTATAAATTCTGTAATGTGTATCGCACTAAATCAGTAATTTAATTACAGATCTACTATTACTTATTCAAAAAACACAATCAATAAATGGCACACATATACATATAATAAATATTTTTAAAGAATTATTATGAAGGAGAAGACAATAAAAAAAAATTAATAATACAGGTATATTACAAAATATTCTCGCAATTAGGTTGGATTAACTTTAAAAATTTAAAATGGCCTAATAAGTGTATATTTACCGGTATAGTATAATTTGAATAACTGGCATATGTGTTTCCGAGTGCACTCATAAAATGATTCTGGGGATCCCACCTAGGCAAATATGGCATCCATTGCTTCCACTTAACATTTCATTCCTTTAGTCCCTCTAAAGTGGCGTATTCAATCTTCTGTTCCTTATTCTTTCGGCTTAGGCTTAATTCCAGAATGGCATACGATCAACACTGGATTCAAATAGCTTTAGTTATGTAGGGCAGTTGGAGATGTTGACTGTGGAATATATTTATGTGGCATATTAAAATGGCTGGAGTCCGAACACCGACCAAGCACGATGGTGATTCTACCCCATGCGATCCATGAGGTCACTCATATATGTAGTTCAGTTTGCACAACTTACTGCTCCAACTTTCCACTTTTCAGCTAATGTCTCAGCTTTTCCTAATAAATTTTCTTCAATAAAAATTTAGAATATCTGCACTCCTTACACGTCAGACTAGCAGAGCTCAACTGTCCATTTTTTTTTGCAAATGAATTAATCAATCCCCGTTGCCTCCCTTCTGATCGCTGGTATTCCTTTGTTCAAAAATAGATTTTTTTATAAAAATGTCAAACAAAAGGAAAACCACTTAGCGATCTTGACTTTTACTTATCTCTCTTTTTTCTTTTAAATTCCTGAACTTTTAATTACAAATCCTTTTGTCAACTTTAACCAAACAAAAGAGATCGAAAATAGTTCAATAACTAATGACATTCTATGTTCATGTTTCTTTCTTTTTGATTTTTAATCAAAATTATTTCTCAAAAATCCATTTAATTAAAACAAACACACACAAATAAAATATATCCATTCAAGCAGTTGGATTTTGCTTTCTTTATTTTTCTTTCTTTTTATTGAACAATGTGATCCGTTTGGCCAATTCATTCAGGAAGTTTATACTTACAAAAGAAATTTTTCTTTTACCTGCTTTAAAGTCTTCTAAATTTCTACTTTCTTGTTCTCAACAATAGCATTTACCTACATATATGTATGCCACTCATAACATATGCCCACACCCCTCGTTCCAGCAAATACACGTGCGCTTGGTATGTGCGACTTTCACAAATAATTATATAATACTAATAGTATATAAATAAATAAATAAAATTATCTACAAACTACATTTTCATTTCCTTTTTTGTAACAGGGTTTGAACCCAGTTCCTGTTACAATATGAAAGAAATTAATATATTTAGATTAAATGATTCAATTATTTTTGCTGCTTTCAAAAAATGGAAGTATTCTGAAATTCCAGAAAAAAGTTTGTAACATAGGATGTTTTATGACCTGAGTAAAAAAGGAAATATGTGAGATTTTTTTTTTCTTTTTATTACAATTTTTTGTTTGAATATTAAAATTTACCTTTTGAATTTGGAAGGGAAGTATTTTAAACTTGTAGGATTGTTTGGTTATCTCAGGTTTGTGTATTTCTAAAGGTATGTAATACAGTGCTTTGTTTCTTCCTTTCTATATCATATTTGAATAACCAAAGATGTTATGATAAATGAAAACATAAAAACAGAAATATGAAAATAGGTATGATAAGTTTTATAAAATTGAGAAACTCCTATTGTTAAATTGCATTGTTGAAAATTAAAAAAAAATTAGGAATCTAAAGACAAAAACTTTTCATTATGATTTTTAAAAAAACAACTATATTTCACTATAATGACTTAATAATAGTTACTAAGGCTGTAAACCTCAAGAATATGTGCATAAAAATGTGAAGGTAGGGACCTCTACAGGTCTTAACCACAAGCTTACATGGTTAAGACATGTAGAGGTCCCTACCTTCACATTTTCATGTGCATATTCTTGAGGTTTACAGCCATAGTAAATATTACAATGATAATGACTTAAGGAATGTAAATAATTAATTAATTGCAATATCTTTATAATGTGAACCTAGCAAAATGTTCTATAGCCCTAAACTTATATGCAATGAGAAATATAGTATTCAGTTTTTTTTACAAGATTTACTTTATTAAAAAAAAAAAAAAAAAGAGGAAGACATAGTCTTTTAAAATAAATTAAGTAAATATTTAGCATAAAAATGATTATGTACTTGAGCTATATAAAATCCCTTTCACTGCAAAATTTGTAGAAAAAACAACTAAGATAATAATAATATTGATATGAGACAAATAACATCCAAATATTACTATTTGATGATTGCTTAAAGTAGTTGTGTAAACAAGTAATTTAATTATTATTATACTAATATTTTGAAATATTTGTATATGTGTGTGTATTCAAGTTTCCATTTTTATTTTTTATCAGATTAATTGAGATAAAAGGCATTCTTATTTTTTTATTTCTGTGCTCCACTGTAGTTTGGCATACATCTTATTTTCATTCCCACTGGAGCCAGCACCATCATTGCTTCTGATTATTATTAATTTTACTTTTATTTCAATGAATAGAAGACTAAGTCTTTATGTTTAATTTTTTTCCTAATAATGTGGATAATATCCAATTGAGCTTTTTGTCATAATTTTAAATTTTCAGTCTTTGATATATTTTGATCTCCAAAAATCCATTTTTACTCATATTTAGCCTTATGTTTTAATATTTGTTTTCAAGCTCATGTTTTACAGTCATATGTAGTAATACTCAATTAATAGATTTATAAAGATATCTCCATTTTATTCCAGCATAAACTATTAAATATTCTTATAGCTTTTCTTTAAGTATCTATTGTTTGGATAAGATTCTATTCATTATCTTTATCAATAACATATTTCAAATATTTAAGGAAGACATAAACTTTAAATCTGCTGCACTTAATTTTTATGTTTTCTGCTTTGTACCAATGATCAAATATTGCATCTTTTCAAAATTTACTTTTAATATCCAGATATATTTTTCAAAGAGTTTTCCCATCATAACATATTCTCTTTTTTTATTTTATGTAATACTGATTTGGTTATTTCTGAAAAGATACCGTATAATTGTTTCACATTTATACCGTTGAATACTTATTACTAATTTTTATGTCATGTGTATTATTTTGAAACTATAAATTATTTCAACTTACTGCACTTAATTGAATTATTTTTTTTTTTTTGCTAAAATGTTCCAAGGAATCAATCATGAAATTGTACTATACACTTTTTTAAATCAATAAATATTATAGGCATCTTTTTATTATCTTCTTTCATTTCTCATATTTATGTATGTTGAAAATATGATCAAATATTCATGAGAATCTAATTGTGAATCCTACTTTTCCTTTTCTTATTGTGAGTTTTGCTTATTTGCTCCAGCTCTTTTTTTAATCACTGGATCAAATAAAAGACCTATTGAGCACATTTTGTTAATGCTTCAGAAATTACTGAATCATTCTTGTATAACAAACACTATACAAAGTGTGTTATTCTTACTGCATATACCATATATGGAAACAATTTCATGCTACAAAATTGCTATGTCTACTACAAAATAAGAATTTACTGTACTTTGTTCCAATGTAAACAAATTTTCTCTTGCTTAACAATTCTATTTAAAATTGGTTTTATATTCACAAAATTATAATATTATGTGTAAACTGTCATTTATTTGTGCATATGTGGACTAAAGTCTCAATTTTTGATTTATATTGTGATCTTCCAATTATATATCCAATTATTTTTTTTTTTTGTTTTTTTATTTATTGTTTTTCCATGGAGCCTAATATAGTATTTGGCATCATTCATCTTGCTGCTATTTACATTTTTTTTTTAAATTCTCATCAGTCTTTTGTATAAATCTTTTCAGTTATCTTATTTCTATTGATATCTTTTGTGTTGCTATTGAATCTATTTTTACTCCATCACTTTTAACTATTTATTCCATTTTTTTTCTTCTTAATTTCTGTTAACTTTGCTATTTTGATGTTTTAATTTCATTGAATGCTTTCCTATTTTGATTTTATGTCCTAAATGTTCCTTGTTTCATACACACAAAAAAAAATCCTCTTTTTTTTAATTATTCAATTCCAATCAAATTCATTTAGTTTTTGTTTTCTTTTTCGTTGAGATGTCACATAGCTTTTATAAGTGGCTTTTCATTTTCTTTTAAAACTTTCTGACTAAAGAGAAATAGTATTTTTAGAGTTTTAGATAGGTCACCTTCAATACAATTTTTCAAAGTTTATTTCAAAATTGTTTTTTTTTTTTAAAGTGTTTTTCTTCTAATTTTCTATAATATAATATTTCAATTTCTATAAATAGAATGAATTTTATTAGTAAATATTTGTTTTTCATTATTTCAACATCCTTTTTAAATATCTTTATTTTTTTTTAATAAAAAATAATGCATCTTGTGAACAGTTTAAATGTTGTTTAGAAATTTGTGAGGATTGTTATGCAATATCAGATTTCTTTGTGAGGATTATTACACAAGATCATATTTCAAGTTGTTTGCTTTAACTAACCAATTACATTTTTTTTTCTAAATATTCAAATAATTTGGAGATGTAGCATTTCTTGAATGCTGATAAATCTACTCTATGATAATGAATTGTAATATATCTGATATTTATTTTGTAGGAATTCAAATATTTTAAAATAGATCTTGTAAAGTTGTTTATAGCATTAAATTTATGATTCACTGGTCGCAATGAAGGATGCTGCATATTAAGTTCACATCTATATAAGAGCATTATACAGAGATATATAATATTATTTTCAGTATGTGTTTTAGAGAGTATCTGCACACATGTATATATATTATTTTAAAATAATCATTTGAAGAAATTATTATAGATTGATTTGTCATATGATAATTAGAAATAGATATTTTGATAAGTTTCTATAAGGAATGAAAACTAGTTTGATGTTAGAAATAAAATTTTATTTAATCTTTTGTTTATCATAAGTTTTATTTGTTGGGTGTTATGCTCAGGCTATTGACAGGCTCTTACAGGTGATGGCTAGAAAAATAGTCTTTATATATGAGGACCAACAGTTAACATTAAATAAATGTTGCCTGACAAAATGTTTCTGCTGCCTTAAAATATAAGACGTTGGTTCATCAAAGTCTAGGTGCTGTTTCCAAAACAAAGTTTTTGCTGGCTTCCTCTTTT
Source organism: Epiperipatus broadwayi (assembly GCA_028023455.1). Classification (NCBI taxonomy): domain Eukaryota; kingdom Metazoa; phylum Onychophora; class Udeonychophora; order Euonychophora; family Peripatidae; genus Epiperipatus; species Epiperipatus broadwayi. The sequence goes on along the minus strand of JAQFVV010012485.1, from coordinate 4,785,835 downwards.
CTTCAGTCACTTAAGTTATTATAGGGACTGGTCATCAAGAGTCTCTCATGCCATCAGACATCTTATAATAACTGTGACAATGGAATTGTGTATTTGTGCAATAACATTTCCATCCTTTAATTACATGCACAACAACTGATTCCAACATTCCCTTTTCCTTCATAACTCAGACCCTCAAAAATTAAAAAAGCAAGGACAGGGATAACCGTAATAGACTGGAAGTCCTTAGTTGTGATCTTTGCTTGAGGCACAATCACTGGGATATAATTATATTTAAGTAAGACAGGAGTTTTGGCTGTCAAAGATTGTATATTTAATCACCTTTATTTAGGGATCCCCCTGCCTACTATGGAAATGGGAGGGCCTAGAAAATGTGATCTAAAAATGGCCTATCTCACACATTCTGGTTAAGTTGTCATTCCTGATAGATTACTCATATCAGCAATAGAAATAATAAGAATAATATCAATATTAGTGTTGTAGTAAGTGCCAGTATTAGTGCTAAAGGTAAGTATTTTAATATAAATCTATTTTTTCTATATATAGATACATGTAATGTGTAAGCTTTACTTGATACAAACTCTCCAAGACTAGAATGGCTAAAGAACTATCAAGATTTAAGATTGATATTGCTGCTGTTAGCAAAACTCATATCCAAGAGGAAGGAATTTTATTAGAACAAATGGATGGATACAATTTTTTTTTTTGGGGGGGGGGGAGACAGATCAGTCAGTAAAAACAGAATGCACAGTGTTGAGTTTTTTGAAAAAATCTAATTTAGTATTCTCTATTATTAGAATTCCTCATATCAATAAAAGGTTAATGATCTTTAAACTTGTCTTGCAAATGGTGCCATCAGTGCTTGCACTCCAACCTTAGGTTCAGTGGATTCAGATAAGGAAAGATTTTATTATTTGTTGAATAACATTAAAAGATCTTTTTTTTTCTTCTTGGGGACTTTAATGTACATGTTGGTACAAATAGCAATCTTTGACCAAAAGTTATTGGAAATAATCATAACTGTAAATTCAAATGATTATTATTATCATATAGATTGACTATCACAAACACTTTGTTTAGGAAGAAAAACTACTACAAAGGAACATGAATGTACCCATATACAACACAATGGCATTTAATAGATTATATTAATTTTAGAAATCAGAATATAAGAGAAATTCACATTACATGAGCACTCACAAGCTCAGATTGTTGGGCAAACCATAAATTAGTACACTCTAATACTAAAATGATGGTTGCATTAAAAATAAATATTATTCCAAGTATATTTATAAAAAAAAAAGTGATTTTCATTCTTTAGAAAAATCTACTATACATGTCCTAAATTTTTACTGCTATTAAATGCTAAAATTGTTAATTTGAATCTTCAGAACTGTCATATTACGAAGCATGGAATTCTCGTAAGGAATATGTTACGGATGCAAATAAATCTATTCTTGAGTCAAAGAAAAATCATGGCTAGTTTTTTGATAATGATCACATTATAAGTGATTTAATTAAAAAGACATATTGGCATTTTCTGCTTAAAACTAATAAATGTGGAAATTTATAATAAACATAAAGATTTAAAAGGCAGAAGTTTAATGAATGATAAGAAGGCTTAAAAATGATTACTGGATTAAAACTGCATAGAAGATATAGATATCATTGACCATGGCCATTCTAGATTTGTTTTTACACATTGAAAGCAACATATGGGCCTTAAAAACATATCGCTATCCTATTAAATCCAGCAACGTTCGTCTCTTATATGATGATAATGATATTTTAAACAGGTGGAAAGAGTATTTTGATCATCTTCTGAATAGTAATACAAGAATTGATATGATAACTTTTCAGTGATAATCACTTTTATCTACTCATTTATATTTGGACAAAGATATGGAAAGGATGCAAGTCCTGATGAAATACCTGGACAAGTTTTAAAATATGGTGGTGATATATTAACTTCAAAATATTTGAATTTTTTTAAGAATATCTGAACCCATGAAGTTGGGTCATCCTTAAAAAAATGCTTTAATTGTTTCAATTTTAAAAAACAAAGGGAATAGATAAGAATGTGATAATTATCATGGAATATCATTATTATCAACTATAGCAAAAGTATTTTCAGGAATTTTGTTGAATAGATTGTTTCCAGTTATAGATGAATAGTTACCAGAGATTTAGTGTGGTTTAGGGAATCAAGAATCAATATAGATATGATATTTTATCATCAGGAAAATATAAGGCAAGTGTCAGTAACAAAGGAATAGGTTATATATTGTTTTTATTCATTTGGTCAGGGTATTTGATTCAATTAATACAACAAGATCTGTGGCATTCTTTAAAATTAGTTGATTGTCCTTCAAAATTTATTTGTATTATGCAGCTTCTAAATGAAAGAATGAGAAAGTGTTATTACTACAGATGAAAACTCTGAGACATTTGGAATGAAAACTGGTGTTAAACAAGGATATGTACTTACTCCAACTTTTATGACAATGAATGGTCTTTGGAATTGTTTATTGGCAACTTAATCAGACAGGGATTCAAGATACAATACAGGTTTGATAGTGGAATTTTTAATTTGAATAAGTTAAAAACAAAAACAAGAACTTCATCTTTTTGAATTCTGAATTTACAATATGTTTATGATTGTGTTATTTTTTCCACTTCAAAAGATGTTTTTCAAAAGTTCTTAATGTTTTAAATTCAAATTATAAAGATCTCAGTCTAATGTTCAAAAAATTCAAATTCTTTATCAGCCAGTAATGGAAGAAATATCCCTAGTAACTTTCATCTTGGACAATTATTAATTTAGGGATGTAAACCAGTTTAAATATCTTGATAGTTTTATAAATAAAAAGATGGACTTAGATGTTAAGATCCAATACAGACTCCATTGTGTTCCTGCTGTTTTTAACATGTTAAAAAATAGAATATTTCATCATAGTGAAATAACTACTGCAACTAAGTTAATTGTATATAAATTGTTATTTTACCTAATTTGTTGTATGGGTGTGAAATGTGGAAGCCCTACTAGCACAATATAAAGGCATTTGGAAAATTTCATTTAAAAATGCACCGTAAAATTTTAAAAAACAATGGGAAAATTGTATAACCAATCAATATGTTCTTCAGCTTGCAGAATATGATGTTATTGACTCCATTATTATAAAATTACATTTTTATTGGATTGGAAATGTAAAACTAATGAAAATGGAAGACCTCCTAAAAGGATGTTTTATGGTGAACTTAAATATGGGTTTCATATGAGAAGTAGATCTCATCTTTGATATAGGGATTATCTTCAAGACATTCTAAAGAAGGGCAATATCAATTATTTCCATTGGAAAGAAATTTCAGAGAATGGAATATATTGGAGAACTACAATTAGACATGGTATTGAATTATTTCAGAATTTCTGTGGAAAAAATCAAAAGACAATGTCAGCAAAGTAAACAGCAAATTGAACCAGTATGTTCTCTATGTGGAATTTTGTATTTCACAGATAGATTTGTATAGTAAATTATTTTTAGATTAGTTTTTCTGTCATTTCTTTCTTATTTTCCTTTATTTCTCCTCCCCCCCTTTTTTTTTTTGGAGTTAGAATGACCATACTCATTTTTGAATGGCTGTTTATTATTTATTATCAATTTTATTTAATGTTGATCAATATTTTATATTTCTACATACAAAAATATATTTCTCATAATAATTTGATGTATATTTTTAAAAATAAATAAATAATAATTATCCCTACTATTTTATCAAATAACAATTGATATTCTCTAATATCACTCCAGATCAGTAATAACATTTTTAATAATGAAATTTAAACTTTCCCTATCATGGTTTGCATAATGAGAATCCTTGTGTTATTTATTGTCATAAGAATCTAATAAATTGCCAAATTGAGTTCAATGCTTACTAAATCATTTTATTACTCTGAAAAACTAATTCGGAAATCTTTGGTCCTTGAGTTTGTTATTAGTCTTATTTCTGGACCAACTTTTCAGTCTTATCTTTATACATATATTCCGATTATTATAGTCACAACTTATTTTATTTTAATAATATAGTCTCTGTGTCAATTTTAAAAATAAATAAACAAGGCTTTTTATAAATGAGATATTTTTTAAAATCACTTGTATCATAATATAAAAAAATATTTTCAGAAAAAATTTACATCTAAAAGTTATTAACTATACACATTATTATTGAAAGGAATATTTATGTTTCTGACTAAAATTTCTAGTGATTAACATAAATTTTTAGCCTTTAGAAAGTATAAAATATATATTTGTTTATTCTAAGAGAGTCAAAAACGAGACAATTGTAGATGAATTTCAAAACATAAAAGATATGAGAAATGAATAATATCATCTTTTAAGCTGGTTATCAATGGTTTTGTTAATGGAGTAAATGACTCTTGATTATTATTTGATATTTTTCACTTCATACTAGACAAAAGGTATATGATTCACTTTTGTAATATGAAAATTTATTATATTTTTTAGTCTGTAACTCAGAATTTCCTCCATCCCTATATACAAGTGTATTAGCCAAACACATTTTAAATACTATTCTTATTAAAATAAATACATTCAAATTTAAAGCACTCTTAATTCCATTTTAAAATGTTTTCATTTAAAAAGAAATGTAATTAGAAAGAGAAAAAAATGTGCCTAAGATGTCCTGTGTCTGCTATTTAAAAATTCTGCAGTAATTACTTCCCACACTGGCTGCTTGAGTCTGGCTGCTGTATAATAGAGCTAAATAAATAAGTTTGCTGCATGTCATGTTATGAAAAAAGAATTAGAAATTAATTATTTAATGATGACATCATGAGTTGAATCATTATTGTTTTTAAAAGTCACAACTTTGATTTGCAGATAAGAATTTAAAAAAAAAAAAGTGTTACCAAACCCATCGGGATGAAAATCACTATTTTTATATAAAATAGGTAAAGTAAAAAATAGTTAGTAGGAGGAGCTCAAATAACTAAAAAGTAGCAAAGCTATATATTTTAACTTTAATCTAATAAAAGTTATTAGGAATGTAATGTGTGTGGGTATAGATTAGAAAATATAACAATACTTAATGAATGTATCTTCTAAGCCCATGATTCAATGATTGAATCTGAATCAAGCTATAAACAGTTTTAGGATTTTTTTAAAGACAGTAAGTAGTTGATCTATAGTTAACCTAATTAGCTAACTAATTATTGGTCAGTAAATAGGTATATAGCTCGTCTTCTAGATGATAAAAAAAGAAAGTAAATGTTAACCCTCACTATCCAATGCCTTTTTCCTAAACATTACATTTTGAAAAATTGTTGTAGATAAATTCACTTTGCATTATAGGTATAAAATAAAATAACACACCTAAGGTAAAAATCTATCTAGTATCTTTTTTAATCATCAAATTATATTATATTATATTGAGATATTAAACTCTTATTTGATAGTGATGACCGATAAGAGAGGAGAGTAATAATCACTCAAAATATTGCTATATACTAACAGTTGAAGGCATTTGAAAAGTTTAAATATAGTTTGAATTGTTCTATAAACATTTAATATTAGATGATGAAAATACTTCAACATTTTATTGCAGATAAAATACCATCATCACAAACTTTCAGATAATGTACTTAATAATGCTATAAATATAATATTGAAAATTATACTTAAAACATATATGTATACATTTGGATATGAACTATGATCTACTATTAATTGATTTCAATATTTTTATGCTTACTTTATTGAGACTTGTGTTGGACAGTGATAGCACTGCAGAAATTAATTAACAATGGGTATAGTTTATGTTTCTACATTTGAATTTCAATATAACATTAGTATCTGATTTAATATATTATTTTAACATTTGAATAAAAAATATTTTACATTGTATTTATTGTATCTGATATCTATATATTTTTTATTTTACTTTTTTTTTTTCACCAATTGTTGTTTATGGAATATATTTAGCAATAAAAAACTTTTGTTTGATTTGAATACTTACATCTTTTTTTGCATTATACATCCAGATAGTTGATTTAATTTATAATAAAAAACATTAATTATTGCATGAAATATATAGTCTTTTACAAACTGACTTCAGTAAATAGAGAGATTTGAACTTAGGATTTTTCAGTCTATGTTCATCCTTCATTTCATCTCAAATAACTGACACATATGACCACATATACGTGAAAAAGATAGATGGTCCCCAATATATGTATTTCATGCAGAATCAGCACTCATCAGTTGGGCCAGATTATTATCTTCCATGCATATATACAATCAGTGCTTACTTTATATTAAGATAGCAATTCCTTAAACTTCTGCATGAAAAATGTATATTAAGAATCATCTATATTTTATTCCATGTACATGGTCATGTGTGTCCATTGTTTAAGATAGAGTAGAGGATGAACCCTTAATTTCAAATCCCTTTATTTACTTATATAAGAAACATTCAGTACACTGAATCAATAAGCGAATTACAAGACGATTTAAGTAAAAGCAGAAAAACATTTTTGTATTATGTGTTAATTCTAAAAATTTATTTAATTGATAAAAATAAAGACATGAAGTGGAAGAATTGCTACTTTATTGAACAAGCTTTTATCTAGAAGAATCTTGCTTTTAACTGTTTTACACAGGATGTTGCTATGAAAAATACCAATAAACAAGGAAACTTAATAATGAAGAAACTCATAGACAACATTGTGTGTCATGAAAAATTTTTAAATTTAAAGTATTTTTTTTTCTCATAAATATATAACTTAGCTATTTGTAAATTAAATAATTATTTAAAAAAAAAAATGAATAAAGTAATTTAACTATTTGTATGCTTCCAACAAATAAAAATACTGCATAGGAACCCCTAATTTTAAAATTTATTTTTGTTAGTAAATCTTTAATAAACATATGAATGTTTTAATTAGTTAATTTTTTAAAAAAGAATTAATTACACTGGAAATAGTATTATTTAAAAAAAACATGGTAGAATAAATAATTGGATAGATGAAATTGATTTTTAAATTTGACTTGTTTTAATAAAAAAAAAAAAATTGAAACCAACATCAAAGAAAGAAAAATAATAAAATCAACAACAAAAGATGAGATTTAAAACACATAGTTTTTTTTTAAGCCAGCATATAAGTGAAGAAAGGTTAGTTCTGGCCGAAAAGCAAACCCACGAACCCGGGACAATTGCTTGTAAGGCAGCTGTGCTGACCACTCGGCCACTAATGCTTGACTTAGTTAAATAGAAAAAAGTAGAGGAAAATGCCAATTGGAAAGAATAGTAAACAATAAAGTTGACATTTTTCAATTACCTTGCCTATGATGTGATAAAGTCAGTCACTTAGCTGAGTTGAAATTTTCCCCAGAAGTGTTAATATTGATCAATCTAGAAGTTAATACCATTCTCCTGATATTCATGTGTGTTAATCTTGAGTTTTATATATATATATTGGTTATTCAGCATTCTGTTAAGTTTATCTTTATAGATGATGGGAAATATATTGTATTTTATATTAACCACTCCATGTTTCTATGCTAATCTGTTAAATATTTACAGCTAGAGAGTTTAAATTCTTGTATACATAATTTATCCATTGCTTATATGAACTGTACTTTACTTATTTTAAAGCTAACTTAAACATTATTTATTTGCATTTATTATTGGATTATATTTTAGCTTAATAATATACCAAATAAATTAATAATTAATACTTCATACTTTTGCTGAGATTTCTAGTGCTTATAATATTTATCATATATTAGCCATAATTTGGAATTTTTTTTATAAATTTTAATTATTCTCATAGTCATATGATTGAATTAAGAAGTTATCTTTTTTTAAATGTGATAAAAATCAGGAAAAATAACGAAAAGAAGAATTAATGTAGAATAAGTTATTTTCTTAAATAATTTATTATTTTACTTTTAAGTATTTGAATATTGTCTTGCGTTGTTAGCCGGGAGGTATCACAGCCGCCATGCAAGCAAGTAGTTGGTTGCAGACGGTTGTGGGTTCACGTCCCGGCCGATGCTATGACATATGAAAAGTATTTGAATATTCACATTTTGTCATTCATTTAAAATAACAAAGTTTATTTTAAAAGTAATTTTGTAAATTATGAAATTCCAATTTCATAATTATTAATACAAAGCTAAAAAATGTATACATTAGTTTAATATAATAATCAATAAAGCAAGTCATATATAACGCGACATTGCTTTTAAAAACTTGTATTTACAAATATATAATATAGGGAGCATACCAATAGTTCAAACAAGCTCTTATTTAATAAGTGCTGTAAGAGAAAATATTTAAAATCTCTACCTAGAATAATATTCTTATCTCCAGACGAGCAATTGGTCTGGGGATAAGAATATTCTCGATAGAGATTTTAAATATTTTCTCTTACCGCACTTATTAAGTAAGAGCTTATTTGAGCTATTGGCACTTATTAAGTAAGAGCTTATTTGAGCTATTGGAACACTCCCTATATTAGTTTAATATAAATTCCACTATTGATGACTAGGAGAATAACCATATTATAATATTTGATTTATTTAAAAGTTAGCTTATGATGTAGTTGATATCATTATATCTTATTTTCATATATTGTGATAATTATTGAAATGGTTTATAAACTTGTTTTTTATATTATTAATAATGTCTTTTGTGATTATGAGCATTGGAATTTTTTTTTTGCTCTGATTAATTTCTGTTTTCTGTATCACTGAGGATTCTATGATTTTATAAGCCAGACTTTTGGGAATATTGTAAGGTATGTGTAAAAATGTGTAGTCAATCACTGGATTTATTCAGTATTGGTGCCTATAAAAAATAAATCTGGTGATAATATTTAAACAAAATAATGATAAACTATCAGCACCACCATATTTGGATATCCAGAATCGGAATTATATTGTTTCATGCATATGTACAAATATGAAGATGTTAAACTACGAGACCTTCTTCATCACTACCGGGATGATAATTAACAGTGAACAATCAAGACAATGACAATATCTGAACAACCCAGCTTAACTTAGAATCTCTATATTTAATAGTAAATAAACAAATATACAAGAAGTGTATTGATCTTGCCTTGAATCTGATATAACTGTTAAAAACTATATAATAGTAGAATTCAACAATTTATATTTCACTGGTGCATACTAATTAGAAAAAAATATTTTTATATACTATTGAAAATGATCCTGTTACTTTAAAAAAGAATATATCATGTAAGTTTTTTTTACTGTGAAACATTTAGAAATTATTATGTAGTTGTACAGCAAAAATGCTTTCATTAAATTTAAATAAGCTTAAAAAATGACTAGAAAATATTGTTTAGATGCAAATATCAAAAGAATTCTGTGCCCTCAATTATTCAGACTATTAAACTAAAAGAAAAAAGGTGAACAGGATTTCTTAAATTTTAGCAGAATTAGAACATGTTACATACTTTAAATGATAGTATAATATCATATGAATCTTAAACAAGCTATGTGGAAGACATAAAAACTGGCAACCAACAAAGTGATTTCAAAGAAATGGGTAAAAAGTTTATATGTATTATAATTTGTATACTCTATAAATACTTTATAAAATGGAATTTTAAACATTGATTCTAAATTTATAATATTAGAATCTAGTACTATCCATCATTATCTCTCATTAATCCAAATAAGACTCTTAGTTTATAAATAGTACCATAATATATCTTAAATGATTCAAATGCAAATAGTCTTTTTAGATGTAAAATTATATTAATAATAATCATAATTATGTCTTAAAGTGCTCATTTCAAACTCATATACTGGAAAATTTAAAAGAAGTTGATTGAATGATACTCTTAGTAGTGAAATTTTTTTTTTAGAAAAATGTGAGATGTTTAGAATGATATATATATATATATTTGTGCATTAATAAAAGACATCTGTCATAGTAATTTATTTTCACTACTAACATAAGAGTAAGACTAAACAAACATGTTCATGTACAATCTACAAGATGATAATTCCATAGGTTATTATTGAACAACCTTTATAAGCAAATTAACTATGAATATTACTAACAAATGAATTATGGCATTGAGTTATGACTATGTAAATAGTAATGTCTATTGCCATTACTTTAATTGAACTGGAAGTTTTTACATATATAAGCATCCAGTATTTCATCTTCCTTTATTATAAGAAGGCATCATTGCATGCAAGACTACCAATCATCATTATTTTTTCCACCAGTGCAAATTAATACAATGGCAAAACTGGTCAATATGTTTAATTTACTGGATGTGATTCTACAGAACCCATTATTGTAAAAATCATATCTTCATTGGATTGGACATGTAAAATGAATAAGTAATGCAAGACTTCCTAAAAGATGTTTTATGATGAAAGATCTCACAGATATTTGAAAGGAGTGCAGGATTGATTGTTTCGATTGGGAATTATATGATATAAAACAGAATACTTTGGATAGCTACAAATCAGACATAGTACTGAAGTATTTAGGAAAGGAAATTTTTTGTCGAAAATCTTAAAAAACAGCAGCACAAAATATCAAACAAAGAGAAAATTGAACTAGCATGGTTTATATGTGGATATATTTGTAGTTTACAAATTGGTTTTTATATTCATTGTAAAACTCATATCTAGAACAGTTTTTTCTTTCTTTCCTTGTAATTGGAATTCTCATAACTAAAATAATGTTTACAAGTTTGTTTTACCTAAATATCTTGCAAATTAAAATAAACTTAAAATTGTGTTTCAGTAATATACTTTATTATATAAAAAAATAGATTACATGAATTTACAATGATTTTGCCAGTGTTACAAAGGCATGACTGGTAAATTGAATTAAAGTATTTTGCAATTTTAGTTCAAGTGGTTTAGTCCTGTCTGACTTATGTCTGATGGCTAAAAGTTCTTGGATGGTGCTATATTTGTCTCTTCTCTATATGTCATAGCATTGGCCAGGAGGCAAACCCGCAACAACCATCTGCAACCAACTGCTTGCTTGCCAGGCAGCTGCACTGACCTCTCAGCTAACAATGCTTGACATATTAGTCTCTTCTGGTGCCCAAATGTCACATAGCAGGCAAATAAACACCACCACCCCTGTTTAAATTGGCTTTATTAGAGTAAAAGGTGTAGACAAAATATCCAGTGTAAAAATAATTGTTAATATCTTATTTAAAGGCAAAATGCTGTGAGCTGTAGAAAGAAATCATTTTAATCAATGTATTTCCTGATTTCTAGATTAGTTTTGAAAAAACTTATTTTACAAAAATAAAAATTATCAGATTTTGAATAAACTCTTGATTAAAATTTTAGTCACTAAATAAAAATGAGAAAAAAATAGAGAGTAAATAGACTTATAAAAATGTATTAGCAGCAAAAAAAAAAATGCATTGTACAGGAAATTAGATTGATTTAAAAAATAATAATTACAGATTCCAGTTTCATCAATATAAAAAGATTTAGAGTTCTCTTGTATGTTAATTATAATTGATGCTTTAATAAAGTTGATAAATTATATTACTACTATTAGAAAGATATATGATACTATTAATTATTACTTAAATATCAGGTTATGCAATTTCTCTAAAAAGGTTTAGAAAATAAATTTTAGAAGTCTTTGGTATAATAATCTTGCTTTAGGCAATTTTTGAAATTTAAAGTTCATTTTAAAATAGGATAGTCATTGAAATAGGTACAAGAAAATTCTTTCATTATTCATTTAATAAATAGGTTTATTAATTTAAATAAAAAAAGATTATTAAGTACTAAGTTCTACTATATACTTGTTTAAACAAATGAGTGGGAATAGGGACATGAATGGAGTTAACAAATCTAACAAAAGAATATGAAAAGATGGTGCTGATTTAGTATGTGCTCACAACCATTTCCAATTATAAGATACCTATTGAAAATATTAACCCTAATTAATGTCAATTAATTTTCATATTATTAAATGAATACATTGCATAACTATATAAATTATATAAAATATTTCAAAATAAAAATACAAAGTTGTTCAATATGAAGGAAGAAAAAGTAATTAAGACAAATTTTGATTCCTTAACAAAATAAGCCAGAGAAAGATTAAATGAAAATAGGAAGTAAAATGAAAAGACTTGTAATGGCCAATCATAACTGATGATTATGTTTAAACAAAAATACCTTTTTTTTTTGTCTAATAAATAGTGATTTAGATTTTTTTGGTAAGCCAAATGTTTTAAAATATTTCTAAACCATAATTATATATTATAAAATCATAAATGCATAAAGCCACATTTACCATTATGATCTTCGTTATGTCTCAAAATTTCATCTGTGCTTCCTCTGGGAACTATTGTAATAAGTCACAATAATGCCTTATCTTGATTTTTATGCTATATTCTAGTTCACTTTCAATTTTATTACTGTTTAATGATTTTACAAATAACAGAAATTTGTAGCCACTTAACTAAGTCTTAAACTATATTACCTGCTAGTACTTATGGCTCTTTATACATATCATAACACTATGTATTAATTTGAAATTGCAACTTTTCTCTAACCTTTCTGTCTATAAACCAAATAAAGACTTCAAATTTTGATAGGGTCTATTCAAGAATGATAGTTTTAAAAGTATACTTGTATCTATTATTAAAAAGTTGCTCAAAACATTTCAGTTTGGTCATTTCCTTCTATTTGATATTCATATCTCCTCATCCAATCACAACTTCCAGAAAATCTGTATTGTTTTATTACTTTATAAATGTTATCTTGAACATGATAATAAACTCATTTTAATGAACTCATTCTGTTACATCAATTACGAAAATATGAAATATTTATTGCGATAGTAAATTTAAACTGATAAATTTTATATTTGGGAGAAACTTGATATCATGTCTTGCTTAAACACCAATAAAATGGTTATTAAATTATATAAAGTGATTAATTAAAAACAAATGTCCAAATATATTATGTGACATTATGATTTTATAGAATATCAGAATTGATACATTATATTTATATGTAAATCAAATAAAATGTCATGATAAAATAAATTGTAATGAAAATAATGAAATGTAACTGATAATATATTTTTTAAACAACTATCATAATCCACAGAAGTATTTTCAGTTAATGTCTTCAGTTGAAGAAGATTAAGAAATTAGCTGAAAGTATTCCTGTAGTTCATTATAGTTATTTATGAAGTATATTATAGTTATTTATAAAGTATATTATGACCATTAATCTTCATTATTTTTATGTAAACAAAATGCATATAGATTCCAAATACACAGATATACATATATGATCTTTTCTCATAAGGCGTATTTGAGGTATTTAAGCAATAAGATATTATGAATATAAAATCACTAAACATCACATGATCAAGACCTGATTCTCATATATGATAGTTTACTGTGAACCTTTTAATAAACATTTCAGTATGTTAATATTTAAAATACAATAAAATTTTCAATGAACTCCTTATATTAAATCACAAACATATAAGATGAATGTCAAACTTTCTAATACAATTGTTAATATTAATTAAATTGCATGCCCCCCAAATGAGTATTATATGTTTAAGAAGATGTCCAATTAAAATTCTTCTATTTCTGTATAGAAATTTAATCCTATATGTAACTTATTTATTATACTTATGATGTCTGATATATTATCTGAAAATTTATGTTACCATAAGTAAAAATCAAGAAATATGTGTTAGGAAAAAAATTATCAGGTTTTATTTTTTATCTTGCTATTATTATCTAGAGTAGTAAAGACATCATATTAATGAATATATATAAAATGGTAAAAATTGCAGAGAAGATGAATAAATAATAAAATATATTAAAGATATTTTTCATGAACATCATCAAAACCAGCACTATCTTTTATGCAGCAGGTGTAATTTATAAAGAATTATATGCTAATGATTTACAAGAATATATGTTTACATTCATCTTGTATATGTATATATGTGAACATAATGAATGAGATTATATTCTGAAATTGTGCCAAATGAACAGTTGTTTTTTTTAAAATGTGATAGCTAAAAAAAAAAAAGGATCTTCTTTGTGTTTTTATGTATCTTTTTATTTATTTTAAAAAATCTCTGTTGTGTGCCAGATTCTCTGCATGAATGCAAATTGAGAATAACTAGGCAATAGGGTAGGATACTATGATCAAGTTATAACTCTTGCTTTTTAATTTGCCATTACTCATCATTTCCCTAATATAATTTATGTTAACAGCTCAAATTTAGAGTTATATTATAAAATAATGAAGTTCTCTATTATTAAAAGGTATGTGATAGTAGTAATAGAATATGTAAAAAATTACTATGTTCATTTTTTTTAAGCGTATTTGATAAACTTCTGCTCATGAATTTGGGAAATACAGTTTGAGATAATATTGGCAGAAAAAAACTTTAGACAATCACAATTTGATATATCATATTTTACTTGGTGCAATTCACTGATATCTTCTGAGAATGTGTTTGTATATGTTTATATGTAAAGTTCTCTGTCAAAGAACAGATCAACTATAAAATGTGTTTATGTATGTTAACATGATAAGTTCTCTGTCAAAGAACAAATCACCTATAAAGTCAAAACTACTATGACCAACAAAACAATAGAGATTAATCATTGTTTTGATATGTTATTATTGTGATAACATTTTAATACAATATATTTAAAGATACATCATAAATAATGTTTCTATCACTAGTATTGAAGCACTGGCAAACTACTAATGATATTTAAATGAACTGTTATTTGGACATTGAAATGAATTTACATAAAATGCTATTTAAGGAACTTATGCTATGACCTTAATGTCGATTCAAATTTAGGCTGCATAAAACTTTTAACATTTTTAAAAAGTTTTAATTGCTATTTCTTTTTTGGTAGCTAGTGCAAAGGTAGCTAGCCTAGAGCTAGAAACAAATCATTAATTAATAAATAGATATCTAGGGAGTTTTTTTTTTTTTCAGTTTAAATGGAAAATAAGAATGGAGACATGGTTTAAACTCTTATCATTCAGCAATGCTCAAATCTAATGAGCAAAGTCTTCTCTGACACTATTTTTCTGGAGGGGGGGGGCTATGGATGAGACCATTGCCCAGAAATGTGTTATATAAATGTTTTACATATATTAATATCCTACTATGTATGTGCATTTATACCGTTTATTTTCCTTGTAAACATTTTGGCTTAGGTTTGAATGCTTTCTTACATATAATAGTGAATAATGGTCATGTTACATCTTTGTCAAATCTGACTGAAATTTTATTTACTTATTTGCTGCTTAATGAATCATCTCTCAGATGAAATTTGATCCTCTAAAAGAATTGATCTACCTTATTGCCCAATAAAGGTTGATAAAAAAATTAAATACCATTAATCAAAAAATAGTAAGCATATATATATTTGATTTGTATAGAAGCTCATTTCCTTAAAATATCAAGCATTTAAAGAGAGGATAGGTGTGTATATATATATTTAACTTGTTTCTTGGTAAAATTTATTAGATATTATTTATATTAAGAAAAAAAATCTGTACATTATGCATATATGAATTTTAAACATCATTAAAAAAAAAAATCATAATGCTGATTTCTTCGTCACCTTCTCACCATAAGCATAACTTTATGCAAAGTATGATAAACGTATAAAATGAAATGTTGTTAGCTTGTTTATTTAAAACGTAAATATCAGGTTATTTCTTTTCACAATTACTTCACATGAACTTTCTCTGCACTTGAGTAATCAATAATGCTATATCGTCAGTCACATTATTTCTATAAAAGTACTATTGTGAAATTCAATTTTCAAAGTTCACGATTTTTCCAGCGTTTTGGGTAATCAATTAAACATAAAAAAACACACACACAGAACTGGAAAACTGAACTTGAATTAAACATCAGCATTCTATTTTATAAAATTAATTTTCTTTCGCTCTTTTTAACTATTTCTAAAAATAAATAACATAAAAAGAAAAGAATGGGATTGTAATTTAAAACGAATAGTAAAGTAGAAAAACAAAATGAAAAGCTCCTGTTAGGGCTTGAAGAAAGATTAGGTTTGCTAGTCTGTTGTGAATTTTTTCGCTTCAAAACTGCACTTCAGTATAGCTTTCTGCTTCTCTAATTTCTGTGCAGTTCTTATGGGAGTTTGTGAGGAAGTTGTCCTGTCATTGACCCCACCAAAGCTTTGACGCATGCAGCGCCATAAAAATAACTCTGCGAAAATGGGAGTTCGCAAGGGCCTACATTAAAGATTCTTTCGTCTTCTAGTTTTGATGAATGAGTATTTTGAATTTGTTTGCGATTTGGTCCCGGCATCCAGACAGTACATAAATTTATTCAATCAATAAACAAGTTTTTTTTTTTTTTTAGCAGCTGAAAGAATTTCATTATTTTTTAAACTGAAGCGTATACCTAATGAATTGTTTCTTTTAGAATAGTGAGATATGCGAACATATTGTAATTTTTTTTAAAAAAAATCTATTGCGAAATAAATCTATTGCAAAAAAAATATATATTTTTTTAATTTTAAGTAAAATTCGGCAACTTTAAAGGAAGTTAAAAGTTGTCATACAAAATTATTTTGGGGAAAAAAATGTTCTGTTGTAGTAATAATAAAAGTTAACATATTGTGTATTGATATATTTGTGGAAATGAATATTAAATGTTCTCAATCAATATGTCTGGCAGATAAATTTCAAGATTGAATAAAGTATTGTTTATCTTAGCATTCATACCGAGATAAAAAAAGAAATTCCTAATGATCATAATAAAAGTATAATTATTTTATTTGTCTGTTTCACACGTTATGTGTATATATGTAAATGTTTTGTGTATACATACATGTGAATGTGTGTGTTTAAATAGTTAATCCTATTTTTAGTTTCATCGATAGTATACACAAAAACATTTATATATATGTTTAAAAAATGTTACATTTTTATTTACAACCCTCAAACTCACTCCATTCACAACTTTGACACCATCCACCTCAGATAAATACAATAATGATTATTACTAATCATTTACTAAACTAGAGATTATCTCTAGCACAAATATAAACTTTAAACCTCAGACAAAGATTAATATATCTGATTTTTTTTTTAACAATATAGATACATGGAGTTATTGTAATATCTTTATAGATTTATATATTAAACAATGTCCATACTTCCACATTCTTTTTAAATTCATATAAATAAAGATACAATAAAAGACAAATGACCCCCAAAATGTAAATCGTAATAAAAATTAACAAAAAAAAATTATTTCATTATAGGACTGAAGAAATAAAATAGTATTTAAGCTATAAAGCATGAAATTTATCAAATTATTTTTAAAATGTTAAAAACATGTTAAAAATGAATATACCATCAAATATTGTCAAAATGAGAAAGTAACAGACCCTATAATTGTCTCCTGGTTAATTGGACTTATTTGGTATGAAAATCAATATCTTTTACCAAAAATAAAAAAGTTCTCTTGCCAAAAATTAGTAACAATACTCTGGTTTTTAATACCACTTAATGAATATATTTTGCTCTATGTTTAAATTTTGGCTTCTAGAATGGAGAAAGATGTCACTACTTTCAGTTCATTATACTTAACAAATATGAAGTCATTACCTGAAAAATGATTATTAATGTCATCACTTATCAGAAAAATTAAAATTAGGTTACATTTTAAAACACCTTTACTTTTATTAGTTTGCAGCAGTCTTTAATGAGGTTTTTTTCATCTTCCATTTCCCTGAACTTTTTTTTTTATTAATGCCTTATCAGGATAAAAATGAAACAGATTTTTAAATCACTCACTGCAAATCAAAAGTCTCTCATAAATTTTAATAGTAAGTTGATTAAAAGGAAGATTTCTTTTTCATTCTTATTTTACCCTCTAGTTAAAAGTAGCTAGATGCCCATTAGCCAATAGTAATATAAATTGGAGTGAACTAGTCTGAAAGAAATATCCTAAACCTGATTGGAATTTAAGTTTTACTCGATTCAGCTTTACACTAATGGCATGAGATAAGGAGATACTACTGTGCCACAAAATGTTTTGATGTTTATCTATATTAGGCTTTAGTGATGTGTGATGATTTTAGTGACAATCACAGTTATATTAATATCTAAAACTTATGTTTGTGGGGAAATGTTTGTATACTATTGTCATTTACTATATTAAAAATTTGATGAATAGGCACAGTACATTTTGTACAATGTCTGAAGTTGATATGAATTTAATAACACTCTAATAATAATTATAACTGATGTCAGTAGCTGTATACATTTCTTAAACATTATAAGCATGAAAATGTTTATATAATATTTTAATTTTTTGATTACTATTTAAAATACTTTGAGATACTTAATCAGATGTGAAGTTTTAAAAAATAAAAAGATCTTTAACTAGTATTTACCCTCTAAAACAAACTAACAAACAAATAATATATAAAATCTTATATTATGACTATCATTTATTTTTGGGGGGAATTTTTTTTTTTTAGCTTTTTCTTTTATTTACATTATCTATTAAATTTTTAGTATTTTGAATATAAATACTGTTCTTCATACCTTAACTTCCTTTTAGTATGTAAAAAGTTGTACGAAATTAAATGTATGTAAAAATGTATGTTATCATAAAAGTGTAAAGATTGTATTATTTAAGATTATGGCATAGTTCTAACATTTGAGACACTAAAGTAAATATTATTCAGTTGTGTTTGAATTTAGTTAAATATAAATGATTACTGACAAATTAAGAAACTTGAATAAAAATATTGGAACAAGCATTACAAATCATTATCATGATTGTCAAACAGTCATCAGCAATTGCAATTTTGCCATCTGTGGGTTTGTTTTATATACTAATACAAACCCAGAATCATTATTATTAATATGCGTAATCACTATTAATGAAGATTGCAGTGTTTGAAATGCAATGCATTACTCAAACATATAAAAACCTGATTATATGAATGTAAACAATCAATATAACTAATATGTTTGCATCACAGTTATGTATTAAACAGTAAATACAACATCAATATCATTAATTTACTACAACATAATGGTTGATCACCAGTATAAATTGTTCGTATTTTCATAATCAATTACTATTGTAAAACGTAACTGAATTTTGTTTTCATTATTAATTTATAGTTTTATCTCAACATTGGCGAGTATGATTGTTTACTGTTAGTGTGTAATTCTTTAATGTTTATAATGTTAACTATACTGTCTTTGCATTACTTCTAAATACAATAGGTTAGCAATGTCTGCTTATCAGTGTGAATGAGGTCACATGGTATCATTTGATTGTAGCATTCTTATTACCTAGTTACCATCTGTATTTGGTCTTATACTCTCTCTCTCTCTCTCACACACACAAACCAAATAGTTATTCAGTGACATACACATTAAAAAAAAAGTAGGGAAAGAAGTCTTTGTTTTAATCATTTTAAAGATACAGTATACTAATATAAACGACTCTAAACTTCCTCAAGTTTGTTTACTTTTGTGACCTCTATTAATCACAATTGATAACATGACTTGTTTTTGATTGTCAATGTAGTAACTTTCCCTGAGGTTAGCCGATTACACTCTTGATACAGTGGACTTGCATTTCCTAGTTGTATACCTAAGAATAAGGTTATGTCATTCAGTCATTATAATTTATAGTCTTTTCCGGATATGAGGGATTTTTTTTTTCTTCAAATTAATAACTTTTACTTATATTTTTGAAATAAGTAGGTGTGCGTGTCATGTGTTTCAGCAGTAGTATTAATTTTACCCGGACATCCATTTGTAAATGTAACTTATAGTTATTATATATTTAAGTATAATAATTAATTAGCTTTTTTATATATAAAAAAATGGTTTAATCTATTAAGGTCATAAATTTTATCTTAGTCATATAGGAAATAATACATCTTATTTATTTTTAAAAAAAAAAAAAACTATTCTTTTTACTTTCATTATGAACAGGTCACTTCTTTGTGTGTGTGTGTGTGTGACTTTAATTATTCACTAGAACAGCATTTGTCACTTTTGATTGAAAAAAAAATTAATCCTACATTTATGCTCGACGTTAATTGTCTCTTCTTTCTTTTATTTGACGGGTATTCATTAAATTAAAAAAATATAAACGTATTTTTTTTTAGTAAAATCTTTGACAAAAACGGTATGGAATACAGATGAGCACAGTATAGGGTGGGGTTTGTCTTTAACTAAAATTAAAATTTAAGAAACGATGTTAATTGCTGTTTATTTTCTTCAGCTTAATATTTATTGTGCTCTGAAAGACGTATTTATTTATTTAAATCTTTGTTAATTAAAATGACGAGAAATGCAGAATGAATACACAGGTACATGTGTATAGTGATAAAATAGTAGAGTTTAAGAAAAACTAAATTTTAATTCTAGAGCCCGGTTACTAATTATCTATAATTAAAATATAAAGGTTAATTAAAGCAAAAAGAGTTACGAAGGCAAATTTCGAATTTTGAAAACATAATAGTAACTTCCTTATAATACAGTTCATTAGATTGTCAGAAAATTTTTAAATAGGATCTTTCGTTTTTTTTTTTAATTAATTTAATAAGTATTTATGGAATGTGATAGTATTTTAAATGTTGAAGCAAAAGTAAACATAATCTTTTATATCAGTATTTTTTTTGTTCTAGTAATGGTTTTAATTATGCAATTTGTATAGTTGATATTTAGATATTTTTGTAAAAACAATGTATGAGTTCTCCAACTATGCATTTTTAAAAATTTTATATAACACATTGTCAGACATTTGACCAACAGATTATTTTGGGATCTAATAATAATTACATACCCATATACCCATGATTGCTAGCCTCATTATTATCTGAAAAGGTTTTCAAAATTCACCTTACTTGGAATCAGACCTTAGATCAGCAGTCCCCAACCTTTTTGCACTTAGGAGCACATTCTATAATACGGGCCAGGTGGCAGGCACCATTTATTTTTTCAATGTAAATTTATAGTTGGATATTGTTAATGGTAGACCCTTTTACACTGTAAAAGTATAATATAGTATGACTTACAATTTGATTACAATATAATACAATAATTTATAAGAAATCTTAAAAATTAAATTTATTTGTATCAGATAAATAATTTTTTATTGTGTTCAGATAGCGGCAGGCACACATAAAATGGTCTGCGCAGCCATGGTGCCCACGGGCATAGGGTGGTTGGACCCCTGCCTTAGATTATAGCCATGATTAAAAGCTGCACTAATCACATTGCCACAAGATCCTTTCTATGCTTTTTTGTACTTCATTAAAGTATTTTAAATCATTTTACAACAGTGATTATTCAGTGTCTAAAGAATATTATATTTTTTATCAAACGCAAATTTGTGACAAACCAAATTGTTTTTAGATTGTGTAAGAGAACATATATGTTTTGTGCATAAAGATTACCAAACATGTGTTCCATATAATGCTATATTTTTATAGTAGATTGAAGAGCTTTCAGATAAATGAAGCATAGATATTTTCTTACTTTATTTGATTTAAAAACAAATAAAGTTATAATTAAGGTTAAAACAGTAAACAGTGCAATCTGTTTGTAAATGAATGCAGTGATTTAAAATAGTCTAAAGGAATTTTAATGATTTAGCACAAATCAAAGTTTCCCAAAAAGGAATGGTTTTGCTATATTTAATTCTCTTATGTATTTATAGATCATATTAGACAAGGAGATCATATTTAAACTGTCTTGAAGTTATAAATATATAATAGAAGATCATTTACCATGAATATTTTTGTTTGACTTTTTGTATATATGAAATACTTTAAAGATTTTAAATGATTATCATTGTTGGCCTTCTTGCAATAACCACAAAATTTTAGGCAGATAGGATAAGAGGTAAGATGACTATTTCTCAATGTACAATCTAGAACTTTATTTCTTTTATTTACAATGCTCTTTAATATGTTCAGCAATGAGATGTAATAGTTTAGAACATCTATGGCAATAACATGGAAAATTTTGGCCACAGTAATTTTGTAAGGCCATATGGTATCAGTAAATTAATTCTTTTTCTATTGTCAATTGTAATTTTGTTTAATACTTGAAGAATGTTTAACTTAGATACATTCAGTAATATACATAAGAAGATATTAAAAGTCTAAGAAGATAAAGTAGATAACAAATAAATTGCAGATCTTTTTAAATTGAATGAGAAACTTATAAACCATATGAAATTTCACCAAGATCTGTATGATAATCTGAAGGTTAATAAAGGACTTAGATTATCTAATAATATAAGATAGAAATAGATTATGTATGTAGTTTTTAATCATAGGTTCTATACATACAGTGCATCCTAATGAAAAGATGGCT
This sequence comes from Epiperipatus broadwayi, assembly GCA_028023455.1. Lineage (NCBI taxonomy): Eukaryota > Metazoa > Onychophora > Udeonychophora > Euonychophora > Peripatidae > Epiperipatus > Epiperipatus broadwayi. Next base: position 4,763,381 of record JAQFVV010012485.1, on the reverse strand, counting down.
AGTTATATCTGTAAGTTGCCTGAAGTCCCATCTTCAGATTAACATGTGTTACATTGCTTCACGGTTTAGCTATTTATTACAAATATTTTATGGCATTAATGTATCTGGATTACTGTTTATGACATTAAATGTGATAATGTGCTTCATACCTTTATAGAAAACCCATGAAACAATATGCTAATATTAAATTTTATTTTAAATTGGGTAAAATTGATGCTAAAATATTTGAAATAATTCAAACTATATATGGGGCGAAGCAAGATTTTCAAATAGTTTGCAAAATTTCATAATGGAAAGGAGAACTTTGAATATGCTCTAAGATGAGGCACTATAAGAATATAGAAAAGTCAAAAAGTTAGTGAAATTTTCCAAACTGATTACTTTGTACCTGTCAGACTCATGGAATTCACTGGTCATTCCAAAAACTACTTCCAATTACGTTTTAATGAAATATTTGAAAAAGCAGCTATATACATGCTTTCTGTCCCACTTGTTGACAATCCACCAAAAAGATGCTAGTGTGAAAGACATTAGATACAAAAAGCTACAACTATGGATTTGAAATTCAAGCATTGTAATGGATGATAGGACATGGTGTTACCAATATGATACATCAACCAAATACCAGAAAACAAAATGAAGATTACTAGAAGAAGGAAAACAATACAAAAAAGCTAAATCAAAACATTTCTCACTGTTTTTTTCCTAAACATTTATTCTCAATGAATATATTCCTGAAAATCAAATAATAAATCCTAACCCCTATTGGGATGTCTTGAGTTGATAGTAATAAAAATTTTGTGCAAATGATATGAACACTGCCAGCACAACTCTTGCTCATTGTCATATGCTATTGGCACAGCCCAAACCCAAGATGTGTCCAATTTTGTGACCAGAGAAAGCATTGAGTCTACCCTATTCTTTTGATTTAGCTCCTGCTGACTTTTATCTATCTCCAAAGTTAAAAAGAAGCATGCTGTTGTTTAATTCACAACATCCAGAAGCTTGCAACAAAATTTCTGCAGTTAATTTTGGTAGAGAATTTGTAGAACTGCGTTAAACAGTTTTACAGTTATTTCCAGCAGTATATTGAATAACAAGGAGATATTTATGAATAATCAATAATAAAAACAAAACATAGATAGTGCCTTATATTTTATTTTACATTTTTTAAAACTTTTTACTATAATATGCTGTGTATAACTAAAATGAATAAATATAAGAGGAAGTATTCTTGTGAAAGCGATTTTGTTAATAGCATAAAAGTAAGATATGAATCTCATGTAGGTTTTTTAGCATACTTTTTTATTTATTAATACTGTTGTTCTTAGCAGCTTGCATAATATGTATATGTGACTGTATTTTTTGCTTTACAATAGCAGTTATATATGCCAATTGAATGGAATGAAAAAGAGTTGAAATTCAATTGTATTTGCTTAACAGTTTGTAAATTAGCTTAAAGTTTGATCTTTTGATCACAAATGGAATAATGAGTTGTAGACAATAGAGAAATGTGGTTATATATATATATGATTGTTGCATTTTTTTAAATCCATATCTTTTGTAGTGATAAGTGTTATTTTATAAATAGTTGACATGAAATTGCATTTTAATGCAGAATATGTATATATTGTGATATCTAAGGTCAATCAATATCTTCACAATGCACATGTCTTAAACTTCCACCTTGATGTTTTATTATGGATGAATTATGAAATTAAATCCATAATAAGTATAATATAAGGTTTAAGCATTTTGATTTCATTTAACATTTTTTGTTGTATATTCAAATATAGGATATATATAAATATCTGAATATACTATTAATTTGTTTCAATTATTATCAATATTCAGAAAAAAGTCAAAGATCAAACATTTAAATCTATCCATTAAACACAAATATGTTTATTATGTCAATTTTTGAGTCTGTTTATTTGCAAACATAATTTCAATGTAAATAATCAAGAAATATTTATTAGCACAATGTCAGGCTGTAATTCTAAGGAGAAGGTAATCAAACTTCTACACATGCGTTTTACTACAATATTCAAATAATGGTGTTAAATCCTGTGTCTTGGATCGAGAGTTTACTCGTATTTAACATTGCTCATTGAATATCATAGTGTGATGCATGAGTGAAGGTTTGATTACCTTCTCATTAGAATTAAACATAATTTTGTTATCAATTTTTCACAACAAATTTTCTTTTCCAAAAAATCTGCAACTGCTTATCTAATTGTACTTCTCCATTGTATTCTGTAAGTCAATCAATATTGCAGTTGTTATTGGATGTTTTTTTGAGATTGTCTTTGAAATAGAAACTGATTCAATCTTTTTCATCATAAATTATTCTAGTAGGAATTCTGCTGACATTTATTCACTTCATATAGATAGGAGATTTGAACTCAGACTTTCAAGCATCTTTCATCTATCTACACTATCTCATATCACTGATACATATGATCACACACATGTAGAAAAGATCAATAATCACAATATACATATTTTATGCTGAACCAGTACTCATCAGTTGGTTCAGATTATCATCTCTCACACACATATATAATCAATGTCAGTTTATATTAAGATAGCAAATCTTCATACTTTAATGATTCAGCACGAAATACGTATATTGGTGATTATTGATCTTTTCTACATGTGTGTGATCATGTATATCAGTGATATGAGATAGTAAGGATTGTTGAAAAATGCCTGAAAGTCTGAATTCAAATCCCTTATATTTGCATTAGGCTCCAGGTATATGAAGAGTGTCTGTATTTCAAATATTTCACTTCATATATATAACCCAATAACAATGTTTTTTTGCATACCTTCCAGAATATAATGGAGCATTCTTAAATAAAAATTCTCCAGTGCTTTACATTTCATCAGTAGAAAATCCATCTTTGATCTTAATACAATAAATTTGAAAACAGGTCAAATAAATTAATTTAGTTGAAATAATTATAAAACTATGCTAAAATACACTTTCTTTTAACTTGTTATTAATAATGGTAATATAACTTCTTTGTTTAGATTTATGAAGTTAAGATTATGTTTCTAAGTAACTGAATAATATTACCAATAAAAAATATTAATTCTTACAATATTGGTGGTAATTTGAACCCCTTAAAATAATTCTAATTTTACAAATTTAAAACAAATGTCATGGGTGTTTTGTATTATTAAAGTAAATAAGCACATAGATGTAAAACCTGTTTTTTTTTTTTTTGGAATTGGGCAAATCTAAACACAATGGAAGTTTATATATATTAGGATGTTTTATGAATTGCCACATTTACTAATTGTAAAAGGCAGACACAAAATACCTTTCTATTACTGCCTGCTCTTTCAAAAACTTCATTATCTTGGTTTCTAAATTTACAATATGCAGATTATAAAAAGAAATTATTTCACACTCAGCTGCCTACTATATATATACAATTTTAATGCACAAATCAGCGCATAACAGCAGAGCTTCTTCAATTAAATCACAATTTATTATAAACTTAATATAAATTATAATACATAATAAATAATGCCCGAGCGCTTTCAAGAGAACTTGAAAGCGCTCGGGCATTATTTATTATGTATTATAATTTATTTTAAGTTTATAATAAATTGTGATTTAATTGAAGAAGCTCTGCTGTTATGCGCTGATTTGTGCATTAAAATTGTATAAATATGCAGATTATTGTTTTATGCTTGCAAAGCAAAAGATAATCCAAAATATTTTTAATGTTTTGAATGCAATATATAAATGCTTTTGTTTAGTAATTAGCATTCAAAAAGTTTAAATGCTTCATCAGTCTATAAAATTTCAGTGACTTTTAGCTTAGAAAGCCATCAAAAATGTAAATCAATATAAATACCTTGACAGTTTTTAATGTAAAGTGATGAAATTGGGTATTGATGGTTAATACAGACATCAATAAATTGATACTGCCATTAATATATTAAAGGAATATTTCATCATAGGATTTAGATAGCATAGCTAAATTTGTTGTATATTAAGTTGTTGTTTTACCTAATTTACTATATGAAAGAGTTACATTGATCCACATGAAATTATGCATAGAAACACTGGAAATTTTAAGTTAAGGTTATTCCAGAGGATTTCTAAAATACAATAATTAAATCATGAGTGCAGTAGGCATGTTTTTCAATTTGCTTGATATAATAATATTGAATCTACTATTGTAAGAGTACATTTTCAAATGATTGGGCATGCAAAGCAAATGAATGTCATATATCCTAAAAGTATATTTGATGATGAAGCTGTGCATGATTTTTATTTATATTATAAATATGAATTTGAAAAATCTCTAAATAGATACTATATTGCTTGCTTATGCTAGAAAGATAATAAAATGCAACAGAGAACTACATTTGATATCTTTGGGAAAATAAAATTTGATGCAGAAGTTACAAAACTTTATCACAAGATAGCAAATAAACAGATTAAAGGACAAACACGACTATGTGAGAATCTTTGTAATTCATGTATTAGTTTGTATAGTCATTGCAGAAACTCAATTTAACATTTTTATTTTTTGCTTTAGTATTTGTTTATATAGTTAGAGTAGCCATTCTCATTTTCAAGTGGTTTATATAGAATAAAGAAGTACCATATAAAAAGATTTCTAATATTTGTATACTATTCTAAAGTCTCCAGTTTTTTCTGATTCTTTCATATCTTTTTATTCATGAGATATTCCTTATTTATAATAATGTATCTTTAGATTTTAAACATGCTACACTTCTGAAGTAAATTTGTCCACTGTCCATTAAATAAATAACAAAGCACTACCATAAGTCTTAAGAGAGATATACAAATGTGATCCACCACCAGAGAATTGTTCTGCCATTAATATAATTTATTTTAAATCTTATTAACCTTATGTTTGAAATGTAAATATCTGAATATATACTTAAATTATTTACTACCTACTAAATTTACAAGTTTACCCAATATGTTACTCAAGCACCAAAACAAAATATTGGGCACATATCAATGCAAACAGAAATAAGACAATACTTCACCACCATTTATATTATATGACTGATATTTAATTTTGGGGTTTTAATAATTCAATTGGTTAGAATTTGTAAGTTTTATAGATGATAATTAATTTATTATAGTCTCTAGTTTAGCTTCATGCATTTATATATTAAGGTATAATTATAAAACAATCACATATAGTAAATAAACCATGAGCTAAATATATAATAAGCAATCATGAAATTTTAAAACTTTATGGATAATAATTAATCATTGTGTTTGCTTAGTGTACTTTCATTACTGAAATACTGCATATTTATAGCATAGCAGCCAAAACTTTATAATGAAAAATGGAAAGAAATAAAAGCATATAAAGTCAACAATCATGATTCTATCAAGTCATCTACTTTAAAACATGTAAACTGCCTTCATTTTTTTCAATATCAGAATTAATTGATTCATTTTTTACTACAAAATGATCTTGTTTATAGTAAACACCATATTTAATTTTTGCAGTCATGCATGATTATGGTATCTAATGAATAATTGTTAATCCTTCAGTTTTTCATTGAAATGTTCATAACTATTTTTAAAATGTGATTTAAAACAATTTATTTAATTTTAATGCTTGCAAATGTTAATACTAGTGAAATTGAAAATGTTATTTGCTGTATCATATTATAACTAATCTGTCTGAATTTCATTTATTTTTTTACAATTGTAATTTACACACAAATATACATTATATATTATATTCTTTGCCAAAGTCAGATTGAGTAATTACCATAATGGATGATTAGCATTGTTGTAGTATTCCTATTGCTTATTATCTTATTAACAAAATTTATTCCATTTGTATGTATCTAGATAAGAGGATACTATGACCATGTGAAAATATTATTTGATCATTATCAGAAATAGTTTGCCACTACTTGCCACTTGTATTATATCTTATTGTGGCAACTGAAATTTAGATATAAATAATAAAATAAATGAAGTCCCTTGTATTGGATCTAAGAATGTGAATACCAAAATCCATAAATAATACTGAGCCCTATGTAGTACATGGCTTTTATATCTAAATACGTTTCTACCAATCAAATTTCTCAGACACACCATAAAGGCTTGTTACCAATCTTAAACTATTGTTCAATGTATTATCCTCTAGACTAATTTCTTTTATTAAATGTATATTTGAAAAGCACTTTAATATTCACACAGAACAATAGTTTGACTTTTTATTTATATGTTTAATTATGAACAATATGATTTTTTCATCATGAATGTTTAGCAATTGGTCATATCTAAATACAGTATTTAATCCACCAATTCTTCAATATTTATATTTTCTAACAAGATGAGATAATTAATATCCCTATTATAATAATGCCTGATGGAACAGAAATATGGCAAGAAATAAGATGTAATAATTGTCAAATATGCCCGATACATATTTATGACCTAACATATCTTTTTGATTTATGACAGACTCCTCTAAGTTTGTTTTAAATCTTATACTAAATGTCTGAATGCCAAAACATTTAAGATTTAAAATCAAATTAGTTGTAATTAGAATATGTAAATAAAATGTTTAAAAATTTATTTCTGAATGGTTGTTCGGGTATTTCAGATCTCTTGATCACCTGAGACACTGAGTTTTTTGATGAAGTACCTATATCATAAGAGAAAATGGTCTGAAAGATTTTATATAGATGGTTTTTGTTAATTTATTATCCATGTGTACATAAGTATTTTAAACATATTTTATCTTTATGATCATTGTTTTTCAATAGTTATCAATTTACTGTTTATTTTACAATTCATATGCATTTGTACTATAAACAATGGAGAATGCCCTTACTTGCATAGTTTGCTAATTTCATCTTTGTAATGAGTATCACTGGTACATTTGATAATTCTTCATTAAAAATTTAAATCTAAGATAAATAAAGGGCTAATAAAGGCACAATACATTTCTAGATGTTAGGCAGTCAAGAAATCAAAAAATCTGGATTGCAAACAACCAGCAGAACCGCCCACATCATTTTCAACACCAGACAGAAAGAAGCAGAAAATGTCATGTGGAAAAATTTATAAATATAATCATTCTTATTTGATATACAGATTTTTGTCTTCATATAAAGATCCATACAACCCTATGTGTGAAATCTTCTGAAAACAGTTGTCAAAAGATTGTGTGAGATCTGAAATACTTTGTCACTTTTTAGATATTATGCATAATGAATTTAAGATTAAGTCACTTGAATTTATTGAAAGAAAGACAAAATTAAAATGGCAAGCTAAGTTTTTTTTTTTTTTCAAAACATACTAAACTAAGTAACAAAATAGTAAAAGCTTTCAAAATTGCTAAAACAAATAAACAAAATGCTGTGTCCGCAAGTATGACTGGGCAGCTAGCAAATGAATATATACAATAAAAGACTCACAATATTTTTAAGTAATCAGAATAGTGAATAGTTTGTAACAACACTATCTCTACAGTTCACTAATGTTCAATTTTCTCGATGTACATTCAGGCTGGCTGCTACAAAGTGGTTCACAATGGGCTAGGTTTATGCACCCCTTGGCCCCGGTCTAGGTTAGATGTACATGAACACATCATAGTGTAGTACTGAGACTGACTATAAGCTCCTTACAGCTTCCGTCTCTGCAACAGTCCACCAGTAACTCCACTTGAAAACTGCTGGAAACTCAACTCTTCATTTAGCTGCTATTCAGATGGTTTCCTCAGGCTATGGTCTCCCAATCTCTGTGGGCCTATTCAGCTATGCTCATGAACTACATTTCCACTGAGCACTGGACATTAACCAAAGCACTGATGCTAGATCTCTCCTACCAGAATTGAACAGGAAAGTCAACTGGAGATGCACTCGAATAATGGCCTTACGTACGTTACATACTCTTTTTATAGCTTTCTGATAACTGCAACAATTAATTACATTCTCCAATAAGGTAAGGTCTCTTATCAAAAAATATTTGCAATCAGCAAATATTTCTTGAAATTGTCGATCGCCATTATGGTAATACTTTAATTAAATTCCTCAGTTATCAGTACACAAACTAAAAACAATCTCATATAAATTCTAGTTTTTCTGGAGTGCACAAATTTGTATGCAATTTTTAGAAAAATACAACACAAAAAAACTTATACATTGGTGAAAATTTCATCTTATCAGCAGCAATAAACATTTACAAAACTAATCATGGTTCTGATATATCAAAACTTTAAAAAAAATTTCCTGTGTTAAATGACCCAATTAAAGAAGAATAGATGACTTTCAATTATAGTCATGCAAATGCTAAAAAGAAACAAATTTTACAAGGTGAACTGTTATTTGTTGCAACAAAAGATAAATCGGAAAGCATCTTTGTTTCTCATCTTCTTGAATAAAATGATTTTATCTTAATTGGCATTGCAAAGTAAGTGCATGCCATTTATAGCCATTTTTTTAAAAATCGGATTTATCCTTAGTTGTATAATATAAAGTCATTTATCAAACTGAAATCGCCCATAAGTATGGAAGATGTTGAAAAATTTTGAAAGGCGAGTGAATGTTAGATTTTATTAGAAAGTTTATAAGTTTTTCGTTTACATTGTTTTTTTTACTTTATACCCAATAAAGGAAAGTGATAAGGTCAATGTTTAGCTCACTATATCAAAATCCGAAGTGACCCAATGATCTAATTATTTCTTTCTTTATAAAGTCTTAAAACAAAAACAAAGTTTGTATATACCTCAATAATTTAACAATGACCAAAAATTTACTTCCCATCAAATATGTCAAACTCATTAGAGGACGTAATTGCATTTACATTATTGATTTATAAAATCACATATCTTTAAAGTCATAACAAGTCAAACAGCTAAAAAAAAATATGTAATAAACTTGGCATCATGTATTTAGATATAATTTTTCAAATGTCTGCATAAATCTTGACATAATATTATCTTTATTATTATGTCTATTTCTAAGTCTTGATCTTTCTGGCATTTTATTTATTTATTTATTGTTTATGAGTAGAAAAAGTTGTTTGTTTACATACGTACTGTCAAGTATAACATATTTTACATGCAAATTATTTATTTTCAGAAAAACAAAGCAATTAATTTAAAACTTTAAAACTACAAGTAAGTATTGAACTCAATAAGAAATTATTCTCGTATGCAGAATAAATGAGTAGCTTGAAAATGTAAATATATATGCAGATGCAAGCTGTAAATGAACTGACTCATTTTAAGCATGTATAAGTATATAAGTTTAGCAGAAATAAAGATGCGAATAGAATGTATATTATTTTGATATATATAAAAAATTGAGTAATAATGACTTAATGTCATTAAAATATATTGTTGGATTGCATTTTACATTTTTTCAAATCAACAGGAACTGCCCAAAATATGTTTCACGCTACATGTTGTGCTTTGTTTTTCCCAAATCATACCAATAGTTAAAGATGCATTGCCTTTAGATCAAATTATTCAATTCAGAATGGAACTGCTATAAGAAAGTCTTTTTTAACTAATCATTTTCTAAAAAACTAAAATCTGAATTACCCATATCAATTTGATATCAGATTATAATTCTGAAAAAAACTCTTTTCTCTACATTCTAAAAATTTTAAATTCAGAAATTCAATTTTTTTTTTTTTTAAAGTGTCATAGCATCGGCCGGGACGCGAACTCGCGACCCGGGCAACTGCCTGCAAGTGCAAGGCAGTCGCGCTGACCCCTCGACCACCAATGCAAGACAATCCAATTTATTTTGTTTTAAAAAAAAAATCAAATTTTACAAAATAGCTTTTTTTTTTATCACCGCATTTAATATATTTTTTTTATAATACTGTAAAACATAGAACTTACATTTGTTATAAAATTAAAAATACAATTATAAAGCAAAACAATTACTTAACTTTAGTTTACAAACTAGTAATAGGAAACTAGATTTGTTTACATGGAAATGATTTTCAAATTGGGATGCTTAATTAAAGATATATAGCAGGGGTGGCCAACTTTTGTGTTCATAAAATCTATTTTTTATTTTAAAAAATGTGTTGCGATCGACTTGTTGTCATAGGCGTAGTCGAAGTGGAGAGGGAGGTGTGAAATACATACTATTTTTATATATCTACCTAGTAAAAAATAATTATTTAACAGGCCAAAAAACTCATGTCCAGAGAAATTAAAGCAACATGAGTAATTATTAACAATATTTATTAATTCAAATTAGCTACATCAAATCAAGATTAAAAATATTATTTTCAGTAATGATACGACTTACTGGACTTCACCTATCTAGAACTAAAAAAAAATTAGAACAAAAACAAAAATAACAAAAAAAACGTGAAAATCTTGACTTAATCGATCGACCAGTGGACACGATCGACTTGTTGGACATCCTTGATATATAGCTTAACCATTTTTTTTAGAATTTAATTTTTAAAAAAAAAACTGTCATTTTTAAAGTATTGTTTTTATCTAATTTTAACCTACTACTTGAACATTTTAACTATTGTTGAAATTTGGAATATGATTTGAGTTAAGATAGGAAATATTTAGAAAAAAAAAAAAAAATGTTTTATATGTCTGGAAAAAAATATTTTACATGTCTGGAAAAAAAAAATTTAAATAATATATAAATGTAGTTTACCAATGTTGTCTATGTTATCATCATTTTCAGACTTATCAAACCATTGCAGGATAGTCTCTCCAAGTTCAATCCATTTTTTTGATCTCTAGCCTCTCTTTTTCTCATAACCTCAGCACAGTTCCTTATTTTATCCATTCATTTCACATTTGATCTCCTTTTAGGTCTTTTACAATCTCTTGGAATCCATTTTAACATTCCAACTGTCCATCCATTATCATCTTTTCTAATAATATGCCCAACTCAACTCTAATTCTTTCAATGATGTCAACAACATCTGTTTATTCTCATACTCATGTATTTCATTTTTGATTTCTTCTTATTACTCCTAACACGTATCTCTTCATATTTTGTTGAATGGTCTGAAGTTTCTCTTTTTTGCTAAGTGCCCAAGTCTCGGATCCAAAAATAAAAACTAGTAAACCATATTTTGATCTTTTTGTTATTGTTAAATTGTAATTAAATAAATTAAGAACTCTAATTTGTTATTGTTGTACTTAAATAAAGAACTCTAATAATTTTTTCTCATTCCATATTCAAAATTTATTGTTTATAAAGTAATTTAATCTCTTTCACTTATTAATCATTTTTATCCACATTTTATGGCTTTAATCTTCTGCATCACCTTAACAGTATTTTTTGTAATTTTTTTGAATTAATATATATATGCGTGTGTATAATTTAATAGGAGCTACAAGAGTAAAATGTTCTGACATATGTTTTAATAGAGATGGGCACTATTATTTAATTGTATCTGTTGAAATTCATCCCAGTTAATAACAAAGCAATTCATGTTGGCATAAGTACTTTTGGCATCAGTAAAAAAAACAAAAAACAAAATTTCAATGTTAAATTTTGGCAACTTTGACCTACTCTTCATTGGCCCTTATTCAAATACTTCATTCAGTTCTTTTTTAATACATTCCAAAACGTCTGCTTCATTTTTTTTTTTCTATTATGTAATAAAATAATCCAATTTATACCATGATTTAAATTATCACAAGCAGAATTATATTGGTGTATTGCATACACATACTAGTGTATATGTGTAGCAAAAGTACTTAAGAAAATAATGGGCATTCAATACATATTTGACAAATAAAACAATATTTGTAGTATATAGCATTAAAATTTTAACAATTGTTATATTTTATGACCAAATTGTAGTAAAGGCATGAAAATAGATTACACTTGCAAATAATATAATACTTTACTTGAAATTTTACAATGAATATATTAAATTTATTTAATTAAAACTAAATTATAGTAAATGTTTTTAAAATAAGAATCTATAACAATAAGTGGAAATTGAGTTATGGAAGAATACACAATGCTAATATATAAAAAAGCTAGTGAAACAAACTTAATTTATTGATCAATTTATTGTCATAACAGATTTAAACAAAATACCACCTTTTAAATAGGGATATGCAGGACAAAGACTTTCAACAACCTTTCTACTTCCAAAAAGAATAGCAATTAGAAGATCCTATTCATTTGACAGCAAGGTGATGATGATTTTTAGCAGTTTTCTATCTTTGTTTTATCATTTGGTTAAAAACAACACATTCAATTGACCAATCAATTATTATATGGCTAGTTAGATTTCTACTGGCAACCATTTAAAAAGAAAATTCTAAAACAGTTTTGAACACAAAATAATTTCAATGTTGGACATGAGTTGAAAACTCAAATCATTATAATATAAAGGCAGATACTTTAACTATTATGTCATGAGGCTTTTTTAACTTATGGATATATATATTATAATGGTCAGGGTATATGATGGAGACTTTCCCTATCTGCCATACAGGATGCCACTAGGCTATTTGAACCTAGAACATTTATAATGTAGGCAAGATCTAATTTTATTTTATTATTGACCGTTAGCCCATGCCACTAGTTCAGGGAGACACAGAGATTTAATATATAACTTATTAAATGTATTTCAATACTAAAATAAAAAATAAAATAAGCCACTGCCAGTAATAACACACAAAAACAAGTATTGTCACACATATATAAATTTAAATTTGAGGAATAAATTAATCTTACTTTAATTTGTTATTATTATTTTATACTTTAGTTTAAAATCCGCACAGATGGACAGTTATATAATTTTGTTTTAGAATATTGAGCATAGATAAGCTACATAAATTATGCATTTAAAACTTTTCAAAACATATAACCTCAGGCTAAAAATTTGTAGCTAAACCAATGCTCGCTTTCTGATATACAGACACAAGCAATGCAATATGAAGATGTTAGTATAAAAACATGCTGACAGGAATGTACATTTGCAATGTGATGTTATTTAAAAGAAATGATCCTCATCCAGTACAGAAATGGGTGTCTGTCTGGCGAAGGAATCATATATATAAAACATTAAAAAAACCGAAGTGCTTCATATGGAGAAAGAGTGGTACTTGCCATCTTATAGACCCTATCCATAGAGTGAAAGGAGATCAATGTCACAGGGAATACTCTGCATCCATTGCAACATGATAACTACACCTTTGGGTCATGCATTCAGTTGGGCACATGACCCTGTATGCTAACATGCTTCACATTACATTGATATAATTACCCATATATCCCTCTACCAACATCGACTCAACTACGAAACAAATTGCCTGAAATTAACCCCCTTAAAACTAACATAAACTTTAATGAATCTATGCAGCCATCTATAACCAATTTAAATTTAATACATTTTAATAATTTAGTTAATAAATACAAAAATAAATAAAGAAAAATGGAAATGATTGATTAACAAAAAAAAATGATTAACTGATCTAGCGCCTATTCTTGGTCAGATAAGAGTTCTTTTAAAAGTTATGTTTAGCTGACACATTAAAAGCTTGTTTAAAAGATCAATCTATAAGTTCATATTGAAAAAAGCTTGTACTTCCCAGAGTAAGGCTTTACGAATCCTCCTGGTTGAGGCAGGTTTATGGAAGTCCGTCCTAAGTCTCGCATTCTGTGTAGATTGTTCTCTTTGGAGATGAAACCACTGCTTGCCAACACTTGGGGCAGGAACTGTCATCAGGAGACCTCAGCTGGTGCATGCAAAGAAAAGTAATTTTATTGCAAGACCCCTACATTAAGGAGTCCGCAATATGGTTGCAAGATTAATAGTCAGATTAAAACAACAATCAATTATTTTTCTTTTTATAGTATTAGGCCTCCCTTATAAATCCTACGGATCGATCGAACATGACTTCACTGATCCTAAGGTCTGGATATTTTCCTTTCTGGCCCTTGCATGGCTTGGTGCTTACATTGGTCAATCTTTAATTTTTTTATATCTCTTATCTGACCTTACAATCATATAAGTGCCCCAAGGGCCAGTTTGCTTTTCATTCAATTATATTTCAATCATTTCCATTCACTAATTGACATTTGTTTCTATTTTCTTTTATATTACTTAAAACAAAAATATTAATCTATCTTTAGATCTTTATTTTTTTCTACAAAAAAAGTACTTTTAAATACTTTTTTTTTAAAGTTTTCCATCTGTGCGATAATATATATGTTGAACATAACTCTTTTAATTTTCTTTTTTTTATGTTTTTAATAAATCAATTTTTATTTAAGATTTACTTTTCCCTTTATTTTAATTTTAAAATAATGTAATGGCATATGTATACCGTTACAATATATATATATATGTGTGTAATATAGGTTGGGAAAGTTTATGAACTATAAAGGTAATTAATTAAAAATGCATGAATGTACAGACTTCTTTTATTAAAAGAATCATTGTTTCTTCTTTTAGATTCTAATTAATATTTTGTTGAGAGCCATTTTTTCATTTTCATGTTGAGTTTAAATCCTTCATTTACAGTGTATAATAATGTCTGGATACAAAACTCTTACTTAAAAGTATATTTGAGTCAAGACTAATTTATTTCTGAATCTATAAATGGTTTTCTATTTCATAATGATAAATCTAAATGTCATAATATTTGATTTAAGTGCAAGCTAAAAATACATTTATTAAATATTCAGCTGTTTTTAAACAATTAAACTTTATATGGTAATTACGAAATATTTCTTATTGTATTGACTGAAATTACAAAAATATATAAATCTTATAAAATTATAAATAAATAAATGAAGTATTTATTGCCATATGCAAATAATCTTTTTTTTTTAAAAAAAAAAGATTATAACTCATAGAATTCTAGATGTAAAAATAAGTAAATCATTGCTTGACGATTTTAAACTTTTGCATCTTGGATACATTCTTGTTTCACTGCAGCAGTACATAATTATTTGTCATTCTTTCTTTTTTAAAAGTATCCTGTTTGTTATATAATATTATTTAGTAATATAATAACTGCAGACAGTCTTATTCAAAGTTTGAGTACATTGAAAGTTAATGGATTTCTTGAAGTGCTTAGTGAACTAACGTACCTTGTGTATAAGAACATCATGAACTTTTTTTTTTACTTATATATCACATCAGTTTTTATAAGAAAAAGATAAACTTTCATTATGATATTAAATTATGATTATATGTTATCAATAAGGTTTTAGTTATAATAAAGTGCTTAATTCAATTTGATATGCAGGAAAACTTTTATTCCAAAATATTTTCAAAATCAATAAGTAATTATACAAAAAAACACAATTTTTGTTTATATAAACATGAAGTATATGAGTTTATTTTGGGATTGTATAAAAGCTAATTTATCAAAAAGAAAAATGTATTTTGGAAAACTAGGGTTGGCTGATCACGTATCAATCAAAGAGAGAAATTATATTTCCTTTGTCAGAAACTCATATCAGATCAGACTAAGATTCATATCTAAAACAGACTTATTGATTTTATTAGTACATTTACAGGATCTTCAGAACACAATTTTACCTTGTCAATTTTTTTCACATGCTGTATTTATCATCAGTAAAATTGATAAAAATAGAGAAAACAAAAATGTCTTGCAATATGTTATAGCATGTTTAAGTTTTTTTCTTCAAATATTAATGAATTTTATTTTGAAGGATTTTAAAGCATGCTTTAATTTTGGCCATAGCTAGACATTTTTAATTCTGCTTCCAAAACAATATTTATGTAATTAAAATTTTATTTGACCTAAAGGCAGTTAAAACATTTTGATAGCATTCTAGATTAAGTCTTTGATACCGGCTGAATTTATGCTTGCTAGCAGTCAAAACTTGAAATACAATGAAAAAACTATGTTAGAGATCTTAATTATATTAAAGTAAATCTTATACATTTACTCTTAAATCCCCACCCCCAAATTAGAGTAAATATATAGACCTCAAATATTTCAGAAAATAACACATTTTAATATAATATATATATATATATTGCTAATGTGAAAAGAGGAAAGTATTTGAAAAAAAAAAAAACTTTGACCACTTTTTTTAAATATATATAATTAATTGGGGGGAAACCCTAATATCTAAATACTAATTAAGAGATGTTAAACAGTGATTTTAATTGAATGTTTAGAAGTAAAGTAGTAGTTCTTGAAATATGCATTGTCAAAGTAGTTTCTGAAAATATATGAGTCTGGTGATTTATCTTATTAATGATAATAAAAAAGAAAATTAAAAAAATTGGACAACAATTATTCAAACATATATTCTAAAGATAAATCAACAGAATTAACACCTTATCTTCCTGAAATATTTGCATTAGACTACAAATCCACTGAAAAGAAATATTATAATATTGTTGTTGTGATTTGAAAGAAAAAAAACATTAAGTGAAGATAAATATCTTTCCTGAAATTTATATTCAGTAAAAAATTCCTTAAAATTTGTGGGAATACTAAAATAATTTGCTGTAACAAAAAACAGATGATAAAAGTTAATTATAATAACTATAAGAGTATTTTTCTCTTAGGTATGAGTAATAAGGCTTTTGCAAGAATTATTCTGATGGGATTATAGAAATTCTTGAGGTACAATGTGAATTCCAAAAATGAATATTTTGCTATTGTTTGGATATGTTAATGTATTCTTATTTGTTTTTATTAAGAATACAATATTAATATTTGTCTGAAGTTTTGTGATGAGGCATTTTAGTATTAATTATATATTGGACTATTTCCATTATATAATATTAAATATTGAATGTCTGTAGAAAAATTTCAAAGTTTATTTAAACATTGCACATACTTTCAACTGTTAGTAATATCACACATGTTAATATATAACATAACATTTCACCTAGTATTAATCTTTCTTCTTTAGGTGTTGCTTGTCTGATAGTATAGTACTAACATTGAATTCAAACCTGGATCATTAGATTTATAAATATTGAATTTAAGGTAATGCACTAACCAACTGAGCTATTCTGCCAAAGACAATTGGTTAGAACATTTACCTCAAATTTATTATTCACAAATATAAAGGTCCAGGTTTGATTTCCCTGCTAGTACTAACACTGATTAGGCCAGCAACACCTGAAGCAAAGAGGAGAATAGTAGCTCTTGAAATGTTGTATTTTGCACTAACCATTGAGCTATTACCAACAATTGAAAATATTTGGAAAGCTTAAATAAAGTTTAAAAATTTTCTAAGGACATTCTATATTTAATAGTAAGTAGATGATGGAAATAATCCAACATATAGTTAATGTTATTAATATATTGTTCATAACTTTTCTAATGCATTTTCATTATTTTTTTATCTAATTTATTCACTGTTTTATTATAGATACCATTTCTTAAATTTAACCAGAATCAGGTTGATGCATATTAAGTATAACTTTAAAAAAAAACAAAAAACAAATTATTTCTCTCTTATTTTTCTATATGCCTACTTTGACTTCAGGAAACAATATACAAAATTTGTTTTAATGATGTCTGCATTTTTTTAAGTGTGTACATTATCTAATGATAGATTCAAAACCTAAAAATTTATGGATTAATTTCCAACTAATGAAAATTAATTTTTTTTTAGTTTGGTTATTTAAATGGATTATATCCTGACATATTGTTAAACTAACATCATTAGGCTTTTGGATTAAATTTCAAAAATAATTAGTTGAACTTATTAAATCATGTCTTCAATTGCTATCAGGTATTTTAGCATTGCAATTTTAAATTTAAAATAAATTTAAAATTTAAAATGATTCAAAATAATAAGATTTCACATTTCTGATATCATATCCTAGAATGAAAAAATAACTTGATATAAAATGCATAATAATTATGTTACAGAGTAGTAAAAAGGAAAATATTAAATAAAATTTATATACTAAAGCACTAGATTGAGCCCAATAGCTCATTTATTACATATGATGCATCTTAATTTATTTCCTCTATTGGGAATTACTCTCCCGCCACTAGATTAAACTTAGTAAGACCTTATCACTGATATTAATTAAGAGATTTTATTTATCATATAATTTTTTTTTATCAAGAAGCTTTTTAAGTTGTCTTCTAGTATGACTTATTGAGAACATTTTCAATAAAGGCTTACATAGATAACCACTTGAAATTAATGACAAATAGCACTATTTGAAATTGTTAGCTATTAAAACAATCTTCTGGTAGTACTTTATCCAATGAAAGCCAGTTTTATGAATTTTTATGCTCAAGATTCATTATAAAACAATAATCCAGATATTATGAGATACAATAGAGCTATGTTAAGGATTTTTAAAATGTACATAATATTACAAACATCTTAGAAAGTAAAATAAAAAAAGTATTTGTATTTTATAATTGATTAATCAAAAATCTTAAACTCGGAGGTAAAAAGCCAATAAACTCACCACGCTGTCTAATGCATGTTGGTGAGCAGCCCATCCATGTTCATATACTATATGAAAACTGTTTACAGCATTGCTTCAAGAAGTATTTTGTGGATTAAAATGGGAAGGTAGAGGAGTGATGGGGATTATTTAAGTCATTTGGATTTTGCAGATGATGTAGTTGTATTTTCAAATAATGCTTTAGAGTTAAAGGAAATGTTGCAGGAATTATCAGATGAAAGTGGGAAAGTAGGACTGAAGATAAATGTTAAGAAGACTAAAGTAATGTTTAATAGATTTTCTCAAAATATGAAAGTAAAGATTGGTTATGATGAGTTAGAAGAAGTTAAGTTACAAATACCTTGGTCAGATTATTAATACAGATGGAAACATAATGAATGAAATTAATCATAGAATTAAACTTGGTTGGAGTGCTTTTGGTAGAAATGGCTTGATACTGAAGGGAAATATGCCTATGTGTTTGAAAAGGAAGATTTTTAATAAATGTGTTTTGCCAGTTCTTACTTATGGATCTGAGACTTGGACACTTAATAGAAGAGCAATACAGAGACTTCAGACCACTCAAAGAAGTGTGGAGAGATGCATGTTGGGAGTAACAAGAAGAGATCGAAAATGCAATGTATGGGTAAGAGAACAAATAGGTGTTACTGACCTCATTGAAAAAATTAAAAGACTGAAGTGGAGTTGGGATGGACATATTGCTAGAAGAGATAATAGATGGACAATTGAAATTGTAAACCGGAGTCCAAGAGATTGTAAAAGACCCAGAAAGAGACCACATGTGAGATGGATGGATGAAATAAGAAAGTGTGCAGGGGTGATGTGGAGAAGAGAAGCTAAAGATTGGAAAAGATGGATTGAACTTGGAGAGACCTTCATCCTGCAGTGGATTGATAATGGTTGATGATGATGAATCAAAAATGACAAAACTGAAAACTCAATTTTTATTAACCAATAAATCATGAGTATTCAGATTTAATTGGCCATTGATAATTGTTAATGTTTGTTTTTTAGTTATCATGATTCGATTATCAAGTTTCTAAAATAAATATACTCATCTATATTTTTCATATAATAATTAATAATATTTTTTTTTTTTTAAATTTAAAAATAGTAATAAAAATTGTCTATGTTACATCAACATGCCCGTTTTACAAGTAAGTGAAGGAAATTCTTTTCTTATCTAGCCAAAATACTTTTTCTTAAAATCAGTTTTGGACTCTGGATCATATCGTGATATATTTTTAAAAATAAATTTGAGTATATATACTATGTTTTTTTAAATACGTTTATTAAATTATTTAAAATATTTCGTTTAGCAATAATAATAATAATGATAATTGCTTTGTATTTAATTAAAAACAGTAATGTAATTATGTTTTACTTATACAAGTGCACGCATTTAAAAAACTAAATATTGTACACGTTTTAAACTTATATATATATGTTTACCAGATGACTCTATTTTGTAGAAACAGTCCGCATTTTAAAGGTCTTGTCCATCTCCATGTCGTACTTTTAAGAATTAAGAAAAATATCTCTATTTATG
This sequence comes from Epiperipatus broadwayi, assembly GCA_028023455.1. Lineage (NCBI taxonomy): Eukaryota > Metazoa > Onychophora > Udeonychophora > Euonychophora > Peripatidae > Epiperipatus > Epiperipatus broadwayi. The sequence continues at coordinate 4,743,408 of JAQFVV010012485.1, read as the reverse complement.
AAAATGTCATATTAAATATCCATATTTTTAAAAATGTCGTATTATCAGTCAATTTCAAAACAGAAAAAAACTTATCCGGTAATATTATGTTTTTGAGCTGATTTGAATAGTAACTGTAATATATAAATTGTCATTTGCAATTGATTGCTAGTTTAATTAATAACTTGGTTATTTGATTTATATTTGTATTTAATGATTCAAATCCTTACCAAAAGAAAGTGTCATTTTAATTTAGAATTACAAAATTAATATAAATTTCTAAAGCTAGAACATGGCAATGAAAAGGGCATTTAGAGGAAGAAGAGACATCATTAAACATATAAACTCTTTTAAACATCAAATGACTGTCAAAGCAGGTAATGTAAATTTCTTAAAGTATTTTTTTAAAACCAAGGAAATGAAATCTGACAATTATATTCCTGTAGCTAAAGAAACTATACTGTATTTGCATTCCATACAGATATGCATCAACAAAATTTTAAATCTTTAAATGCCAATCTAAACTCATTTCAAAGTTTTAAGATTTAAAAAATTCCAGTGCTAGAGCAAAATCAGAAACTATAGTTAATAATGTAATTGCAACTTTTATAATGAATAAAGTACAAAAAGAGTTAATTAAACCATGCTAATTATGTTGCTATATCTATAGATGCATCTAATAGATTAGATTTAAAACTTGTACCTGTGTTAACTAGACTGTTTATTCCACAAATTGAAATTAAAGTCCAGCTGATAGAGTTTGATGATTTAACAAAAGAAACATCAAACATTTTAACTGAACAATAATCAAAACACTTAAAAATTTTGATTTAGAAAAACATATATGTCATTTGGTTATACAGAATGTTTCTTATATATGTAAGTAAATGGATTTGAACTTAGGATTTTTCATTCTATATTAATTCTCTACTTTATCTCAAGTGACCAATACACATGACCACATACATGTGAAAAAGATAAATGATCCCCAAGATGCCTGTCCATTAAAATTTAAGGAATTGCTATCTTAATATAAACCGAGCACTGATTATATGTATAGGTGATCAAAAAATATTATTTACTGATTATGACAAATTGCAAATGATCAAGTATTATCATCTGCTAGTGCAGTTTGAAAATATTGACAATTACAACCTACCTACAAATTCATTAAATGAACAATTTTGCCTTTGCACACATTTTGTCACAAACTTAATTAATTTTCTCCACTTTGAGAAATAAATTTTTTTTATCTACTCACCATATTTTAAATTCATGCACTTTTTGATCTAGATGTATTATCTGTCTGCTTTTTTTTTTTTTTCATGTTAACTCTTGGAAACTGACACCTTTTTTGAACTTCCAATTTCTTATGAATTTATTTCCATATTATCTAGAGACTGTTACCTTTAAGATTTCAATTTTCTATGGATGTATTGCTGATACTGTTTGAGATTTCAATTTCTTATGGATTTATTGACATCAGTTACTTTTCTATGAATTATATGATTTACTTTTTTGTATTTTTTGTGTTTCTTGGTTTGTTATTTAATTTATTTCCAAAAGATGTTTTCTAAATAAATTATATTATTATCAATTGCTTTTATTATGAAGTTATGTTTGCCCTTATAGCTAATTTAATTTTTTCCCAAAAAGTTTATTTTCTAAATAAATTATATTTTTTTTACATTTTCAAACATATTATTTAATTTTGAACCTTTAATTGTTGCAAAATATACTAATTTTAAGTTTGTTTTTTAAATAATTAAATTATCTTTAATGTTTTCAAACATACTACATTTTTTTCTTTTTGATTTAAAAAAGAAACTTATTGATTAGTTTCTTCTGGTCTAACTTTGCATGTGTATAATAGCTCCATTAATGGATAGAGCATATATATGAAAAGCACTATTTATTCTATATTTATAAGTGTGCTATAAGTTAAATATTTGTGTCAAATTGGTATTTACCTAGTTATTATTTAATATTGTTGGAATAAATATTTTAAATAATCAGATTTATTCTGATGGTCTTTTTATTAATTTATGACTTTATCTGAATTCCTTGATAAGATCACAGTTTGCAATATGTTTGAAAAGTCCAGACATTTGCAATAAACATTATTTTAATTGTCTTATTGTCCTGGCTGCAGGATTAATTCCAAAAGGGCCATAAATATTTTTTTAGTACTTTTTAAATATTTTTTATGTTTATATATTAATGTTGTTTAATTAGATTTACTTAATAATTTGCACAATCAGTAATGATTAGTGGGATATATATGTTATTATATTGTGTTAGAAATATCTTAGACTATTTAAAATGCTATCATTCAAAAGTTTTTTAGTTGCTTAAGCAAAAAGAGTGGATTGAAAACATTATTTTTAAAAATACATTTAACAAAAAGAATTTGCTGGGTAGAGCATTTTACATATGGAAAGCTTCAGATGGTAAAAACAGATTTCAGTTAGATTTTGTTTCCCTTCAAAATAGGATTGATAACAGAATTAAGAGTGTATGAACACATACTGAAAGTGATATACATGAAGGATAGAAATGAATTTATTTTTAAATAATATAGAAGTGAAGTAAGAAAGAAAAGGAAGTAAATAAATTCAGTAGTATGTTATTCAATAAAATAAATTAAAATATTAGATAGAAATTGTTCAGAAATTTTTTGAAAAAAGATAAAAGAAATGAAAAAAAAGTTAAATGAAATGATGAATAAAATGACTGATAGAATAAGATAAAAGAAAAAGACTTTTATAAAAGAAAAAAAATGTATATAAGACTTAGCACTGAATTGAAACAGATAAAGCTAGAAGAGAGCATCTACAATAATAATATTACCACAACCATAGTTTCTCTGAGACACAGCTTTTACACTTCACTTTAGCAAACTTTCTCATATCACCCATATATCTCACATAAAATTTCTTTTTACATACATCTGATTTTTTGGAATCCCAACTAAAACTTCATTTATACATCCTTTATCATATCCAGCCTAGTTTCATTTTAACACTCAATTTTTTTAATGATGTTGATGATATCTGGTGATCTATCCCCCCACATATCACTTCTGATCTTCGTACTCTCCATATTTTATTGAGTAAAAAAATAATTTCAGGAAATGAAGATAGAAATGGAACATATTTTGTAAAGGTAATACACACACACATTGAAAAAATGAGATTGTATATGTGACTTCTATGATAGCTTTAATAGAAATAAAATCTAGCAAAACATAAAATGACCTTCTTAGTAGAAGTATTAAAGACTATGAGAGAAAGGTATCTTAGAGAATTATGACTAAGGAAGAGGAGATCAGTAGATTTTTTTCAAGGATTAGAATATTATTAGGGGAAAAATCTAAGTCATGAAATGAGAATATTTCAAAATAATTTGCTTAATCATCATATTGAATAATATGCTGATGAAAGTTTGAGTGGGTGTAATTTTAATAAACATTTTTATTTGGAAAACTAATTTGGATTTAGAAAAGATAGAGGAAAGAGTGAGGTAGCTGGAGTTATGATTATTTTTGGCACATGTGAAAAAAGAGTGGAAAAGAGGATATTTATTTTACTGATCTTAAAAAAAAACAGTTGACAACTAATTTTTCAATTTGATTTAATGAGATATAAAAATATTTTAGTACAATATATGCAAATAGTTTGAGTGTGGTTAAACTATGAAATAAGTTTTTTTTTTATTCAAAGTAGGTTAAAAAAACAACATGTTATTGATTAATCAGGCATAGATAATAAAAGCAGGGAGGTAGGTGTATATAGGCGGAAGAGGATATATAAAACAATAGTGTTTACTTTTAAATCTAAAAGTAATTATTCAATTAAGCGAAAGAATTTTCTAATTAAAGAAAAGGTAAATGATGAGTTCATAAAGGAAGAATTAGTTTAGTAGTAAAACATGACCTGTAATTTATAGGAATTGAAATGTTTATTTTCATTTGCAATCTAAACTTTCACAAAGTAAGTGATAAACATCATATTGCTGTAATCTTTATTGCTGATTTTCTGTTTAATTCATTTTAAATATTGTTGTAATTATAAAAAGAAAACTGTATACCCTCCAGCAATGACTTAATATTTGTAATCTGTCTTAAAAAAAAAAAAAAATTTCAATAGTATATTTATTCCTTCCTTTTTTTACACATATTTCCTTTTTCTTTCTTTTTTTTTTCCAAAATATTTATTAAACAAGTACAATTGACAATTATGTGTACATGGTAAATTAAAAGGAAAGCTAGAATTACAAACATAAAGAAGAATTACATGATTATAAATAAATATAAGATAGTATTATTCTGGGCAAGAGGTAAACCCGAATACCTGGTCTATTGTTAACACACAAGTAGGCCAATTAAGCTCACCCAACTCACCTAGACAAATTGCCTCACACTACCAAGAGTCCCTTAGTCAATCTAGAGTTTGGTCACATCATCATTGGAAAAATCACTACAACTATGAAGGCTTAGGTATTTATGCTAAATCTGATGTGTTCAGTTAAATATTATCCATTTTGATAACATAAGGATCTGAACTTCTGATTATTAACAAAACCACTTTCAGCAATATCTTAGACAGAAGAAACAAAGCGTTTTACCAGCAATCATTCTTACAATGCAATCAGAGTCCATGTTTCCTCAAATAATACTTTTGGAGCTAGGAGCATGTCATGGTTTTTAAATTTTATAAGTTTATTCAGAAAGAATTTTCCCTCATGAATTGCACCAGGATTGAAAACCATTTTACAATGAGTAAACCAGAATGCATAGTTGATAAATAATGACAGCATAATAGTAGGGATGGATCTTGTCTTAATACTGTCCTTAAGAGAGATGACAAAGTAAAAATTCACTTTAAGGTTATCAGCAATAATCCTTCTAGACCTCTAGAGTCCATGGCATGAGTAAACCAGATGGTCAAATGTTTCATCATGAGTCTGGCAGAGGGGGCAGATTGGATCAATTTTTTTGATGCCTCACCTATGGAAGAGAAACCAATTAGTGCTAATGGCATTTAAATTTATCTTAATAATGAAATCAAAGAATTTCAGTTCCATAGCCCAGCACGTGAAGAGAGAGATGATCTTATTATTGGTCAGGGTAAGTAGTGGTGTTATGGGAATTTGTGACAGGGTGAATGAGACTATGTGCTTGCCAAATATTAATCCTGTTATCAAATGTATCATTCGTAATTACCATGTAGCTTTTTATCAAATCAATGTGACATCAAGGAAATTCTTCCGTTGGGCTAACTGGCAAAATGGCTTGCTCATATCCAAATGATTTGATAAGCATGGTGATAAAAATAAATATCTTTTTGAATATGAATGGCTTGAATAGCATGATAAGACAGTCCATTATACTTCCGGTGAAGTTGCATACTGTTAATGCTAATTGAAACAACTTTACCTCCTCAGAAAAGTTGGGATGCAAGAGAATTCATTTTATTGATAAAAGTCTTAGTGATCCTCATTATGGGCATGTAATAGTTGAGCTTGGCCATGATCTTCATATTGAGAAGCATTACCTTACCATGTAAGGAAAGGTAGACTTTAGACAGACATTTAGTAAGTTTTTCCATTGAATGCAGAATGTGATTTTGAATATCTTTGGACATTTGGAAGTATGTTTTGGATATCTCAAAGCCCAAAAACTTTTGAGGGTTGACTGTAAATTTGGATACAATCTTCTAACCTGAGGATACTTTCCATATAGCTGATTTCAATAGGTTGATGGTGAGACCATAGTCAGCTGTGTATTTATCCAATATGGAGTATAACTGAGGTAAATAGATTGTTGAAGGGAGGAAGATGATTACATCATCCATATAAGCAAGCCATGAGCTTTATCAATTTGGCAAGCCTTGCTACATAGACACCAGGTAGTTGTTGTTCGATGGCTTTCAACAGTGGATCAATGTGGACTATAAAAAGAAGAGCACTGAGGAGGGGAGCCTTGTGGAATGGAAATGTTAAGTTGGAAAAATGAAGAGAGCTTGCATTCAGCAAGACAGCAATTTCTTTGTTAGACATGAGGTTATCTATAATCTTTATGATAGAGGTTGGGATGTGTTGGCCTTTCAGCAGGTTTGGAAGAATACTGATGTTAACAGATCGAATGCTGCATTGAAATCAAGCTGGATAGCTTTGACAGCTTGTTTTCTCCATCATCTAACATAATCAATTAATATTTTAACTTGACCAATGGCTAAAATTGGTGAAGAATGTTTCTTTGCAAATTGGGAAGAAGATATATTTTGGAGTATCTTATCCTGGATCTTATCTTTTATGACAGATTTTTTCTTTCTTTTTACATGAGAATAATAGTGTAAACTTTTTAAAAAACAAACAGAGCTTTTTATAGTTTAAAGGAGGTAGCCTTGACAACAGTTTGAAATTGTTGATTGTTATTGATATTGGGATTGTCTAAGCATTGTCTGGCTTTTAATGATTACTTTTTATAAATGTATAAACAATCTCCATATTGATTTAAAAAGAATGTGTGGTGGAATGGAAGTTGTTTAATACATTTGGGATAGAAAAATGTGAATAACTCCATGTGTGTGTATTTAACTAAAAAAAATAACAAACCGATATATTAATCTTTAACTTGGTCTAGAAACAATGTCTAGTTTAGTAAAATGGTTAGTGATAATCATTATTGTATTTATCTAGAGCGATTGGCATCAAAGTTGTGGTTAGAGTAAGTTTGACATTTGTAATTCAAAATGTAACAAAATGTATCTTTTTTACTGAACTGAGTAAAGTTGAGACAACTATTATATATATCGTGTTTCCCCAAAAATAAGACTATCCAGAAAATAAGTCTTCGTGATAAAATGTAAGCCCTAGTTAAGGTTGTCAGCCACATAAACAGATTTCTTGTTGTTTGTTGAAGTATACCATGTATGTATTGAATTGTAAACTAATGAAAATATAAATAAATAATATTATTGACATTAATGATTTAAATAATGTATTTTTCCATTAAACATTTTCAACAAATATAATTCTAAACAATTTTCTCTCAGCTGAATCTTTTTACCTATCACAAGCCAGTATATTGGGCGATTTATAATTTCATTTATGTAATTTTAGATACCTGTTTTATTTGTATTTAATACTTAGATTTCGAATGCTTGATTTACTTTTAAAATTTGATTATGGTAGTTTTTAAATATTCAAGATAAAAAAAAATCAACTTTGTTTCTTAAATGTTTTCTTTTCTCCTAAAAGTTTTTAGATAATGGAAGTGATTTTAATAATTAAAGTTTAGTTTAAGTTAAATCAATCTTTCTCACAAAGAAAAATTAAAAAAAAAGAATATCCAATTGTGCTGCTATGAGCAATTTGTAAATTGTTTACAATATGTACCCTTGATAGTGGGTAAATGTTGTCATGTTTTATATGAATCTTTGTAATTCAGTCTGCTGTGATCTGTAATAGTCATACTTAATGTGGTATGAAATGCAAAAATGTTTTCTGAATTTTTGTATTTGCATTTTTTTTTCATCACTTTTGTATAGATAATTACTACTCCAATCTTATAACTCTTCAATTAACAGTTGATTTAAGGCAAATTTAAATGGAATAATATTTTAACTCCAGGCAAGTTTTTGCATCTAAATAAATGTAAATATCCTAGTGCATATCACTAGATGAAAATTCAAATATTCACAGAGGGTGTTGCTGAAAAACTTGTTTGGGAGGTTGATTTGAGATTTTGAACAAATATATATTTTTGTACATGAATAAATATAGGTTTTTGTACATGAAAAAAATAAGACATCACTGAAAATAAGTCCTAATGTATATTTTGAAGCAAAAATTTATATAAGACCTGGTTTTATTTCCAAGAAAACACAGTATGTTTGTAGATTATATAATTTATTCGAAATAAATAGTTGGTCATTCAAATAATAATCATATTCCATAAAATAAGTAATTTTATGGTCTGCTGATCAGAAAATCAAATGGCATTTAAATGCCAAAATGATAAATTTTTCAGAAGAATTTCATTAACTTCACCAAACTGATATGCCCCCTACCCAATCAGGTGAAAATTGTTCCAGAAAGTGTTTGCTCTTGGGACCACCATTTTTAATATGCTATGCAGTACAAAATAAAATGGGCACATAGTTCTTTTATTTTGAAGTTCTAATTTTTTTCATTATCTTTATATTATAAAGTATCATATGTATTTCTGTTACTTTATTACACTAATATTTCTAAACATGCTTACATGTTGAAGCAATATATATCTGAGCTTCTTGTATAGAATTTGAAAATTTGATAGGAATTTTTAAATTAAAGGTTTTCAACATTTTAGTAAGTAAAAGTTATATATATATATAAGTATGTGCACAGATAAATGTATATGGTATTATTAATTCTAAATTTATTTTAAAGTAATTTAAACAAAATATTTTATTTAATTAACAGTTGTAAAGATATTTTATAATTAGGTATATGGAAATGATGTTATTACTATTATATAAAAGTAATTAAATTAAGGATAAATCAATAAAAATGTCTTATGTGGTTTAATCAAAACATTGTCTGTTATTTCGGTATAATCCCTTTTCAAAGTAAAATTTTATAAATGCTGTAATTGGACAAATAAGCTGTGCACTGTAAAGTTTAGGACCTATCTACAATCTACAACCAATGGATGGATCTTGAAATTGACCCATGATGTAAACTGATCTTGCTGATAAGATACTCATTGAACTATAAATAGAAGTCTTTCAGAAGACCAAAAATTATTATGCTTTGTTCTATGCTGAGATTGTGCTGATTATTGTGCTTTGGATAAAATATCATGGAAAAGTAGAGAAGTCCACCATCTGCTCTACTCTGGCCAAGCTGGCTGAGTGCAAGCCAAAAGTCCATCATGAGTTGCTGAGAAGAAGCCATCAAATAATGTAAAACCAGTTCAATGAGCATTGTGTTCAACATATATGTCAACTGTATCCCACCTAACTTTAAAAGTGTCTATTGCTTTGGGAAAAACCAGCCAACATTCAATGAGAAAACATCATCAGATGCTACCCATTGAATAAGAAAATGAATGTGTATTAATAAAAACCATTGCAGCCATCAAGAGCAATATAACAGAAGCTTTGCAGAAGACGACCAGACATAGCTATGTTTGTACAGACTATGTCCACAAACAAATCTACCAATACCTGAATTCATATTAAACTATTAATGATAAAAAGTGTAATGTGTATGAACTTTGATTATATATTATTATATCTGTCTATTACTAATATTAGATATTTTATCTATAAATTATTATGATTGATTTTACATAAAACGTAATAATATGAAATGAAAAATTAAAGAGGTGTGCTTTATTGCAAATAACAATTGTGCAATAAACCGGAAAGAATCATGCTTTGCAATCTCCAGAAAATGGTCGTTATAAAATTTGCTTAAATTTTACATAAACCACAGCTAAACTTCAGTTAAAAGTAGGCTATGATTATGGAGACTCAAGTTCTCTGAAAGCGCTTAGCCATATAACTTGTAAAAAGATTGAGACAAGCTTCACTTTTTTGCATAAAGTGCAAGCTAAATTACATAAAACATATCTGTTTAGAAATTAGGATGGCAATGGATTGCTACTTTTATTAGTCACTCCACAGTTTAGTAGACAAACCTAAAAAGAAAAATAATTTTATGTAAAACAATTAGCTCCTTTAAGCATTCCATCATCAGATTTTCAATTGGATGGATGGTTGAAGAGTTGGAGTGTGGAATGGATTGAAGCCTGTCCATTAAAGTATGAAGCTTGGCTATCTTAATATATATATCAGCACTTATTACATATATGTGTAGAGATGATTATCTGGACAAACTGATGATTGCTGGTTTAGCATGAAATATGTATATTGGTGATTATTATCTTTTTGACATATATGTATTCAAGTGTATCAGTGATATGAGATAGAGTGGTGAGTGGTGGGTCATGGGAAAGTCTGTGTTCATATACCTATATATTAGCTTATTATTGCAAACTCTCACCATTCTCTTAAAAACTTTAGTTATTTTAAAACCAGAATGAATAATGGGCATTTCCACTAGCCTTAAGTATAGAAATTGTAAAAATAATAATTTACTCATTAACATGAATTATGCAGATTAATGATCTCTGGATATAATAAAAAGGGGGCTGCATAGACATTAAATAAATTAAGTAAGATTGTCTTTTTAATAAAGTTTATAGTTTTAAGATAAATACCCTACAGGTTGGGGAATAACGAAGCATGGGAAATGACAATTGAGTGTATTAAATTTATTTGAGCTAATGAACTTTTATTTCAGCTGTTTTGTATATATATTTTCTTTGTTTATAAATGAGTGTGCTACCATTGCATTGTCAGGTCACTCACACTCAGCAATTTACTTTGAGCAGTAGTATATAATAGATGCCCATTTCTACCATATATCATATGCTTCATTTACATATATTTTCTTTGTTCATAAAGAAGTGTGATACCATTGCATAGTCCAGTCACTTACACCCAACAACTTACTTTGAGCAGTAGTATACGGGAGACACATATTTCTACCATATATCATATGCTTCATTTATATATTTTTTCTGTATTCATAAATAAGTGTGATAATGTTGTATTGTCTGGTCACTCGCATCCAGCAATTTACTTTGATCAGTAGTATGAAGTAGACAAACATTCCTATCATATAGCATATGCTTTGTTTATATATTCCTTGTCCTTACATGATTGTAAAGCAGATGCTTTTCTTGCCCCTTACACTTAGTACTTTTGTTATCTACCAGCACTACAGCATGAAATAATTGATATTAATCTAGATTTTCTAATGGTACCATTTATAAATGATTTAGCATATCCTAAAGCTGTAAGTGTAGTAAGTCTTAAAACCATGTTGTGATTGATTGTATTAATAAATAGTAGTGTCAGTTTGTCTATGCAGCAAATCTGTGTCTGTACAGAGACAGTTAAGATGTGCAGTGCAATATATTGTCTCTGCATGGTAATAATAATGAAATCAATGAATCTCTTAATTGTATTAATTTGTCTTCAAACTAGATAGGGAAGTTAAATAAACTAACGTAATTATACTAAATTTAATCTTGGGTAAAAGAACTAATAAACTGATGTTTCCTATGGCTTGCTGTCAATTAGTTTATTGTTTGCATTGTGATGATGTGCATATGTAAATACACTATAATTTCTTATTATTTTTAGAATTTGTCATTTATTACAATGAATAATTTAATTATAGATGATAGAGTCTCTTGTATCTAACTGATCTCAGTGGACTATAAAAAAATAAAATGATTTGATCCCATGATGTTGGAAAGTGGAGCTCACATGCAAATTTCCCTTGAATGATTTTTGTATGAACTATACATTTTTGACCATTACAATATATATATGGATGAAAAGTTAAAATAATTTTTTTAATAAATAATTCACTCTCTAATAGTTTTAGAGAAACAGTAAAAGTGAAGCCAATATTTACCAAGTTTTCCCATTGCTGGAGGTGAAGGTTTGTTTGGCTTTCTATTTTTGTTTTACCCACTAGCTAAGATGTAGATATTCATTTACCAACTGTTGTCGGATAGTTAACCAAACTGACTAGAGAACAGTTCCTTAAGTAAAAAAATCTCAAGTCTCTTGACAAAAGCTTCCTTTGGTCTGGATTTAAATCTCAAATCATAGGGATGGCAGATATGTTACCTGTAAATCATGATACTCTTCAATATATATTACTTCATAAATTAGTAAATTAAAAGTTGCACTAATATGTTCTTCACCCAAATATTGAAAATCGTTAAATATAACTTTAATGTATTTTTGGTGCTGTTTCCTTGATCACAATCAATCATTATCTGTCTCTGACAAAGATGCCCAGCACCAAATATGCGTTAAGATTATATTTAATGTTTTCTATGTTTTCTCTCTATGTGAAGCAATATCAACATTACTTTCATTTATTACATTTCAATGAATGAATTATCATTATTTTATTTTTAAAAATTACGCGGACTGTATATTTTCATTATTTTAACTGAAATATATATATGTATGAATAAATACATCGCATTTTGTAAATCAGCGGCATTCAAAAATTTTTTAAAAAGCTGATATCTAACAGCAATGAATACTAAAAGTCATACCAAATATTATCCATCCATTCCTCCTGTTTTTAATATCGCTTTGATTTGGAATGTACAATATTTAAATACTTGCCAAAGTGCCTTTGATAAAGAATTCAAGCAACTTAAAACAAAAGTTTTAGGCTACGTCGTAGTTTAATGTATACATTTGCAAAAACCTGAATCATAAACATATGTGACATTTTCATTACTATGGTAGTCTGTATTAGTAAATTTTATCTTGTGGTAAAGATTAATTATACCGTTGATATAAATTATCTAGGTTTGGACTTTTATTTCAAAGAGCTAGACTTCGATTATGTAATAATATATCAAATTAAAAGAGAAACATATTTTAACAATGAAAAATATTATCTTTGTTTTTTTTTATTATTATTCATGTATATATATTTTTTAATTTCATCACGAATAATGTTAATCTGACATCGATTATCAAGACTTAATATTTATAAATGATATGCTTTTTTGGTGTAAACAGAATTTTTTTTAATAATTCATTATTTATTTCTGAATGTATATATATACAGACCCACATATGAATTAGTTGTAGTACTCTTGAACTTATAATATAAAATAATTATTTTTTTTAAAAAAAATTGAAATTGATTTGTAATTAAAATAAACCAAGAGCAAATTATTATTTAAAAACAACATGATAAATAAAAGGACAAATATAATGATTGAAATAAAAAAAAAAAACAAGAATTTTTAATAATGAAATTTGACGACTCTAATTTAAAATCATTTAATCTTGAAAGAATGATATTAAAATTTCAGACATGAAAATCAATAATCATATTCTTTTTCTACCCCCCCCCCACTACCACCTAAAAAACAGTTGCATACTCTAGTCTGTTTTCCAACATATAATCTGTAGAAGAAACTTTGGGCTCCTATCATCACTTTTGGAGTGAAAAATAAACTATCAAGAATTAGTAAGTTGGCAGATGTATAATTAATTCCTCTTCAAAGATTAGCATTTCCTGAGATGTGGTCTGACATTATATCATCAAATTTAATGATTCCAGAATATCAAAAATAAATTTCTAGCTACAGTCTTTAAATCATGATTATTCACCATTTATTTCTTCAATACATTCTGGCATGAATGATAGCTTTTCAAAATAAACAGCTTTATGGAAAAGCTTTCTGCAAATGTTATGTTCATCAAACTAAATTTATGGGGTTTTTTAACTTACTAGAAAATGATGATGAGAAGTAGAATCGGTATATTTTATCAAGATTAATTGTTAAACATATTGATCTCTTTTCATCTTGTTGATTCACCATCCCTAAGAATAAAATAAGACATATAAAGATATTAGTAAATTGTTTGTCCTTCTATGACTTTAATTAGATTTTTAACATGTCACAATCTTTGACCTATAGTAATGAAACAAATGCATTTGCCAAATTTTTTATAAATTTATTTATAAACAAGTATAACAAAGCTGATTTATGGCCAGCATTAATTTTTGGACATTTTCTCTCTTTAAGTATTTTTGGAATCTGTTTTTTACTTGCTGTCTGCTATTATTTCTAATTAGGTTTAGCTTATCACATCTTTTAGATATCAACTGTGTTTTCTATAGCAATGACAAAGAATTGTCAAGTATTGGTAGTCGAGAGGTCACACAGCTTCCTTACAAGCAGATGTCCCGGATTAGTGGGTTTGCTTCCTGGCCGATGCTATGACACAAAAAAAAATGACAAAGAATTAAAGTTTGATCATTTTGAGAAGTCTGATATTTAGTAAACCCATGTCTACAAATTTTTAATTGACTCATTATAGTCCCTAGTGACGATTTTTTCAGACGCTCATTGCTAAGGTTTACAGCCTTGTTAAAACTATACATGTATATGAAAATCCTTATAATATTCTTCAATGATTTAATGCTTGGCATTAGTGTAAGTTTTAAAAATTAAAGTTAATTAAATTTTATTCTGTATTTGACAACAGAAAATATCTTGGAAGTCCTGATATATAACGAATTAGATCATAAGGTTAATCAGGAATCCTATAGTAGTTATGTTTAAATATTATTACTATTCATAAAGACTCAAGATTTTGATTTAAAAAATGAAACTGAAATTTAATTGCAGGTTTTTTGATTACAGAAAATCATTTATCAAAAAAAAAGAATAGTAATAATGTTAACTATTGCAAATTATTATGGTAGGGATTGCAATTTTTTTTAATTTCATTTGGCCCATAATCAATAGTCAATAAATTAGTAAATTGTCAGTCAAATGTCTCATCCTTTTTAAATATTTTTCATATATTGCTGTAAGTAATCATAAAGAATTCTAGATTGAAGCTCAGACTGTCACTGATGCTTAAAATCATGTGACCTTGATTTTTTTTTTACTTGATGACAGAGTTTTAATAATTTCAGATAATCTATTTTTATTCTCCATATAGTAGCCATTTTTACTAATAGTATTTGATATATGCTAGAATTTATTTAAATATAATTTATATATTGCTTGTCATGCCCCTAATCTGGTTTTCAGTTCCAGGTAAAACTTAGAATTTTTACTTTCAGCCTTTTTGCAAGCTTAGAATTTTTTGCTATCCAAAGCCAATTTATCTAGTTATTCATCAGTAAATAGACAACTTAGCTATTCTTAGCTAAAGGTTAAAGCAAAACCTTCCCTGTATGTGATTATCCTGACTTCTCCATTACTGTTTCTTTGTAGAGGAATGCAGAAGAAATTTTTGGCCTGAAAAAAACTATTTAGCAGCTAAATATGTAAAATAAATTTATGTCAAATTGTAAATTTTTGATAATAACGTTGTTAGCTGAGAGGTCATCGCACCCGCCTTGCAAGCAAGTAGTTGGTTGCAGACGGGTATGGGTTCATGTCCCAACCGATGCTATGACATATGGAAAAAAAAAGTGAAAATAATGCTGAATTTACTACTAAATGAAAGAATAAGTGAAATAAAATATCTTATAGTCCATGAGCCACTATTGTAAGGTTAATTATTAATGTGTATGTGTGTATGCATAAGTATGTATAAATGCATATACTTTTTACTGATCTGAATAAGTCTCTTCACATTAAGCTATTTTTATATAAATGCTATTCATGCACACCCACACACCCCTAAAATTTAAGAAGACATTCTTCAATCTAAGACCAATATATGCTGCATTTGAATTTTTGTCTTTTAATATAAACTATTGTAAAATATATTTGTTATGAATCGTATTTACACCTTTTGGAAATCAATTTTCCGCACTTTTTTATATTATTGTTCTATCTTGTATCATATATATATACGGTCTTTTTTGTTTATCTTATGTTTTTAAAGAAAAAAACTTCAAATTAAAAATATATTGT
Source organism: Epiperipatus broadwayi (assembly GCA_028023455.1). NCBI lineage: Eukaryota > Metazoa > Onychophora > Udeonychophora > Euonychophora > Peripatidae > Epiperipatus > Epiperipatus broadwayi. Next base: position 4,727,882 of record JAQFVV010012485.1, on the reverse strand, counting down.
TCTATACATATACTATTTTAAAGACATATATATAAACTATAACTTCTTTAAACTGTAAAGTATATAGAACAACAGAAAAGAAAATGGATTCCTCTTAATGTATGTAACATGCTTGATATTCATAAATCTTATTTCAAATTTTTTAGTTTCGATTTAATTACTTATGATGTATTCAGTTGTACAAGATTTTTATCTGTTATAGTATTTGCTAAAATAAAAGTCTGTGAAAAATCTGTGCTGCTAATTAAAGCCCAAAGAATTTACAGAGGAGAAATTTTGTAATATGGATCTTTAGTTTAAACAGTATTCTTTCTTTTAACATTCACTAAACAAAAAAATTACATATAATATTAAAATATTGCATAGACTTTTAGTAGATTTAAAAAATAAATTAAAAACTATGGATTACTCATTAAGTGATTAATAGTGATAAAAAAAAACATTCTTAAAATATGAGACACAGTTAATACTAGAAAAAAAGTAAACATAATGTAATATAATAAAATTAAGATTCTTGATTAATAATGAATCATGAATGTGAGGTGTTACATTTTTACTAAGAATTATAGAAATAACAACAAATTGCCATTGAGAAAGAGTGTTGGGGGGAGGGGGGTTGACTCAGCATTGTTTTGTAAAAAATCTCTCTGAAGTCATAAAATTTAATTTTCCATCAACAGATCAGTTTACTTTAATAACATAAAAATGAACTGAAACTCTAAGTCATTCTTTATTTTTATAGCAAAACTGTTTCACATGTGTCAAATATATATATATAATGTGTGTCAGATTAAAGGTTTGTGTGATAAATGACTTTTTACTTGCAGTTATATGTTAATCTATTTTCGTCATCTAATTAAATTATTAAATTATTTTTTTTACTTTATTTACACTTATTCTAATAAATTTTAAATGGTATTATTCTCTTATCTTCAGGTATTGAATCAGTAGCCTTTAGATTAGTGAAAACTGAATTCTAGATAATGCTTTAACCATTTAGGCTACTCCACTGAAGGCAACAAATAATAGAAATTTTATATACTTATTTTTATGAGAGTTGCACTAATTTCTACATTTTTTCTATTTAGGAGCAAGATTAATGAGTCGTTCCCATACATAGATTATAAATTAGGTTGACTTAAAAATTATTTCCTCTTATTATATCACAGCTTTAATTTTTTTTCTCTCTGCCCAATATTTTTTTTAATCTAATACGTGTTTATTGGTATATGCAATAAAAAAACAAAATAAATGGCAATGGCAAGTAACCTCATAAATCAAATTAATAAGAGTAACAAACTCTCCATAGAGTAATTTGAACAAGTGCTTTCATAATTAATAGATGCAGGAAGATTTGTACATAAAATCTCTAGTTGCTGCCTATTTATATAATATTCCCAGATTAATTTCTAGCTTGTGGCTTTCATCTGTGAATTTGAGAGTACTGCACCTAAATCTTGGGATCTAATGCAATCCTCCAGCCGCCACCTTTTACTTATTTGGTTAACTGTAAAGCTAGAAGTCCAAGATGAAAACACCATAAGATTTTTAACCCAAGTTCATTCACTTATATAGTCATATAAATCTGAACTCAGTTCAGCATCTATATATTTTAGTGTCTTTGGTTTTTCAAAATTACAACCACCATTATCCTATGGGCAGGATAGGTATAAAAAAACCATCAACATATCACATGATCACCATTTCATTTTATTAACAGCATGTTTAAGCATGTGAAATGATGAGCATGTGAAATCAAATTAATATGATAATCCACATTGTTTGATATTCATTAATCTTACCTTTAAAATGAAAAATGCAGAAAACAGGAGGATTTTTATAGATAAATATTCTGTTGTTGAAGTATATGCAAATTTAAAAAAGAAGACCAACATTCATGGGCTATGAAAATATAAATGATATCTGCATCTCATTGTCAAAAAAAAGATATTATTCAAATTTTAGCAGTATATTTCTTTATTCTAAGCCTTGGATTTTAAATGAGTTTGATTTCTGTGAAAAGTACATGAATAAGAGTAAATTTCAAACTTGAATCAGATGCAGTGCCAAAAATAATAGTTTGAACTTACAATTTAAATACACAAAGATAAGAGAGAACATTTCATTTTATAAATATTTGGAAATAATAAATAGAAATCAAATAATCATAAGTATTCTAATAATCACATTGCTAAAATATATATAAATGAAAGAAAATAGATCAAATTCATGGTCTGTGGAAATATAAATGTACTTAAATTCACATTTCATTGTCAGAAAAATCAAGAATTAAGTGGTATACCCCTTTATCCTAAGCCTTGAATTTTAAATAGGTCCTTATTTTTCTGATAAGTATAGAACTAAGAGTTTTATTTTCAATTTTTCTACAAATTAAACATTATGTTTATATTTGTATTTTCACAGCCTGTAGAAGTTTGTCTACTTTTTTCATTTACATATACTTTAGTGCTATGTTATTAGATTATTTGTGATTATTGGATTTCTATTTATTATTAGCAAAGGTTTATAAAATGCAATATGCCTTTTATCTTTACTTATTAAAGTATAACTTCAAATTATTATTTCTACCATTATATCTGGCTTGAGTTTAAAGTTCATCCTTATTCCTGCACTTATCAGAAAAATCAAGTTTTATTTAAAATCTAAGGCTTAAAGAAGATGTCTCCATTTTTTACTTTTTCTGATAATGATATATGCAGATGTATATTCTCATTGCTTGCGGAAGTTGGTCTGCTTTCTATTTTCTTGGATAAGTATATAATTCTAATGACTGTTGTCTTTTAGAATAACCTTGTTGATTAGAATGTCCAACTTAAATTTAATATTCAGTATTCATGAACCTAAAGGTTATTGGTTTAATTTCCATGCTAAGTTTCACTAATCAATCCAGAAACACATAATGCAGAAAAAAAAATATAATATTACATGAAATATTGTGTAAAATACTAAACTGTGGTTCACTAACAACAGATTAATGTATTTGCAAAAGTATAAATAAATATATTATTACTTTTTAAGTATTGTATTGTAATATAATTGTTAAATGGGTAGCCTTAGGAATTTTGCTGCCCTGGGAAATAGTATATTTTGTCAATTCTCCTCCCTAAAAACATTCTTTACATAAAAAAAAGAGTCAAAAGAAAAAAATTAAAGTAATATATTGCTGGTAACTTGTACGTAAGGAATGAAATATTTCTAAATCACAAACATGTAATTTATGGGAATATTTTTTTTTTTAATTTTAAAATATGTGCCATGTATTAAAATAAATTAATTTACATTTTCATTGTTAAAATGTAAATTTACTTTTTAAAATGAAACTTTTCTTGCTTTTATATTTGTAAAATTATAACTTAGGTAGTGAAAAATAGTTTATGCCCAATTTCATGTTCAATTGAAGTTCTAGTAAGACCATCCTTTTGGGCAACTCAGAATGTAAATAAATTTTAACAAGTTTCCATTTTAAAAGTCTGTGTTAGTTGCTTGCAAGTGTTACTGGTAATGACAATTTTTAAGGCTATTGCAATATTAGGATCAAAGTTATTTTCAACTACATAATGCAGCATTTTAATTAACAGCATCTTTTCTGATGCTAAGTGGGAAAATATCTCCAATTGTTTAAAAGCTCATTTTCATCTTAGATTTCAATTTACGAATATTATATAACAACAAAAAATGTGTGATTTGTGGACAAATTTGTGGCTAGAACTCATTGTTATATCAATAATAAGAAGAAAAACTCAATTTTAAATTTTGTTTTGGGGTCAGAAATAGGTTTGTCTTTTGCTTCATAATCATGGTGTTTTTCTGTTGACACCCTTTAATACATACAAATGTTGGTTTCAAGCATCTTCAACTTTTTCAGTTAAAGTTGTAAGATCTAAAAGAAAATTTTGAAATGATTCATCATTTCTTATGAAGGCTTTGGGATTATTTCCTAAAGTAGATATGGAAATAGATAATTCTATTTTATGCTTTAATATATTCATGCTCTCACTTTCAAATACTTAAGATTTGCCCATACATAAGCATTTGGGTTCGAAAAGATAGATGGATTCATTCTATCTTTTCCAAAGACTTATCTTGTGTTTGAAGTGGGAGTAATCATTTATTGTTAAAAATCTACAATAGCTTAATGCTGATTATTAATATTACAGTTTATAAACATTGCACTATATAAAATAAATAGTTTATTTACATACATTTAATTTCAAATAAGAATGACATATCGTAAATTTTAGTAAATTTTGCCAGTGTCATTCATTCAAGCATGTAAAAAGTAATTTAAAGTGATTGTTTAATATCTTCATGATCTCACTTTCAAATACTTAAGATTTGCCCATACATAAGCGTTTGGGTTCAAAAAGATAGATGGATCATTCTATCTTTTCCAAAAACTTATCTTGTGTTTGAAGTGGGAGTATTTATTTATTGTTAAAAACTACAAAGCGCATGTGCAATAGCTTAATGCTGATTATTAATATTACAGTTTATAAACATTGCATTATATAAAACAAATAGTTTATTTATGCTTTGCACTAATTTACCAGAAATATTAATTCTATTTAAAACATCATGCCATATATCAAACAACATAAAAACTTAACATTTTTGACCTGAAAGGTAAAGTTTCAGCTTTATATCTCACCATTTTGATCACTAACACATCATCAGAAAACATCAGAAAATTCATCAATATACTATGTTAAAGGATGGCCAGTTTTGATTTCTATATTCCAGTAGGCAGTACTTACTGGTTTGGGATTTAGAATAGTTATGTGTTTTTAAGGATTCCCCAACACAATGATGAGAAAAACAATTTCTGAAATGTTTCAGTGAATAAAATCATTTACTAGATAATATAGCAGTGTTATTGATAACTAAGCTTTGATAATGAGAAAATCAAATTTAAAAAAGACTTGAGTTCAAATCCTAATGTGTTGCTGAACTCCTGACTGTTTTTTTTGTCATGTTTGATCCATTGTAATTCTGGTCATGCATGTTTGTGATAGGACTATTATATCTGCCAATTTTTAAAGAATACATTCAGTTAACACTGGGCCTGCAGTACTGTCTGTCTAGATCCATTTTAATGCATCTTACAATTAGTGTTTTTTTTCCAATATGACTTGCATTAAAATTACAGTATTTAAATATGCTATAATATTTAACATTCTACACCATAGTTATTATTTTCCTTTTTACAAATTCAGAAAGAAAATAAATCAATTCATTTCAAATGTTTTCCCAAGATAATCAATAAATATTAAGTCAAAGTATTATTGTATCAGATAATTAATTCAACAAGCTTTCAAAAATTGCTTTTATTATGAACATACACTTTATAAGATGATCTCTGAAAGTGAAAACATTAGTGAACTAAATGTTAAATGATAATTAGGTATTCTATTATGCTCCTCTAGACCAAGCTTCTGTATTTAAAATTTTTTATTGTATTGAATCAATTCTGTGTTCTCATTTAATTTTAGATGACAACTCAATATTTTTCTTATGGTACTCCTGTGTTTATTAAGATATAGATATAAATGCTTTCAATCATTATATATATTCATCAGCATTGAATAAAATTTTATTATACAGAATCTTTTTTTTTCAAATACACTAATCATATATTCTTGATTACTTAGTTAACTAGTTTAATAATTTAATAAAAATTAGCACTTATTAGAGCTGCATGGAAAATCAAACTCACTTTTTGGTCTTTCCAGGGATCTTTCATTATGGTTTTCAGTCTCTCAGTATCACTTAAAGAGGAATTCCTTCTTACTGAATCAATGTTATTTCAAGTTCATCCCTTAACTTTTTTGATGAGGAAGATATTATATCAATTTATTTTTGCCATCACTGTTACTAATATTGATATTACTGAATTAGAAATACTTGCTATGAACTCAGAATGTTTGGTTTCAATATTTTTTTTTGTACTATATTAGTAGTTTACTGTTTCTGGATATTTAATGAAAGCTCCCTTTGTTGCTTAATACTGTGTTTTGTTTGTCCACCCCTTCTCAATTTTGATTTGCAAGATTCTGCACCCATAGTTTTCTCTTTCATCAGACATAATGAAATGTTAAAATTATTTTAAAACTAAATTCTAATAATGGTATCAAAAATAGGATTATTAATAATCACGGCATGATGTATTTTGATTCTATGTTTTAATTTTTTTTTCTTATCCAATTATTTCATTGTGAAAATGTATTTTCATTGGTTTGATCTTTGAACCAATAATATAAAAGAGCAAATGTTTGTAAATATATTCATCAGTAAATGTTTTTCAATAATAATGAAATGTTTTACACAAATTTATATAACAAACATTTAAAAAGTGATAGCATCCACATTAAAAGCAATACTGAAGATTACTTCAGGACTGGCTGAATTCGTTGGGTTCATGCTAATGTAAAACATAAGTAGGCACACTTTTCATATCATTGTCGATATTGTATTGTGGATTGGTCAAATGTTCATTTATAAATAAGAAACAATTTTGCTTCATGGAAGGAAGAGTAATGACTATTTTCATGTCATACAAAATTTCAAATTAATTCAATCATGTATTTTAACATCAGGTCAAAATCACCTCATGGCCAATAATGTAATTGAAAATAAATGCTTAGAAGTGTTTTTTCTATTAGCACATTGTTTCATGTTAGGAATCGCATTGCAATATTAAATATAAATGTAATACTATGTTATTTTAAATGATTATAAGTGTTTAAATAGTACATGGTACAATGAAGTTTTATTGTGCAAAAATTAATTCAGTATATATTGAAATCTACTTTAAGTAGAGAAGGAATTTTTTTTTCCATAGTTTATTTTTTATATAGTTTAGGCGAATTTTGTCACCATTACAAATACACACATTGAATCATCAGTAGAAACAAACTGGATTAGTTATATTTGTTTATCATTAGCTCTTGCATACCCAGTATTAGCATCAGTCACAGATGAATATGGCTTTTCTAATTCAAGAAAATAATTAAAAGTGAATTTTACATATTTATACAAAATTCATGAATAGATTTACTCATAATGCTCTCTAGTTATGGTATTTATATACTAGATTTGCTGCTCATGTTTACAAGGTCATTCCTTTCTCTCGGGGAGGGGGTGTTTGCGATGGCAGATTGCCATATTAAAAAACAAATTTTTAACAAATACGAATATGCACAAAAGTAATAAACACATTATGATAATAAATAAAAACAAATAATTGTGACTTTTTAATAGGCATTCTGTCATCACAAACACAGGTAGAAGGAATAATATGTAAGTATCATAGCTATTTACTAATTTGTTTGACATATTACAATGTTTTTCTGAAGGTTTATGCTGATGGTGTTTTAGTTGTATTTATATGTTGGACTATTTCCATTATCTAATATGAGTATTAAAAGTCTTTAGAAAAATTTAACTTTATTTAAATATTTCAAATACAGTCAATTGTTAGTAAATAGCATACAGGCTAACATATGCACAATGTTTTGAGAGAGATTATTCTCCCCTTTTCTTCAGGTATTGCTGACCTGACAAGTGAAAGTATTAGATATGGGAATGAAACTTGGACTCTTAGATTCTTGAGTATTGAATTCTAAGATAATGCTCTACCCAACTGAGCCATCCTGTCAAAGGCAAGAGTCAGTAGAGAGAAAACAAATATGTATAAAGATTAGTATGGGAATGAAACCTGGACTCTTATATTCTTGAGAATTGAGTTTTAAGATAAAGCTTTAACCAACCGAGCCATCCTGTCAAAAGCAAGAGTCAGTAGAGAGAAGACATATGTATAAGGTAACAGACCGTGTATGTACCAATGAACATATATATGTTCAATTGGGAAAATACAAAAATATTGAATAGAGAAAAAAGGTACAAAAAAGAAAATTTAAAGAAGCTACTCATGTGATAATGGCAAACAATTCCATAAGTCAACCTAGTGTGATTATACATAATGTTTGGAAACCACTAATCAACTTTGCTCTTAGAAAAAAGTGGAGAAATCAGGAGGAACCTCATAGATAAGTATATGAAATTTCTACTGATTATTTCCTTTGGCAAGATAGCTCATTCGGTTAGAGCATTACATTAAAATTCAATACTCAAGAATCTAACATCTAGATTCAATTTCCATACTAGTATCATCACTAATCAGACCAGTAACATCTGAAGAGGGGAGAATAATATCTCTCGAAACATTGTGCATATACTAACCTGTGTGCTATTACTAACCATTGAATGTATTTGGAATATTTAAATAAAGATAAATTTTTCTAAAGGCATTCAATATTTATATTATATGATGGAAATAGACCAACATATAAATACAAATATTATAATGTTGTCTTTTAACATCTGTAAACTTTTCTTTCTGAAGAAATCAAAGTCCTAATTAATTGTTTCTATGCATTGTGTTACATATTCATTCTTATCAATAAAAATAAAAACAATTTGAAAATGAGCATAAATAGATAATTTTTATAAAATAATTCATAAAGAATACAGGTTAAAATAAATGTTGTCTTTTAGAACTTTTAATCAAGTGAAAATTTGTGCTGGCAATCTGAATATCACAGTATATGTATTAAGATATATAATTTTAGATATGTATAATTAGTTAAAATTTTAACTAGCTAATATAAAAACATGGTGAGTATTTCTAAGAAACAAATTTCAGATAATTAAAAAAATATATCAAAGCAATTTTGGATTAATTGAAAAAAAAAAAAAAAATGATATTTTACTTTGAGATTAATTTGCTGTTTACATTTTTACTTTCGTCAAATAATTTTAAATAAAATAAAAATTGCTTTAAATATTCAAAAGATTGTAAAAAAACCTAGAAAGAGACCACATGAAATGGATCGATGAATAAGGAAACTTACTGGTGTGGTGTGGAGAAGAGAGGCTAGGAATTAGAAAAAGGGATTAAACTTAGAGAGATTTTCATCCTGCAGTGATCAATAATAATGATGATAATGCCTTAAAATATGTATGTTTTTTTTTGAGAGCTATAAATTCTTGTATCAAAAATACGAAGTGAGATATCTAGAGACATAATAAGAGTAACAGTTAAGCTGATTTAGTTTTCAGCTGTGCTGTTTTAATAGTTATCTTTGGTAAGAAAACGACAGCTTTTGGCCAATCATAACAGTAAAAGTTCTTAATTGCAATTATTCATTATGTCACACTGAAATATAGAAAGACATGCATTAAATTATTCTTGAGGCATTTATTAAATTATAAATTGATGTATTGCAAAATGATTTAAAGGTGAGAAATAGAGATAAAGGTATGTATGTGACTTAGTCTAAAATAATGGCCTGGTGTATTTACATACGACACAATAGTTAGATACGATTCTTTTAAAAAAAGTATCTATATGCATTTATATAGTTTACACAGTCAATTTTTTTTTTTTTTAAAGAAAATTAAACCAATATTAATAACTGCCTGTTTACGTCTCATTTTATTATCACATCTATTATTTACTTATAGAGTGCTGATTTTTTTTTTTTGTATTTCAAGGTTACTCGCCTTTCCTTGGGTTATCAATTGCAAATTCTTAATGACCTTATAACACTTTGATATTATCATACAAAACAAACATTTTAAAATCAACTGCACTTGTGGAGTTTAGTAAGTTTAATTTCTGAAAGTAAAGTAAGATCAGCGATAGAAAAGTTTGTTTACGTGCGGTTAGTTTTCGTTTTTTGGAAAATCTTTGCTGAAAAACAAATCTCACATAGGATTTTAAAAATTGAGGCGAATTTAAGCTAATTCTTTATACATTAATTATTTTATTCTTAATTTTTTTTTTCAGGTAGGTGAGATTTTCTTAGCAAGCTTTATATAGTTTTAAGGAGTTTTCCCAAAGACAATCTAGCTAGCGATCCACTTATTGGTTGGTAAATGGATTTCTAGATATCCCTATATGGAAGTAGATTTCAGATTAAGTTTGAGTTGTTAATATGAATATCAATGCAGTAACCATTAAGCAAAAAATACAATTTTCATATGATGCACCTTTATCAGTAGTAACAAACTGAGCTTTCGATACCTTTAAATCATGAATTCTTCTCAGTTTTTATTCTTCTCAAGTGAGACATTGTTGTTTTTTTTTTTTTTTTGAAGGTGAATATTGTATTCAAAATATATGTGTATATATTTCTGAAATTTAGTTCACTATACATTTTGTTTCATAATATCTATTAATTTTTATTTATATCATTCTAAAGAATTTATAAATTTTAAAGAATGTATTATGTTTTTCAATTTAGAAAGAGAAGTTAATTATGTAGTAGAGGTGCAATATTTTAGGGGAACTGAAGACTCAATGTAAACTTTACTTCTTTCTGGAGAAGATAGCTCATAAATGTCATTGTTTTTCTTTTTTAAAAAAGAGCAGGATGAAAAAGATGGTGGTAATAGGCAAGGTACTTTCCCCCATATATTAAGTGCTGATAATTACAATTTTCTCCTTGATTATTCATTTTGTACATAATTGATAAAAGATAATTTTTTTTTGTTAAAACTTATTTTATTGCATCAAATAATTTAAAGTGGATTCTTTATAATGTTAAAGTTAAAAATATTCCTATAAATTTAATCATTAAAAGCATAAAGCTAGACCTGTCAATAAATAATTAAAATTACCCCAAATTTACAACTCAACCAGACTAGCCAAGAAAATAAATTCCAAAACACTACCAATAATTTCTCTGCTACAAGAAGACTTCTCAAACGTAAAGAACTACAAAATAACATATTTAAACTAAAACATTACCCACAATTCCACTGACCTCCCATCCATCCTTAATATTAAAAGGATTTTTAAATAAGTTAACTGCTTCAGAATCATACATTTTTAACAATAAATATTCTTTAATTCTTTTAATTTCATTTCTTTCAAAGAAGACAACTTTAGTTTCATCAAAATTAATAATATGACCTGTATCTTATTTAGTTCTTTTAACATTAAGGGTGGAAGGGAGGTAAGTAGAATTTGTTGGATAATGTTTTATTTTTAATATGTTTTTATTTTGTAGTTCTTTACATTTAAGAACTCTGCTTGTATCAGTGAAATCATTGGTAGTGTTTTAGAGTTTATTTTCTTGGCTAGTCTGGTTGAGTTGTGAATTTGGGATAATTTTCCCATAAATTTATATATAAGGCTAAAAAAAAGTTAAGCCTACTGCAAGATTTGTATTTGGATAAAATTTGGAATTTTATTTAAATAGTTGAGAGTTTCTAAGAAAACTTAGAACTTTTTTGAAGTATTCATCTAATAGCCTTGGGCAATAAATGGGTATATCATTAAATCAAGGGTAAAACAAACACATTATTTTTTCTTAATAGCAGGCATAGCTAATTCAACTAATCATCAAATTATTGATTGGTAAATAATTATTGATCTGTTTTTAGCCAGACTGCAAAGTAAAGGCGAAAAGTCAACAATACTCTTATTAACCTGATGTTAAGTAGCTTAGTGAGTAATGAATTCATCTTCACTAATTCTCTTTGAAGGGATGTTGCAGAAGGTTTGTTCTGCCAAGTGATTTTAAGATGTTTTAATTTTTATTACTCTAAATAAAATTGCCAGGAGTGGGATTAAATAATACTTATTATACATTGCCTTAAAACTTATTTGCATTTTTCAAATATAGTAATAAATATTGATTTAAAACAACCAATATTTTTTTTTATGAAATACATTATAGCAGTGTCTTCTGTTTCTTAAGAATTTTCTGATTTCTGCTGAAATTTTTATTATGGTAGTTATGTATTTTCACCCTGATCATTGAATTATATGATAATATCAAATTTCTTAATTATGAACTCATCTTTAAACATTATCAGCCATGTCCTATTAATAAAATCGATGATGTTTTATGATAGTATGTAATTGCTTTAAATTATTCATATATTGTATTTTTCTTCTCTGAATCTATTATATCATTATTAACTTTGTCCAGTACATGATTATTTCCATACATCTTACTTTTCTGAAATTATATCTTTTCTGAAGTTATTAATTATTTATTTTAATGAATTTAAAATATCATCTACACAGTTTTCTTTTCATAAATAGTTCATAACTTTTATTATATTATAAATGAATACACCAAACTTCTTTTTAAATCTTGTTTTTTATATGGCTATTTAAAAATATAACTACACACCAATATTTTGACTATTTTATAATATAGTCTTTTTCAAGGAAAACTGAAAATAAAAACAAAAATATATAACAACAACAACAACAACAACAATAATAATAACAATAATAATAATAATAATAGTACCAATAATATCAATAATAATAATAATAATAATAATAATAATAATAATAATAATAATAATAATAATAATAATAATAATAATAATAATAATAATAATAATAATAATAATAATAATAATAATAATAACAAAAATATATAACAACAACAACAACAACAACAATAATAATAACAATAATAATAATAATAATAGTACCAATAATATCACAGCATCAATACGCAAAAAAGGGGTCATCCACAGGGCAGGCAGCACTAATATATAAAACGCTAATCAATTCAGTTATTAAAAAGAAAAAATATGCACCAATGGTAGTCCAGCTGGATTTTGAAAGTGCTTTTGACTCTGTCCCAATAGAAACACTATTGAGTCAGCTAAAAGAAACACAGATACCTAAAACAATATTATATACAATAGGCAATTTGCTTCTAAATAGAGAAATACACATCACGCTCAATGGTAGATCCACATCATCATTCAATCCCAGCCAATCAATCCCGCAAGGTTCTCCACTAAGCACACTGCTATTTACCTTTTATTTAAATCCACTGCTAGAGCAAATAAATAAAAAAATTCAAGGAATTCAAATACCAAATACTAATACATACATTCCCTGCATAGCTTATATGGATGATGTCACAGTGTTTCTAAACTCAAAAAGCAAATACATATACTACAGGAAATAATAGAAGAATACACAAAAAATTTCAAATTAAAAATTAACATCAATAAATCAGTAGCATGGTCAATATACAAAGGCAAAACAGACACACAAATTTATCAAGGTAAGCCCAGTAATTTCCTGGGTTTTCCTTTCCACTTGGGAATGAGCCAGATGAGAAGGAATATACAAAATAAACTCAAGTTCGAAGCAGAAAGGATCATAACATCACTCTCCAGATCATATCTCTCACTCTATGCAAAAGTGTCACTATTTAATCAACTTATAATGACCAAAATAACTTACTACCTGCCAATAATTACTTTTACAAAACAATTTACAAAGTCAATTAACTCACTCTGTAATAAACTATTATGGAACAGAAAAATAGTAGCAATTTCCTTAAAGCAACTTAACCAACCAACAAAATGGAATGGCCTTGGACTGCATGCTATACATACTTTCTACACACAAAAAACAGTAAATCTACTGATTACAATATTCAGACGTTTTCCAAACATAAAACCAAAAGAGGAAATCACACCAACGGACCGACCCCCACCCACAGACAATTATATAAATACACTATTGATAAGTATTAAAAACATTAAAGATAAAATAGCACTGAAGAATCCAATTAAATATACTTATTGGCAAATTCATGATTTTCTAACTCAAAGCCAAGAAAACAACAATAGGATAACAGTACTAGGAATAAATAATAGTCAATTACTCAAAAAGTACAAAACATGGTATTTAGAACCTAAATTGTTTGACATCACTCTCCAGATCATATCTCTCACTCTATGCAAAAGTGTCACTATTTAATCAACTTATAATGACCAAAATAACTTACTACCTGCCAATAATTACTTTTACAAAACAATTTACAAAGTCAATTAACTCACTCTGTAATAAACTATTATGGAACAGAAAAATAGTAGCAATTTCCTTAAAGCAACTTAACCAACCAACAAAATGGAATGGCCTTGGACTGCATGCTATACATACTTTCTACACACAAAAAACAGTAAATCTACCGATTACAATATTCAGACGTTTTCCAAACATAAAACCAAAAGAGGAAATCACACCAACGGACCGACCCCCACCCACAGACAATTATATAAATACACTATTGATAAGTATTAAAAACATTAAAGATAAAATAGCACTGAAGAATCCAATTAAATATACTTATTGGCAAATTCATGATTTTCTAACTCAAAGCCAAGAAAACAACAATAGGATAACAGTACTAGGAATAAATAATAGTCAATTACTCAAAAAGTACAAAACATGGTATTTAGAACCTAAATTGTTTGACATCACTCTCCAGATCATATCTCTCACTCTATGCAAAAGTGTCACTATTTAATCAACTTATAATGACCAAAATAACTTACTACCTGCCAATAATTACTTTTACAAAACAATTTACAAAGTCAATTAACTCACTCTGTAATAAACTATTATGGAACAGAAAAATAGTAGCAATTTCCTTAAAGCAACTTAACCAACCAACAAAATGGAATGGCCTTGGACTGCATGCTATACATACTTTCTACACACAAAAAACAGTAAATCTACCGATTACAATATTCAGACATTTTCCAAACATAAAACCAAAAGAGGAAATCACACCAACGGACCGACCCCCACCCACAGACAATTATATAAATACACTATTGATAAGTATTAAAAACATTAAAGATAAAATAGCACTGAAGAATCCAATTAAATATACTTATTGGCAAATTCATGATTTTCTAACTCAAAGCCAAGAAAACAACAATAGGATAACAGTACTAGGAATAAATAATAGTCAATTACTCAAAAAGTACAAAACATGGTATTTAGAACCTAAATTGTTTGACTTCATTCTCAAATTGAATTTAAATGCACTACCTACAGCACATTTCATTCGGTTCAGAAGATTTTACCTAAATGTTGATCCAATGTGTGCTTTATGTCACCGGGAAGAAGAAACACAAGAACATTTAATACATCACTGTAAAGGCTTAGAAAAAGTCGGACAAATGATGGTGAATAATTACAGGAAAAGGGAAACCACAATAGAAAAAATGCTAAAGGCTTTCAATGAAAATAAAATACCTATAATACGTGCAGCAACTTTCAGTATATATGCCTTATGGTGTACTAGATGTGCTTTCACTTTAGGAAACAATCCAAGAAGACATCCCAACACATATCACAACAAACTAGGAAAACTTAAGGAAAGGGACAATCTTCTAGCACCACCGGACATTTATGCTGCCACATGGTCTCTATTTAAAATAAAAGCAGCCTTATAATGGATAGACCAAATACAACCTCTGAAAAATGGAAAACTGAAATGAACTCATAATAAGAACTGAAAAATCTAAAAGGTGTGAACTGCAAAAGACGCTAATGGTTAAAAAAAACAAAAGTATATTTTCTGTGTTTCAAGATGTATCCTAGAATATGATGTTTTATACAATGTATTACTTGATAAGAATGTAACCTTTTTTTTGCCTAATAAAGTTTGCTTTGAAAAAAAAAATATAAAAAAATAATAATAATAATAATAATAATAATAATAATAATAATAATAATAATAATAATAATAATAATAATAATAATAATAATAATAATAATAATAATAATAATAATAATAATAATAATAATAATAATAATAATAATAATAATAATAATAATAATAATAATAATAATAATAATAATAATAATAATAATAATAATAATAATAATAATAATAATAATAATAATAATAATAATAATAATAATAATAATTATTATTATTATTATTCAATTCTTATTTATTACATGCATTTAAACACTTTCGCTTTAAAAGAAATACATAAGATTACAAAAAAAAATATACAAAACAAACAAAACATTATTCAATATAGTAACATTAATAAAAAAATATACAATAAGGAAAATTACAATTCATAATTAAAATATATTTAAATACATGTTATCTACAGTAGATTCAATTTCTTTTTAACATTATTTATAAAATGATCACAAAAAACATCAATGTTATTAAATTTTTGATTATATAACTTTTGTAATCTGTTAATGACAGATTTATTTATAAAAGAGTTTTTAGTTTTTTTAATATTAAATGTGTACACTTCCCTTAGTGAATGAGAAGGAACTCTTAACTCAATTTTGGATATACAATTGTTTACATCAATTTTTCCATCAATCAACTTTTTTAAAAATACCATATCTTTAGTTAGTCTTCTTTCAGTTAATATTGTTTTAAGATTTAAATTTTCACTCCTTATTAGTTTAATAAATCTTTTCTCTACATTAGAAATTTTAGACTCAATGTAAGCCAAATCCAAATTCCATATAGAAGATCCATACTCCAATAAAGGTACAACAAGAGAACAGAATAACATGTACTTTATACAAGGAGATAAGTCTCTACCAAATCTCAAAATATATCCCATCCGTCTATATACTTTACTTATAATATATTTTACATGCTCATTAAAACTAAAATGATTACAAAATATAACTCCAAGATCAGAAACAACTTCTTTGTATATAATAACATCTTCATCAATCATATAATGATAAACAGATCTATCTGTTTTATTGGTATAAGAGACAATACATGTTTTACTTATGTTTATTTTTATATTATTAAATTTACACCACCACCATCATCATCATCATCATCATCATCATCATCATCATCATCATCATCATCATCATAATAATAATAATAATAATAATAATAATAATAATAATTATTCAATTCAATTCAATATCCATTTATTATGTGCATTTACACTTTAACAGAAATACATAATAAAAAAAAAAAAAACAATGATAATAATTAAAATTTAAAAAAACAAAACAATTATAAGCTAATACAAGCTACATACATCAAATTATATATACATATATGTTCATAATTATACATTTAGTTGTTTTTTAACATTCATCACAAATTGATAGCAAAAATATCAATATTATTAAAAGTTAGATTATATACCATTTGCAATCTATTAATAATTGACTTACCAAAGAAAGTATTTTTACATATACTAATCTTGAAAGTTTGCATTTCTCTTAATAAACGACAAGATACTTTCAGTTCTATTTTTGATATACAGTTACTGACATCAATAATAATAATAATAATAATCACTTATTCCAAACAATTCCAAAAATTAAAAATACTATATATATTTATTTATTTTATGAATTACATTTTTGTATGCTTCTCAATCAGCAAACTTATTTAATCTATCACTTTTTTAAAGATTCTCATCAATTTATTATAATATTTGTATATATTCAAATTTTGTTTTCATACTTTTGTTCTTTTCTGTAATATATTATTCTGCATTCTTCAATCCTTTTTCTGCTATATCTTATAGTATTACCACACTGTTGTATAAATTTTAAATATAATCTCTTAAATTCATTTTCAACTCCTTCCTCAAAAGTTCTGTTTTTTATTCTATGTATAGGTTTATCTATCTATTGTTTTATAATAAAGTTATTGTTTATTTTTATTTAATATTTTTTAAAGAGAAGATGATAAAGAAATATTGTTTAAAAAACAATAGAATTAATATATTTTAAGGAATTGGATTTAATCTTTGCAGTTTTTGAAGATGGATGTTGAATTAAATATGAGTAAAAATCAAAAGCTATAATGTGGAGTGAATTCTGGGCATAAAATATTTAATATATTAATTTAAAAATTTCTTATAGAAAACAGTTTAATGCTTTTAAATATTTAGAAACTGAATTAGTGATGAAAAAGAAATTAAATTGAGATGATAGCTAATTAAGATTATTTTTGGTCAACTGAATGTAAAAATAAAATAAAAATTCTTATAAAATTATGGGAATATTTTGAGACAGGTTGTAAAGAAAATTGAGTTAATAGTTGAAATAATAAAGTTGGGAATCGGTGGGCTGAAAAATAAATATTTATTGAAAAAAATAAAAAAGAGAAAAGTAAATCTGACAGGATGAGTGGTAAAAGGTTAAAAAAATTGCAAGACAATTCAAAAAAAATTAAATAATTATAAATATCTAGTCAAAAAATTAATCAGAAAATGGGGAGTCCTAATGGTTTCCAACTATGTTTTAAAAAACTTTCAGTTTGGTTAGTTAAACAAAACTGTTGTGCTCAATAACTCACATTGATGTGTAAATACCACATGACCTCCTGAACATATTACCATGCAATTTATTTTATTTATCAAGTTTGTGAATATATCTTTGTTTAAATACAGTTCTGTTTTTTAAAGGCAGAATCTGCTATTTCTATTTTGTATATTTTTTTTTTCAAAATTTTCAGAAATTTACTGTAAGTACAATTTTTTTTTCAAAATCAGTTATCAAATTTTTATTTTTAAAATCTTTAAATAATAGTTTTTACTTTCAAATTTTATCTCTCTTGCCTTATTCATGTAACAGCTTCTCAAAGAAAAATTTAGGTGCTAAAAATCTTAATTTAATTCCTCTAAGCTTTCGATATTTTTTTTCTTTAATAATCTTATGCAAGCATTGAGCAATCAATGAAGACAATATCAAAAGTATTTCTTTAATGGAAGTATGTCTAGGAATTTTGTTAATGTTAATGATGTATTATTATTTATTTTATTAGGAAAATTAGCAATGTAGTCTTTCTTTAATTTATGTAAGGTTTATGTTTTTATTATCAGTACTCTTTATCCTATTCTATAACTATTTATTGTAAGTCTGATTAATCAATTTATATATAGATAGTATAGTGTTATAATATTCACACATCTTGACTGGTTTCTGGATTTTACCTTTATTAATAGAATACCCTGTGTGTTTTGGCACACTTGTTTAATTTGGAATCAGGAGATCCCAAGATTGATTCTGATGTTGATATTCATTGATTACTTAAATTACAGTAAATGGCTATATAATGGAATAAAAAGAACTGCTCATGAAAGCATATAAATAAGTAATCTGAGAATGTCATGTGACATTTACATTTTTATTTTCCTTATATAAATTAATTTTTATTTAGTCTGATCTCATAAATATTATCTGCTTCCAATGCTGTATATGAACGTAAGATTTAAAAAAAGATATATATTTATATTACAAAAAATAAATTTTGACAATATTAAAAATATATTTATTAAAGGTTTTCATGATATAGTGGTTAATACATCTATTTATATTAGTCATGATCTTTGGATTGAATCTAGGCCAAGGAAAGCTTGAACATTTTTTTAAGTTTCAAGAAAGCTTAAAATTCTCACATCCCAACTTGGTAGTCCCATAATAAATGTAATTAGTTATGTAAATATTGTTCAGTAAATGGGTATCTAACTATTTTTATTTAAAATATAAACTAGGAAAGAAAAGTATAAACTCTCACCAATTCTGCATCTGATTAGCCTATTGAGCATTCTCTTTTCTTTTACTGTTTCTTTTAGAAAGCTACATTGGCCTATTTAAATATAGCTTTGATTATCTTTATATATGCTTACTAATATATTTATACATTTATATTTGTATAAATCATATATTATACAAATAAAATGACCATACTATTTCTACACATACAAAAACTCTGGACCTTCATTTAATTTTATTATTAGATATTATATCATAGCATTATAAATTCAACTAAAAAGAATTGTATAAATTTCCTATTTTTAAAACATGATATTGGAAAAGATTTATTTGAAAATGTCTATAATAATTTGAAATATAAGATTTAATAATCAAACAGTATATTCTGTAGCTTGTTATATGCGATAGTCTATTATTATAAGAGCACTTTTTTGATAGATCGGACATGTGAAGAAAATGAAGAGCAGCATACATTCTAAAAAAAAGTATTTTTGGATGTTTTTATTAACAAAAAAAAGATCTTGTTTATAAACTTGTTCAAAGTTATTATAAAGAAATGCAATATTAAGTGCTTTCATTCAAAGTTTTATATTTCTGATATAAAATACAAAGTATTGAAGTCTTTTAAAAAATAAGTTCATTGCCCAAGTCAAAATTTATCTCTGAGAGTAGTCAAATAAACATATATTAGGATCATCATATGATTTATGTGGATAGTTGTAATAGTTTCATAGTTTGGTTTGCATAATCATTTTGTATAATTATTCCAAAATTCACCTCTCATATTTCATTATTGTTGCTTTTTTTTTTTACTTTCTCTTTACTTTTTTTATTCCACGAGTTAGAATGTTCATACTCCTTTAAGAGTGGTTGCTATTGATATATTGTTTGTGTATAAATGTTATTAGTATTTGATGAATATATATCTAATAGTATTAATTACAACAATTTGAAACACAATGATTTTAATAAAAGCATATTTTGTAATAATATTGGTATATTTATTTGGAGTTAATGTTTATATTTTAAGATAAATATTAGTAAAAAGTCTTTTGATTATTTTAAATTGAATTAATATATCGAACTGGGTTTATTTTAATAGTATTTCACATTTTTGTACATATATTTTCTGTAGACAATTTAATACAAAATCCAAATAACTACATTTGATTCTTGTTATGATAGTTTTGCTATTGGTTATCACCCTCCTATTGCTTATCACTCTCTTAACACAATTTATTTTTACATTTCATCATTTATAAACCATTAAAATGTATTATTCTTTATGCAGTGTTTATAGGTAATACTTAGATGGCTTTAATACATAAATATGTTTTATATAAGTAAAAATATTATTTAAAGATGAACTTTTTATTCAGATTTTAACATATATATCATATATATTTTTTAAAATTTTACATTATTTGAAACTGATTTACACATATAAAATGTTCATACATATGCTGGAGCATTATTTTAGAGGAGGATTTATAAACAAATTAAAATTTTGTATAATTGAAAGATTTTTGCCACAGTAATGAGTAGTTTTATTAAATCTTTTCACACAATAACACAAACATTAACAGCTTTTATTAAGCATATTTTTATACTTATTTCAACTTTTAGAGTTATTTTTATACTTATTTCAAGGTTCTGTTAAACTTTTACAATTAGCTAGCAGCAATTATTTGATTAATTTTTTTTTCCTCATGTGTCATAGCATCAGCCGGGAAGCAAACCCGCTAACCCGGGACAACTGCTTGTAAAGCAGCTGTTGCTGACCTCTCGACCACCAATGCTTGACAATTATTTGATTAATTATTATTATAAACTATGGTTTGTGCTACAACAGACATGATTTTAAGAACTATAATCTTTTGTAGAATTTCTATAAAACAAAAGAAAAATACCTTTAGAAAAACTAATATTTGAAATTTTTAAACAAGTCTATAAAGATTATAAAAAAAACTTCAGATTATAGTGTAAAATATTATTAAAATAATCAGTAATTAAAGGATGCTTAATTAATACTAATAAAAGTATGTTTTGGTGGAAATAATCATTAGTCCTGTAGTTCCACCATCAGATTTTCAATGAAATGGAAAGCTAAAGAGTTGTGAGTTGGAATAGTTTGAAGCCTGTCCATTAAAATATAAAGATTGACTATCTTAATATAAAGCTGAGTACTGATTATATATATGTGTGAGGATAGTAATCTAGACCAACTGACGATTGCTGATTTAGCATGAAATACGTATATTGGTGATGATTTATCTTTTCAACATGTGTGTGATCAGGTCGGTCAGCAATATGAGATGGCACTGAGAGTCGTGGGTCGTGTGAAAGTTTGAGTTTGAACCCCAAATATATTACATATATAAATGCAGGTTTAAGCCTGTACAATGTATTTATTTCTTTTAAGATAAATTAACATTATACAAATAATCTTTTACATAAAAAATTAGGAATAAAATTTTATTATGTACGAGCTTACTCATTACAACTTCAAGATAAAGTCATACTTTATTGAATTTAGTATTTATTAAACTAATTATTAAAAGTATTTACATATTCATCAATCAATTTAATGTTTCTGATATATGTATTAATTTTCATGTTTTTAATTACAGTATATACAATGAAAATTTTAATGATGGAGACGTCATAATACATATACCAACTAAGCTCAAAATTTCAGTTAAATCCAAAATAAATAAAATTTGAACATTTTTTTATGTTACTTACAATTTTTTTCCCCAGTGATGAGATGTTTATTCATCAAGAAAAAAACAGATACAGTGAAACAAATGAAATTTCAGGAAACAAAATGGTAAGAGGGGAGGATACATGTAAAAGGGAATGGGAAGTGGAGAGGAGAAATGGTGTGTAGTTCAGGCTGATTAGAAGAGCATGTCTTTGTGATTGAGTCCTATGGCAGAAGCTGAGAGGATGGGAGTTGGAGGATTGCCCAAGTGTCTGTGAGGAGTGGAGGTGGAGCTAGTTTGGTGTATCTGGTTTTGAGAGTGCGAATTAGGTCCAAGAGCTTTTGATTTACTGAATGTACTCTCTGGTCAAAGATGATGGCACATCAGAGCAACCAGAGAGCATAGATGAGAAAAATTGACTGTCTAATAACTGCAAAGACCCCTGTTTCTATGGATTCTTGGAGGTTGAAGGTGGTATTTCTGTGCGAGGAAAGGTAGAAGTGGATGACATTTCTCAAGCCAAGCAGAAAAGGACCCTAAGTGCTGGATGGTTTCATTGTCAGTTTTACAGAGCTGGCATATGGGAGAGATCTTGGTGAAACCCCTATGGTTCACCAAAAATTGATTCGTGGGAAGGGAGTGAAGATTTATTTTGAGGAGAAAATCAAGGAATTTTGCTTCAAGTGACCACCTTTTGAATTTGTGGATTAGTTGGGCATTGGTAAGTCTGAGGAAGGTAGGGGACACAATGGAGAAGTCTGCAGTCTTGTTGAAAACCTTCCTGCACTTTAGTTTGCTGTTGATGGATGGTATAGCAAAGCCAGCCTTTTGTAGGATGTTGGCAATGAGTGAGGTCCATGACCTAGGCCTGCCATTGGGAGGAGGAGTGTCAGTGGGTATGATAACTATATGCACAAGATTGGCAGGGAAGTGACTTAGGAGTGTGAGGATAATGTGAGATTTCTGGATCAGAAGAGTGTCGATGGAGTGCAGGCCCAACCCATTGAGGTTTTTAGGAAAACAAGTTATTTTTAAGTTAATGGCCACCACCTTTCTTCCCCAGAGAAAACGGGTGTGAAGGGAGTTATAAAGGAATGTGTAGGTAGAACAATGAGGAGGTAGTATGCTATTTTAGGAAACACTAGAAGATTGAGGAGGGTGACTTTCCCATAAAGGGAGAGGTAGATGCCTGTGATAGCATTGAGGGTGGATGATATGCTTTGATAGAGTGTGGTTTGGACCCGAACTCTCATGTCCCTAGAAGACAGCATGAGGGGGAATCCGAGGAAGTTGTGTGGCTTGGCATTGAAGGTGGAAGGGATTTGTTTACCAGTTGAAGGTTGCCAGGCTGCTGATTTATCAGACTTACAATTTTTTCTTCTATCTAATTAGTTTATGGCTATTCTAGTGGAACCATTCAGGATTAGTTAATAAGTTATCTTTTTAGTTATATCTTGAGAGTAAATCATGAATGAAAAATAGTGAAATCTTCACCATTTGGCAATGTAGGCCTGGTAAATAAATATCTCCTTTACTGTTATTTTATGGAGCAATATTGGAGAATCAATTGTCATACATTTGGATATATCATTTATTTATCCATAATATTTGAATAAAAGTACTTTAGATGTAATTAAACAAGGCAAAACTCTCCTTACAGTAGTACCACCCTGTGCCAACCAGAGTAATCAATGGATTCTAGAAGGCTTGTGCATAAAATCCCTATCTAGTGCCTACTCATTCAATATCTCCTGACTACTATGGAGAGTTTTGCCTTGTTTAATAACAATTATGTGGTGATCATGTGAAGTTTACTTTAGATGTAATTAGAGGGATTCTGAAGAGAGCTTGAAAGTCTGTGTTCCTATCCCCTCTAATTACATTTATTTATCTGTAACTTATAGTAGACAAATTACAGAACAATACACTTTTTTTATATACACTTTTTTTAATATAGTTTCTTCTTTATAGAAACTTTTAATATAGAATTTTTAAATATTCTAGGCTCTTCCTATTAGAAGGATTTTATGAGAATTTATTAGATTTTATATTTTAGGACTAGTTTGTATGGACATTATTATATGGTCATGTTTGTTTGTGAGAGGCTGATAATAATGATGAATGTTTGATAAGTAAGTTACTAAACTGGAAATATACTTTAGTTATGTTTTTTTAGAAGTGATAATTGTACATTGATTTTTGCTATGCAGTTTAACTCTATTGTAGAGTAGTGGACTTAAGAACTAAAAGGTGGGTGAGTCAAATCTTAGTTCACCTTGTCATTTGGTGTTTTAAGATATTATGATGAGCAACAATGGGCATAATTTACATTAGTATTACTTAACCTAAACAATGCAAAATTAATAAATAATATCTGTAATTTAAGCAGTTAATATTTCAAATAATTTTAATAAAATATTCCTTTAAATCAATATTTTATAAAATTATTAAATATCTATCAGTAGATTTATATACAGTATTATTAGTGGTCAAAAAATAGCCCAAAGATGGGTCTGTCCACATATTCGCATTTATATTTTGATTACTTTTATCAGTCACCATTGTGAAAATAATCAGCATATATTTTGGGGTATTAAAAATACACATATCCATCAACATTTACAGTTAAAAACTTCACATAAATTAAAAGCTTTATTCGTTATAAAGTTATTGATACATAAAAGTTATTCTACAGTTATTTTTATGTTTTAGAATGAACTTCATTCAAGGAAATATATATCTATAGATATTTCAATTTAAAGGAAAATATATAAATACGGATGATGATGATGATGATTTTTATTTAAAAGAAAAAAATATATACAAAACTAATCAAAAAATATTATAATATGTATTTTCAATAGCATTCAGTGAATTATACTATTACGAAGAATATTTACAAAAAAATAGGAAACATAAAATACATCACCCTAGAGGCTAGAGCATTGATGGTCAAGTGGCTGCAAAAATGTCTCAGGGAGTGTTTTTTTATCACTTTGTTTTATTGTCTCTAATTTGTTTTTAAAAGTATTAAAATTTCTTGCATTACTATTGTGCATCGTAATGCATATAGTATAAATGTTATACTTCTTATTTCTGCAAAGCAGGTATTTGGAAAAACTCTATAATTGAACTTATAGTGGCATTCTTCTTTTGACTAATTTGTGTAATATAAGATTGAGTGTATTGTAGGCTACTATACTCGATGAATACTTGTTTTTGGTTCTCTTGTGATCTGTGGCACAACTCATATATTGTGTCACTGTTAAGTATGTTTCTCTTATATCTCACAAAATATAATGTTGGTAATGACCACATATTTATTTTGAGTAGAAAATCAAAACATTTGGGCTTGAACATTCAATATTTAAATCTATATGTATTAGCTGCTTATTATTAATACCTAGCACTGGCAAGTCTAAGTAATGATTTGTGTTTGTGTGTAGAAGTAGATATGTAATCCAGTAGCACCATTTGTCCTATACTAATAAGTTTACATATATATAGTTTTTATTGCAGAAATGATTGTAAATGTTCTAAAAAACTGTCTTTTTCTTCACAAATCCATGTCATGGCAGCTATATCTGCACTTATCATGTCTTTTGTAATGAAGACTATAAGTCTTAGGTGTCATAAATTGTATAATTATAGTGATGATTTAATTTTATATTTTAAAAAATACAAAGTATCTATTAAAAATGTGCAATGAAGATCAGAGTATACGTTAAATGTGGAGACTTGCTAAAAAATTATAGTCCGAGTCTTTTTATCTTGCATGTAAATTAAATTCTTGGGTGTGGCTGAAAAAGCAATATAAAATATCAATAACACTTATAAAACATCAATAACACTTATATTTGTACAAGGTTACTGAACTTTATAATCCAGGAAATAATTTTCAGATACCCTATACGTTTTCAAGTTCATTTATCATTATCTTTTGTTATTTGTATAAGTTATTAAAAAAATGTTACACATTCATATTTAAGTTTTAATTATAGTTTATTCATACATATCTTTTTCTGTATTGTTGTTAAAAATCTGACTAACATATGCATAAAATTTAAGATAGCTTGTCATATTTTTAAGGTTTTATTATATGTTAAGGTCCCATTATTATATATATTTGTTTCTGTGCACTTCTTATTTAAACAAAAATCAAATATTTTAAGATATTATATTTAAGTAAAAATAATTGTCTACTGAACTTTAGAAAACATTTTTTAAACTTAAAAAAAGTTAAATGTAAGTCATGTGTTCAGAATCCTTAAAGTTTGACACACACACATACACTGGTGGAAAAGTCATTATCAGATGACAATTATTTTATTTTACAGTGAGCACATTAATGCTAATCTGACCAATTCATATTAATATAGAAGCATTAATCTAATTATAATTAGATATCCATTTACCATGTATAACTGAATAAGCTGGGTTGTTTTCTATAGACCAGTACTTAAATAAAAATTCTTAGTCTGTATGTTATCTGAAAACTTTTTATAACTAACCCAGAACAGAGTTGAACCCATTTCATGGTCATGACATGCAAATGCTCAAACCATTATATCACAAAAATTCTTTCTTTTTAAATTTTTTTGTATAAATATTAAATACAACTATCTTTATATATGTATAAATTGTCTAATGCACCTCATCGAGAGTTTTTGTGTGTGTGTGTGTGTTTTAACAACAGATCTCACTTTTAAAATAGATTTTCTTTTTAAAAAAAAAATTATGAAAGGAAGGTATACATACCAAAAATTTACATGCATCTGTTAGGGTTATTACATACAGTGTATGTTTTTGTAAATAACAAGAAATTTTTACCATGCAATGTCAAGCTGTAATTCTAAGGAGAAGATAATCAATCTTCCACATGTACCATATCATAATCTTCAATTAATGATGTTAAATATGAGTAAACTCTCAATGCAAGTCATAAGATAAAGATTTTGAAAAGAGAAGACTGGCCATCTTATCTTTGTACCTAAATGCAATTATATAGACAAATCTTAAGCATCTTGAAACAGGAGTGTGAATATATTATATTATTCATTTTACTTATGAATCTTATAGTATACAGTGCATGTGTGGAGCTTTGATTACCTTCTTCTCAAAAGTATATGTTTTTGGTAATTTTTTATGGACCTGCACTTAGCTGTTGTAAACCTAGTCCACCTCTACTTGGATACATTGATAATAATGGTGCTAAAATTTTTAAGTCTAAGTAAATACAATATATTAAGTCTTTTCACCAGATAATTTCATCTTCTTATCATAAACTATTTTATGGATTTATCCATAACAACTTTGTAAAATCTAATGATCTGTAGCAATATTTAATTATATGCCTAATAGCAATATATATTAGCTGCACATAGTCATTTATCACAGTGTAGCATATCGATTTGATAAGTTATTCTATATACTGTATGTGGATTTCTGTTAGGAGGTACTAAGTAGTCAATAAAATAATATTAGTTATATGTTTAAAATAAAATTTAATTCAATACGTGAAGAAAATGCTATAACTAGACTAATAAAATACTTAATGCATACAAAAATAAATAAAGAAACACAACGAATTATGAATTAAGACTTACATAACTATTCTCTAGGTCTGGATGGTTTGAGTATGCAAGTCTTTATTTAATCTTTACAGATGACTTCTAATACTTTTGCAGACATCATTTTTTATTATAATTATAATTTTTAAATTATTTGTTTTAAAGACTGTAGTTTTGTAAGTACCTTTTCTTATTTATTAGCTCAAATAAATTTACTCCCCTCCTCATTGCCATATAATTATATAATTTATGGGTCCCCAACCTTTTTACATTTAAAAGCACATCCTATAATACCGGCCAGGTGGCGGGCATCATTTATTTTTTTTCAACCAGATGGCGGGCACCATTTATTTTTTCAATGTAAATTTATAGTTTGATATTGTTAATAATACACATAATGTACAAAAAAATATTTATTTCAAAAATAAAATTTTAACATATAATTAACGTTTATATTTTTACACTGTAAAAGTATAGTATGCCCTACAATTTGATTACAATATAATACAATAGTTTATAAGAAAATTTAAAAATTAAATTTATTTGTACCAGATAAATAATTTTTTATCGTGTTCAGATAGCGGCGGGCACACGTAAAATGGTCTGCGGGCGCCATGGTGCCCGCGGACATAGGGTTGGGGACCCCTGCCTTAGAGTATTGCATATTTAATTCTGACAATCATAGCAACTTGATCAAAAATTTATTTCATCTTTTCTTCAGTGATAAGAATGTTATTCCGAAGATATTCTATTTACTAACCTAATTGATATATATATAAAGCAATCATATATGCTCAATTTAACAGCATTTCAATATAAAACAAATCTATAAATTGCCAATTGGTTTACTTAATAACTTTAATATTTATTATTTTGTTCAGTTTTAAAATTGTCTTTTAAGGTTCGGAATTCTAAATTAACTTCATTTTAAGTGTTTTTAGAAGAAAAAAAGAAGCTCGAGAAATTAAAAAATAGCAAAACAAAACCTACTTAGAGATTTTCTTATTTCAGTGAAAAATAACACTCTTATCCAAAAAACTGTCAGACCTCCAATTGTACGAAAGTCGTTGATCATTTTAAATTAACTGGGATTATTCAAGCACTGTCAATTATCTCTAATTAACAAATTATTCAGAGTTATAACATCTTTTTAATGAATGAAAGGATTTATTATTTTTCCAATGAATTAGAAAATTTATATTCTTTTTTTGTTGTTTGTTTATTTGCTTTAAAATATTTTTAAAATAACATCCTTTACGTTTAATTTTTAAAAACTCTGATATTGATTGTTTTTTTAATTACGATTTTTAAATAAAAGTAATTATTAACTTTAAATTATAATTTCTAAGTCATACACCCATGCTGATTTATATAAATCTAATTTGTTTTTTCCTGTGTTTTGTAATAAAACAATGTTCAAAATTAGCCAAATTCACAACTAAAGCAGATTAGCCAAAAAAACTACAACTTTAAATCACAACCAATGGTTTCTCTGCTACAAGCAGAGCTCTCAAGTATAAATAACCTAAATATTATTTATAATTCCACTTACATCCCACACATCAGAATCATACATTTTTAATAATAAAGATTCTTCAATTTTTTTAAATTTCTTTCAAACAAAACAACCTATAGACATTAATCTAACTACTTTTTTTTTTGTTTGCTTTCATAGAACTATTTTAATTTTATCGCAATCAGTGGCCTATGATTTGATGATCATGCTACTGTGATGGATGCATTAACACGTCACATCTCAGAAGTGTCTTTTAACATATCATCTTGAATCTGTGGGTCTGCTTAACTCAAACAGAAATAAATTCTTAGCTTGAATTCTGTCACTTTTAAAAACTTGTTTTGTTTTAATAATTTTTTTTTCTAATAACTTCTACTTTTATATAGCTTAGTAAAATTCTTATTTTATTTGTTAAATTTTCACATTATTATTATTTATTTATTTTTAGAAAAAAAAAAAAAAGAATTGATTACCAGTTTTTAGAAATAATGAGCAAAAAAAATGTCCCCCTCCATGTTTTGCTAAAATATATATATAAGAAAAAATTATCCAGCTAAATATGGATTGCAGCCTTATCTAGAATTAGTCAAAAAAAAATTAGTAAAACTGGATGTAGTAAATATTTTGACTGACAGTTTAAAAGAACAAAAATATATTTTAAAAACTTATATGATGTACAAATTATTATTTTTCTTCTATCTAAATATATAGACTCAGAATGTTCAATAAATTTTGTTTAAGCATAGTATTCGTTTATATCTAAGTTTTATTATTATTATGTGTTGTCAAATCAATTTTGATTTCTAATGATTCTACAGAAAGCATTTCATTAAAACGTGGTAAGCTGCTCAAATATACATTTATTATTATGATAATATAGTCCATTTTCTGATTGGTCTCCACCCCCCCCTCTTCTTCTTAATCTTTCTTTAGTGAATTAGATTATATTTATAATATACTCATAATTTAAAATGTTCAATCCTTCATTTGTGCATCAAATGACAGTTTATATCTAATCTGATTAAATATTCACTTATTAACTTAATCTTGATGTTCATAATTTCCTAAATAAGTTACTTTCACCAGTTGTTTAAATGACTTTAGCAAATATAAATTTAGTTTTACAGAAAGCATTTTGTGGATGAAAATGGAAAGCAGAGGGCACAAAAATAAATAGAGGGTATATAAATTATTTAGAATTTGCAGGTGTGATTGTTTTACAGCTTTAGAGCTTCAGGGAGTACTGCAGAAGCTATGGAAGTAAGAAAGTAGGATTAAAGATAAATGCTAAAAAGATAATAATTTTTAATGTTTTTTCAAAAAAGGGAAAAAATAAAAAATTATAGTTATTAATTAAAAAAGATTAATAACTATAAATACTTTGATCAGATTATAAGTAGAATCATAATGGATGAAATTGATCAAATTAAACTTGGATAGAGTATTTTTTAATGAATCTGAAACTTGGACACTAAATAAAAGAACAAAACAGGGAACACACAATAAAGAACAAAAAGATGTATATTGGGTTGGACATAATTGGGATAAAAGGCTAAGTACACTGTCAGAAAGCAAACAGGCACTACTATTGTCATTGAAAGACTTAAAAGACTGAAATGCAGTGGTCTTGACATCTCACTAAAAAAAATAACAGTAAATGGGCAAGTGACATTTTATTAATCTGTATCCCAAAAGTTTGTAAAGACCTAGCACGTGAGATGAATAGATCAGATAAGGAAGTTTTTTGGAGTGATAGGAAGAGAAGTGTTGAATTGAAAAAACTGGATTAAACTTGGAGAGACCTTTACGGTTGGATTAATGAATATTGAAAATGATGATTAGTTTATATTGATTTGTATTTTTATATTAAAAATGATCATAACCATAAAATTTGTTGGGATCATTTTTCAAATAAATTAATTTTTATAACCTTTAAATTTTAGAATATTGAAAGTTATTAACGGTAATCTCCTAGGCTGATAGCAGTTATTTATAGCGGAGATAAAATTATAAGAATCTATATTTTTTTCCTCCACCTTTCAGAGAGAGAGAAAAAAACAATTTATCTTTAGCAGTGGTTGTAAAAGTATAATAATAGTAATTATTTGTAAAAATAAAGAAACTATAGTAACTCCATTATTGAAATATAATAAATTAAAGGTGGTCACTAATATGTCTTTATACAAAGAGAAAACACTGATAACTTTAAATATAGCTTTAATGTATTTTCGGTGCTTTGACGAGTGTGCTCAGCTCTGAAAATGCATTAAGATTATATTTAATAGTAATGTTTTTTTTTAATGTTGGAAACGGTATTAATATTGCCTTTAATAGTAAATATTTGATTTTAAATTTTGAATGTTAATCTTTTTTGAGGTCTTAAAAATGTATAAATGTTATGGTTTTATTTTCAGTTTTATTTTTATAGTAATTTAGTTATTTAATATTATTTTCTTAAAGAAGAGCACTGCAATTTTTCCATTTAGTACATATCGTAAAAAGCTAAAAGTAACCTTGCCACACACCTACAACATCTATCATATTTTCTTTATTTTTGTTTTGAAAATTTCTGTTTATAACATATCACCTTACTTTCTCTTTTTTTTTTTCGAAAACTATTAATAAAATCTTTTTTTGACGTAATTAAATTATTATAATAAACATTTAAATACAAATACTGTCTAGTATATATTCTTAAGCTAGATGTAATTAGAAGGGATTTGAATCCAGGCTTTTAAACTTCCTTCAATCATCCACTTCATCTTATACAACATGACCACATAGTGTGGAGATTAATGATCTCCAATATACATATTTCATGCTAAACCAGCACTTATCAGTTTGGTCTAGGTCATCATTTCCCACATATATATATAATCAGTGCTCGGTTTATATTAATATAATAAATCTTCAAACTTTAATGGACAGGCTTCAATCTTTTCCAGTCTCCAATTCTTCAGCCATCCATATCATTAAAAATCTGATGATGGCATGTTACAACACTCTTGTTTGCTAATTTTATTGTCATACCCATGTTGACCATAAGTCATTTATCTTTTTCACATGTATGTAGTATTGATTATATAAAATAGAGTGGATGACTGAAAGGAGCTTGACAGTTTAAGTTCAAATCCCCTCTTATAATAAAAGTTATGCATATGTTTTAACAGTTAACTCCATTTATTCCTTTTTATATTATAGCTATATCTGCCATTAACATGGGTTTGGTTTGCTTTAAATATTCTAAATACTTGTTTAATATCTATCAGTTTTAGGATAGAACTTTTTTTTAAGATAACCATCCTATCATTAAACCAATATTGATCAGTGAATGGTAGAGATCCCAGCTTAATCTAAGTTGATATAAAGGTTGATGTATTGATTGTAAGAACAATAACAAAAAACAACATTGTAACATGTAGTGGTCTCATCTCTATATGAAGAGATGCCATACATCTACAGGTGTTGAGTTTCAAATATATTATAGTATGTTTAATGACTATGGAGTTATTCAAAATTTTAATGTAGTGCATGCACTTGTAAATTGAATTATAATAATGAGGTATCCTCAGTGCCCTTCTTTTCATATCATACCTAAACCTGCTGCTTCAAGAACTGGAAACACATTTTCCCGGAGTATTTATCCCAAAACTACAAAAAAATGTCAAGGCCTTCACCTACATGGATGACATTCTAGTCATCCTCCCATCAGCCAAATACCTGAATCACTTATACAAAATATTAGATAAATATATGGTGGAATTCGGACTAACAATTAACCATCAAAAATCAGCTGTATGGAAAATAAGCTTTGGAAAAAAAAATCAACTCAAAAGTTCACAGCAGAACCTCATAAATTCCTAGGCTTTTCCATCCATAAAAGCCCCACAACCATGTCAAAAAAAATTCAAAACACAATAATACAAGAAGCAGAAAAAATCATAGATAAACTATCCAAGGCATACCTATTCTTTCAAGGAAAGGTCACCCTGCTAAATATTAAAATTATGAGCAAGATTAACTATTTCTTTCCAATTATAAAAATTACAAAATCATTCATTCAGAATGCCAAAGTACTTTGGGATAGGAAAATATTATCAATAAGCATTCAAAAAATATAAAAAACCCAGAAGGCTTAATGGAATGTCCCTACACTCCATCTGGGCATTTTACCTTCGAAAGACACATAGCTTATGCTGCAACCTTACAGAGAAATATTACTACACTCAATTTATCACCCCAATTACTCCTACAGACAGGCCTCCTCCCTGAAAACTAGTTAGATAGACACAATTGTTGAGTTACTTCAAAAATACATGGATCTCAACAGAGAGTGCCTCCAAAATAAGTGAAAGATTTGGGAGATATACAAGTTGCTCCACCCCAATGATAAAAGAATACACACCAAACTAGGCATTACAAACAAGAAGATAATTTCATGTTTCAAACATTGGAACATGGAGCCTAAATACCTGGTCTATTTAATAAAAATTAACTTAGATGCCATGTCAACAAATGTGTTTTTACACTAGAAGAGACACTTATCAAAATTGACCCAGTTTGTAAAAACTGTCATAGACATGAAGAAACATATGCAACTGGACAGGGCTCAGCAACATTAGAAACATTATCTTAAAGAACTCAAAAATAGACTACTATCTAATAACTTCTCTTAAGGACTGCTTAAAATCTCAACCTATTTCTGTCATCAAACTGTCCATATTTATTACATATGCCATGTGGACAGTCAGATGCATGAAGATGTTCACAATCCCACAATAGGATGAAAACAACATTCTTTTTACAGAACTTTCAAAAATGTAAAAAAGACGAAAACTCTAGCTACCAAACTAAGACATGAATCTATTTTACATGCAACAGCCAACATAAGAATGCTTCAAAGCATACTCCACAGAAAACAAAGAAAATGATTACACAAACAGACATAGCTTGCTTCCAAGAAGATACACATCAACACCACAAACCAACTTAGACTCAACAGCAGAACAATCTAAAACATGGAAGAAAAATGAACTTACACATACTTGATATTACTTTATAATTTTAGAGCAATAAATTCCTTAACAATAGAATAATAATAAGGTAGATTTATGCAAATAAATGTTGCAGTTTATATTACTAAATAGAAGTTATTTCATTTGAATAAAAAATTATTAAACTAAAAAAAATCTATCATCACACCTTATAGCAAAAAAAGTATTGCAGTGAGTTAACGATTAGAAGATAAAAGAGAAGATATTTTTATAAAACGATTTTGTGTTTATTATTTACCTTAAATTAATCTATTTGTTGCAGATCAATAAATATCTTTTTACAGTATGGTTGAGAGTAACTCTTCCGGAAATCTAACCTGTATCACAAGAACTTTCCTTTTTTACGCAGCTCATACCATTGATTATGAACATGTAAAGACTTTCACCAGATTCTAGTAACTTATTGTACATGTTTTTCATTTGCCTTCTTTTTTTCTAACTCCTCAATAAACTTCTATCTTAATAAATAAAAAAAATTAAATGCATAATAACAGGGGATTTTTATACGGAGAAAATTGTAAGAAAAAAAAAAAGAAAATTTTGGTTATGGATATATTTTATATTTTGTAATTTTCAATTAATTTAATTTTTTTTTTTTTTGGAATATGTGATATTTATTGTGTATATATATTTTATTTTAGTGTGCCTTGAAAAAGACTATAAAAAATAGTCGAAACGTCGGATTTCTTTTTCATGATTATAGTCATAATAAATCAAGTTTTAAAAAGGAGTTAGTTTGTTTTATTTCTATATTAGATATATATGAACTATTTTGAAAAGAAGAACTGTGTGCTGGATATATTAAATTATTAAATATTATTTTCAGTGTCAAACTTCTTTTTGCTTTTGCAAAGATTTTTTAGCACTGAAAAACTATTAAAATTATTAATATTTTAATATCTTGTTAAAGAATCGTATTATTACTGTATTTAATTCATTATATTTCAATGACAAAGTTATTGATAATGATTAGTAATAATCATTATTGTATTTATCTGAAATGGATGGCATTAAAGTTGTGTATGGAGGACGTTTGACAATGGTAAATGAAAATGTAACAATTTATTAAAATTTCATATCAAATAATTGATTTAATATTAATCTAAGGGAAAAGGATAAAACATATTTTAAATAGCTTACCCCCAAGATAAAGGCATTTCTAACACATTTTCCTCATTGTGCTCCATAACTACAAAGTAGTAAGAATTTTAATGACTTCTAGTTATTATTGGGGGGGGGGGTAAAATAGTTAGGTATCCAATTACAGACCAATGTTCAAAATAACTAACTAGTTTGATGTTGGTGATCTACTCAAAAAAAAAGGCCTAAATATTGTTTGAAATATCCATGTTTTAACAATCCTAAATTCAAACCCCTAACCAATTATTATGTTTTGAGGTCCTTCCGGATTAATATGTTTATATATATATATATGTATTGGTATAAAAATGCCATAGCTTATTGGCAGCACATAATCTGAATTAAGTTAATTTTCAAATTTTATCAGACCTTTTTTTAAAAATAGGCAGCCAAATTAATCAACCAATATTGATCAGTAAATGGCTACTATTCTTAGCTAGAAAGTAAAATAACAATAAAAAAATTATTTAAACTCTCACCAATCAGTAATTTGTGAGCCTGGCGAGTACTAACTTCTTTTTCGTTGTCCCCCCCCCCATATGTCAAAGCATCGGCCAGGAAGCGAACCCGCGATAACCGTCTGCACACAACTGCTTGCTTGCAAGGCAGCTGCGCTGACCTCTCGGCTACCAATGCTTGACAGTTGTTTCTCTTTGAGAGACTATTAGATTGGCCTTTTTGTTCTACAATGAATAATCTAAAGGTTGTTTTCTTATATATTGATATAAGCAAATCAATAAATTTAAAATCGTAAAGCAAATTGGTTAATTTATTTAAATCTTTGTAGATAATAAATGATAAAACTTCTGATTAGCATATCTAACATTTATCCCAATATTGATCAAAAATTACTATTACGTCCATAGAGGAAAGTTATTTGTATTATGATAAATATAGGTCCAGTTAACCTTTCATGCATTTTACAGAGTTATTTCATAAAATGAAAAGGCTAACATTAAAGGTTGACTTGGCCAACAGAATTTTTAATTCATTGGATAAAAACTTAGTATATAATATTGAAACAATGCATCTTTCATATGTTTTAATTTATAAATAAATACTTTAAACATAATTTTAAAAATCAGTGATGATCGACATTGTTGAATTGTGATTACTGAAAGGAGTTGAATGTTATCTGTAGGTTTAAAAAAATCATTTTTCCAATACAATTCATACCCAATTAAAATAAATACTTTGAATTGTTTTTATTATGCTCTGAAGTATTCACAGACAGTATTTAGTTGTCTACAACCTATATGTATAATAATCTTAATAATGCATTAAATGTAGTTTTAGTACTATTGAAATCAAATCATAGTTCAAAAGGCAGATTATTCTCTGTGAGTTTTTTGCTTTTCATTTCACATAAAAATAAGATACCTCTTGAAAAAAAAAATTGCTTAAAAACATTTTATATGCTACTTGATTTGTTTTTAAATTTCCTTTTTCTACTAAATACAGACTAAATGTGAATACTAATATTTTAGGAAAAGACATGATATATTAATTAAGTTATTCTCAAACTGCAAGGCAACATTATTAATCATATTAAAATTAAAGGATATTATATGTAAACAGACACTACTTAAAGTTAATTTGCTTGTTCAAAACACTCTGTTTTCATCATTGCTTTCATTAACAATATGAATGTAATAAGATTGGTTTAGAAGTATACTGAGCTCATTCATATTAATGCAATTAAAAATGAAATGATGTCCAGATTTAGTTTGATATAATGGCCTGAATTTGGGATTAATGATTTTTAGGAAAAAGTCACTGAATTAAAAAATGATACCAAAGCTAAAATCCAATTTAATTAGATAAATATTTAATTTCTAAGATTACATTTTGAATTACAAGTGTCAAATCAATTCAACTCACCTCTTTGACACTATCTATTTTAGATAAATATAGTAATGTCTATTATTAATCATTTACTAAACTAGAGATTATCTCTAGCACAGATATAAACTTTAAAACTCAATTAAAGATTAATATATCTGATTTTTTTAAAAATAAACACACAAACATGTGGAATTATTCACATTTCTTTTTCCCAAGTGTAATATCTTTATAAATATATTAAATAACCTCAATATTACCATATATTAAATTAGTATAATTAAAGATGCAATAAGAGACTAATGATTCCCAAGATGCATTTTGTGCTGAACCAGCACTCATCAGTGGTCCTGGTCTCTATCTCTCACATCTTTATTATATGAAAAATATTTATCTATATTAAACAATTACATATATATATATGATTATCTGGATGTTTATGATGGTGGCATTTTATTTGTAACTCAATGCCAAACTATTTCTGTCATCTAGTTGAATCATTCAAGGTTTTTTATAAGAAAAATTCATACTTTATTTATATTTTCTTAAATACATATATTCCATTTTAGTAATAAGACACTGGTTAGTGTTTAAAACAAACTTTTGAGTTGTATTCTTCTTTCTTTTTTTCCAGTTGTTTCTAGTCTGACTAATGATAATTAGCACAAGAATTGAATAATGACATTTAGATCCATGAATACAGAATTTATGTTAATACTCTATCAATTGCTCTATTTTTTGGAAGAATAATTTAAATTGCTCATGATGGCATTTTTACCAGGTGGAAAGCATATTTAATACATTACTGCATTTATTATCAACATTGTCACAATATTGCCTTTAATTTGAAATCAGCCATAATTAAGTTGCATCAAGTGAAGTGATTTTGTTGATATGAATAAAGGCAAAACTCAACAGATTTTTTCTTTAATTACAATTGATGGTGGTAACATCAATAAAAAAATATTCTTTACAATATCATATAATTTTTAAAAAAATTTTAATAGCAAGTAATGCCCTGCATAATATTAGGAGTAGGTATTAGGGGTTTTTGGATTGATTTTATCCTTGGGGAGGGAGTCAATTTAGTCATTTGAAAAGAATTATTCTGCTGAACATGTCATTTTTTCATTTGAATACCATTTAGATTTTTTATGAACTAATCATACATATGACGTAGTGAGAAGTTAGTGTGACATACATAAAGCTAAAAATAGCTGAATTGATTTTCAGATGACAAAAGAAAAAAAAAATCATTATTTGGTCATTTGAAAGATAAGTAGTATTTGCATGACACTTGACCTCAAGAGCAACTAAGCATATAATTACTTTTTATAGAAGCAATTAATATTTTACTACGTAAATAACAATTTTGAATTTATAACTAATTTTTAAGTGTTTATAAAATACTTTACAAATTTTTTTTTTTTAAAATTATATATATCTTTGCAATTTCATCAATGAATTTGCTTTTATTTGTATAACTATTTATAGTAGTATTTGATCTAAAAGTTAAATTAGGGATCATCTTGAGAGAGTAGACATTACAACTTTTTCTAATAAAAGAGGTTTATTTAAATCTTGTTTTGTTAGGATTGAGTATCAATGGTGTAGAATTAAATTTGCCAGAAAATAATGTGATATTCCTACTTTTTAAAAAGAAAAACTAAATTAAAAAATTACTCAACAAATCGAAATGTATCTTTTGTCCATTATAAATTTTAAATATATATATAATTGAAATTATTATTATTTAAAGTACTTTTACTTTGCAATATTTTTTACTAATTAACTCAAATGGGATTCATTAATTATTGTAAAAATATTTGGTATTCATCGGTAGGCCAGGCCAACCACTTGATGGCATTCTTTCTCTGCAAAAGCACATAAATATAACATTTCTGCGCCCAATATTTCTGTGCTTTTAGCAGAGAAACTTGGGCTTATAGAACAGTCCTGTTCATATTAACAATTGCAGGTCTAGATGGCATTGCACACTGCTTTGTGACACTATACAAATGCATGCACTTAACAGATTGTTACCATGCCATGTGAGCATGTAGGGAATTAAAGTGGCCATAATCTTGTAATATGCATTCGAAGTAATGATCTTACACCCTACCTGATGTAGTATTACATAGTAATAATTGTCTGAAATGTATAAAGTTGTTTTGTAA
Organism: Epiperipatus broadwayi; assembly: GCA_028023455.1. Lineage (NCBI taxonomy): Eukaryota > Metazoa > Onychophora > Udeonychophora > Euonychophora > Peripatidae > Epiperipatus > Epiperipatus broadwayi. The sequence continues at coordinate 4,688,497 of JAQFVV010012485.1, read as the reverse complement.
ATCATAATCTTGATTTTATCAGACTACAGTATCTTTTGGCCTATCCTTTGTATCGGCAAAACCAGCGGTCCACTTCCCTGCACATTCCAGCACTACGTGTTAACTGAAATGTCTAATCTAATTTTAAAATGTAATTATTCCATTTTAGAAAATAATGTGGTTCATAAATTGTGACAAATAAAATGTGTGAATTGCTGCACATTGTTTTGTAAATCATAATGTAGATTTGATCGGATTACTGCATCTTTTGGATGATTCTTCAGATTATCAAAACCATTGGTCTCCCTCCCTGCATATTCCAGCACTACGCACTGCCTGAAATATGTATTCTGTTTTAAAAATGTAATTATTCCATTTTAAAAAATAATGTTGGTTCATAGATTGTTTAAAAATAGTTTGCAAAATGTGGACCCGGAATGGTTATAATAGTATGTAATAATGCCACCAAGTGGCTGGCCTGGCCAACCGATAAGAATCAAATATTTTTTTAAAAAATAGCAAAAGTTATTCCCTTATCTCTTTAATAATTTGTCCTTTTTTCATTTCATTTACCATGTTTTATTAATTTTATTATCTTTTTTAAAAAATAATTAAGAAAAAGAACTGTATGTATTCTATTAATATAGAATTAATTATGGCCTTTTACTATTTACAAATATTTTTTTTTAGTTCTTTATTTGCATTTATTTAAAAAAATTAATTTAACAACTAATAGTTATATGGATATAAAGAATTCATCAATACATTTATCCAGTCAGAAAGTATAATTTTCCCATCATTTTACAGCCCGTTAAGAAATACTAATAAAATATATATTATGGTTCAGAAATACTGTTTAGAATTAGATTATTTTATAATTGTTTTTTCTCATTAAAGATTTCCATGTTAACAGAATATAAATAATTTAATATCTATTAGTGAAAGTTGTAATACTGATTTCTTTGCTTACTGTTATCATAGTTAGCCATTAGGTAACATAATGAAAATAATGTAGGGATGGGTAGAATGACGAATTATCTTGGAATTATTTGGAAGATCTTGATACTTTAAAAGCATTCTGGAACAATTCTAGGTAGAATGCCATTTGTCTCAATTAATGTAATTAGTAAGCAAGAATATATAAAATATTTTTGGTAATAATTTTGAATTTGACAGCAGGCAGACTATGTATAAAACGGATATGCCTAATACTTTTAAATTGTATGTATGAAAGGTCATTAAGATGCATGCCTTTTGAGGGAAAAGTCAATCAGTCTGAAGTAGTGAAGTGAATTTATATATTTTATTATAATGATCATGAGTTAAAATTTCAAGGTATTTATAATTATCATTAAAAAAACAATTATTTATTTGTTCATGTTAAAAGAAACATGTCTGACTAATGAGAAAAAACTAAAATGTGTTTATAGAGAAGAATGGCAAAAATATATATATATTTTTAAAGGATACTGTGGTATTAGAGCTGCCACATGAAGAAGTATAATCATTTAATCATTAAATTAATCAGGTTATTAAATCAAAAGCATACTTTAAAATCTACATAAAAAAAAAATAATTTAACAAAAAAAAAAAAAATACGAAAAGCATTAATATGAAGAATAGTTAAAATGCGTGTTTAAATCAAATTGAGTGTGTGTTTGCACATGCATATTCTGCATAATCTATTTTGATACATTGTACAGGCTTACACCTGCATTTATATATGTAATATATGCGGAATTCGAACTCAGACTTTCACACGACCTACAACTCTCAGTGCCATCTTATATTGCTGACTCACCTGATCACACACATGTTGAAAAGATAAATAATCACCAATATACGTATTTCGTGCTAAACCAGCACTCATTAAAGTATGAAGATTGGTTATCTTAATATAAAGCTGAGTACTAATTGTATATATGTGTGGAGATGGTAATCTGAACCAACTGATGAGTGCTGGTTTAGCACAAAATACGTATATTGGTGATTATTTATCTTTTCAACATGTGTGTGATCAGGTGAGTCAGCAATATAAGATGGCACTGAGAGTTGTAGGTCGTGTGAAAGTCTGAGTTCGAATCCCGCATATATTACATATACAAATGCAGGTGTAAGCCTGTACAATGTATCAAAATAGATTATGCAGAATATGCACGTGCGAACACACACTCAATTTGATTTAAACACGCATTTTAACTATTCTTCACATTAATGCTTTTTATATTTTTTTTTGTTAAATTGTTTTTTTTTTTTAATGTAGGTTTTAAAATATGTTTTTGATTTAACAACCTAATTAATTTAACGATTAAACGATTATAATTCTTCATGTCGCAGCTCTAATACCACAGTACCTTTTAAAGAACAGTGATTTTTTTTATATGTAAGTTCTGCTAATGATTTCACTTTAAGAATTTTTCTTATTTATTTAATACCAATCTAGTTCTATAAATTACAGAATGTTATATTTTATTAATAATAAAAAAATATTTTACCAACTGACTGAACTACTTTATTAAATTTAACTATAATGCTTTAAAAATTAATGTTTAATATATAAAAAAATCAAGAATATAATAAGTATTTTTTAATCTGATATCAATAAAAAAAATTCCGATTTTCTATATTTTTTCTTGATTTTTTAAAAGATAAATGATCAAAATGATCTAATTTAAAGTTGGTCGTACTAGTCATTGACTGTCTTGATAGCTGGATGCTCAGTTGCTGGAAAATTGAATGAACCATACCAAAGGCCATTTATTTACTTAAACTAATAGAGGTATTATGTTTGCTCTGGTCTTATCACACAAATGAATGGATGTAAGAATCATTGTGTGATTTCTAACATTATCTTGTTTATCTGAGCACTTTATAGAAGATAATACTGATCAAAAATCTGTACAATTTGGTGGTTTTATCTTTTTTCTATTTTATGATTTTATATAAAATTATAATGTTATGAATGAGATTATTTAAGTACCATTTATGAGGGGGGTATCTACCCCCCCCCCCAGAATTATGTAATAAAAAATTGTGCATTTGTTTTTAGGAGTTATAAAGTGAATTTTCTTTAATGTTAATTTAAGATACCACTTATGAGGAACTATCTAAAAAGAACTCAAAATTTTGTAATAAAAAATTGTGCATTTATTTTTAAGTGATATAAAGTGAATCCTCCGTCAAAATACTGTCTTTTTGATGCAATGCACTGGTCTAAACATGTTTTTCACTTTTTGAAGCAGTCCTGAAACTTTTGAGAAGTGATAAAATTTTAATGCCTTCATCATTTTTCTTTTCACCATTTCTAAGTGTGCAAAACTTTTTTCTTTTGAGGCAATTTTTTGTTCAAGGTAATAAAAAAAGATCACATGAAGTGAAATCAGATGTATATAGCAGATGGATACACTGGGCATGTTGTGTTTGGTTAAAAATTGTTTCACAGTCAAAGCTTTATGCACTGGCATATTGTTATGGTGATGCCACACTCCCCACTTTCCTCCTATTTCTTCATATCATACAAATAGCTCAGAACTTGTATATAAAATGTCTGACTTATGCAAATGACTTCTGAGTGAACAAGTGTTATTTGTATTTTTTTTTAAAAATGGCATTGTCTTGACATTGGACTTCACTCTGAGCACTTCTTTGGGAATGTGGTGAATTTTAATTCTTATTAAACCAGTCATAAACTTGTGTTTCCCTGAGTAGAATTGCAATTGTTTCCCCTGTCATTTTCCCTAACAGAAAACAGAATTTCACCTTATTTTAACTTTTCAGCCATCACAAAATTGATGAATAAGTAAGATATACTTAACAAATAAATTTATCACATGGCACTATGATTTCACTTGATGATGCCAATCAGTAGACTAATGCAGAAGGATCACTGCAAGAGCTATTTAATAATAGAATTGTGTATTATAGTGCTCCCCTCCCACTAGAGAATGATTCTAGATACCCCTCACATTAGCTCATTATTTAACTAAGATAAGAGATGTTATCAATTAGCCAAATTCTGAACTGTGAACTATGACAACACAGAATTCACAAAATCAGTTTTAGAGAAATACTTATCATCAGCTCTGCCTAGGGTCAGCATCTCTAACTGCAAAACAGAATAGCCTTGGATTTTATTTATGTCAATAGATTTTGCTTGCTTTAATACAAAAATTCAAATTTGAAACTCTCACAACTCTTAAATGTAGTTTCTAAAAAAGCTATAATCTTTTAATAATTAAATATTTCATTAGTATGTAATCTATAAACTATATATATATTTGGCACAAAGATAATAAAGTTAGTAAAGTCAAATAATACTCTGTAATTTAATGAGCTGAGCACTTTTGGGAGATTTTATGCTCCCGTAATCATAGCCACTAAAGTGTGGAGAAGTATACAAATGTAATATGCAAATACATGTAATTCATCACTGACAAGTTCAATAAACACATAACTGCTCTTTACTGGAAATTTGATAACAAAATAAGGTTTCTGAAAAACAAATAACATAACCACCTCACTGAACCCAAGCTTAATACATATGTGAATCTTACAAATACAAATATACCACACAATATCAAAGAAGTCCTCAAATTGGGTCCAAATTTATCAGCGGACAATGGAAGGATCCTAAAATTAAAATCATTGCTGATGCCAAAGTGGCATTAATAGATAATCCATTAAAAGAAGTAGTTATCACATGTATAGCTAACACTATAAAGAACAAACAACTAAACAATTTCTCCAATGAATGGAATAAGATTTCTAACACTAAACAATTTTTAGCTGATAATTCCATCATATGCTTAAAGGAGGATAAAGGGAGCAGATTTGTGTTGATGAATGACAATGAATATAATGATAAAATCAATACCCAAATTGGGAAATTAAAATTAACGACTTGAATTATAGGCTTAATAGAAATAAATTTATTTCCACTATATTACATACAAACTGTGATAAACTTTTTTCAAAAGCCAAATATTTCCACATATATTCATCAACCTCATCTTCCTCTAGAATATTTGCTAATATTAAACTCCATAAACCAGATAAATCATTAAGGCTCATGATTGACTTTGGAGGAGCACCCTACTTCAACATGGCTGCTTTGGTCAATCAGTGGCTCATAGACGCTTTAGGATTCGGCATCTACACCATCAAATCATTTGAATTCATAGAGTAAAGAATGTGGTCCTACAAGCTAATTTCAAACTTGTATTGCTTGATATTACTGAACTCTATGGTTCCATTGACTGCAAAGAATCCATTAAAATAATTAATAGCAAACTTCTAGCCAGTGACTGTCCATCCACATGCACTAAGTTTATCAATGAATTTTTAACTTGGCTGGATTCAAACAGTCACAATCTTTAGGGACAAATGGTTCAATATGCACAATGGTCAGTCTATGGGTTTTCCACTCAGTGGTGTAATATCTAGCATTGTGCTTAACCATTATGAAAAGCAGATATTACCCAGATTTTTCATTTCCACTCCACAAAACAAATGATATATACACAATATGTGGATAACTTTTTTATAGCAGCTCCGGACATCATAGCTGAGTTGCACAGTTTTTTCCAGAATAACACCAAACTCACTTTCACTTCAACATCAGGAAATCAATCACACCAGGTTAAATACCTCAACATGCTGCAGGTAACCTAGACTATTATATGATAATAAAACCTATAGAAGTACATTGCTTAACCCATCCTAATTCATATGCACTCCATTCACACAAACCAGAAGCCCTTACATTGTTGCTTTTCAGGAACTATAACTTATGTAAACATGAAGCAAACAAAAGAAATAATCTCAACCAATACATCACAGAATTAATAAAAATGAGGCACACTCCATCCTTTATTAACAGGAGAGTTAATAATTTTTTTTATAAAATAAATTGCAATCACAACAAAGAAAGCAAACCACACATTCTCATTCTATACGTGCACTAAATAGCTAAACATCTTATTAATAAACTCTCATGATTTTGAAGTCACTTTTTGTTCACCACCCAATACCAGTAGACTCATCAGCAATACCAAAGATGGAATCATGTCTGAAATAAAACCTCAAGTCATTTATAAAATCACATGCCCCCAGAATGATCGCCAAGCATCATATTATGGAGAAACCAGAACTAACATTGCAACCAGAATATCACAGCATAAATACCTTTATAATAAGACTATAACTAAATAAGAAGGTAATTCAATTTTCGCCAAACATGAAAGGGCCACCAGCCATGTTTTCCAACCAACCACTGCAATTGTTGTTTGTTCTGAAAGAAATGACACCAAATGGAAGGTAAAAGAAGCATGCTATATAGCAAGCAATCCAACAGCAATCAATAGACAAGATGCATGTGTTTCTCTCCTGTGAAAATAACCTTTTAAATCACATCATATTAATTTGCTTATGTTTGCATATTATATTTATATAGTTCTCCACAATTTAGTAACTATGATTATGGGAACATAAAGCCTCGTGAAAACATTCAGCTCATTAAATTCCAGAGTATTATTTGATTTTACTAACTTCATTATCTGTGCGCCAAGAAAATATATATTTTATAATCTTTTAAATTACTACTGTATATTACCAGAAAATAGCAAAAGAATTTGAATTTATATATAGTATGATGATATCCTTTAATCATAATGATGTTCAAATGTACTTTATAAAAACATCACTACAATATTAATTTAATATTTAATTAAAATTCAAAATTGACAATTATCATTCGCCGTTATATGTTTTAAAAATGTATATATGCTAATAGCATTTAAATTATTTTTTAAGCATTTTTTTAAAATTAAAAAAATATTAAAGAAGATAAACATTTTAAATATTTATTTATTGGATAATAATATCCTATTTGATAATGATAAAAATATGCTTAGTTGCTTGGGAGATTTATAAGATTCAAGCACAAAAGTAGCAGATTGACTAGAGAAGTTTCACTCAGCTGATGAATTGAAGGTTTTTTTTTTCTACTCGGAATTAATCCAGGAACTTTTAACTTGTCAATCTAATATTCTACGCTAAAGTAAACAATAAAGAATAATGTCTGTTTGATATTATTAAAATGTTTTAAAAACATTATAATAGGTTAAAACATATTTTATTTATTTTCTAAATGTGCTACTGACTTCAGTATTACTAATATTATTGAAAGTTGTATCACTAACACATCTACATATATACTTATTAAGTTTGTTTTTTTTTCCAAAGAAGGCTAAATAAAATTGCTTTTTATGTTATTGGAAAAAAATTAGTTAATATTCATACTAAAAGATAAACGAATTAATAGCGTAAAGATCAAATTAGAATTATTCTTGAAGAGACTAGTATAACAAAAAATCTTTATAAAAATGTTGATAGTGATGGTAGAACAAGTACGTAATATTTTTTCTCGAAATATATATGCGTACGCGTATTTGTGTGTATTTTATATATACTTTTAATTAATGTTTAAACATTAAACTGTTTAGTCACATTTTGTTTTCTTGTTATTAAACTAGGTCATATGTGAAACGTGACCCAAACTTGAAAGAACTGAGAAAAAGTTAATTAATATTCTTTCTTTTTTCTTTTTTTTTGACTAGCATATTAAATCTTTTTTATTTCCCTAATGAATGATTTTATTTCCCTAATGAATGTTTAAATGTTAGTAAATTTAAATGATAATTTATTGTGAACTACTTACCGATTGTTTTCCAGAAATCGTCTACTATTGTTCTTAAGTTATCTCTTTGTTGTTTTTGTTTTTTTAAAAGATATATACTTTCAAATGAGCATACATATATAATCTAAATGACAGATTTTTAGGCTTTTATAAAATAGGGAATTTGCTGATTAAAATCTAATGCGCTTAGTTTTTACTTTAGAAAATTAATAATTATAATTTGTTTTTATTATTGCTATATTTAAGAAAGTAGAGCATAAAATTGAATGTTTGTTTATTTGAGATTATAGCCAAATATCTTGATCCCCCCCCCCCAAACTAAGCATATAAATCATTTTGCAAGATTTACTAAATGTATATATATATATTAGGAAATGAAATCAAAATATACAGATGTTGATTACTTGACAATGAACTGTGAGATTAAATCATCAAGAAGCCAATGTTACACCTTTAAGATATTAATATAGCTTTCATTCAGCTTTAACAGTATGTTTGTGAGCTATATTTTGCAGTAATCTTGTATGAACAGTGATACAATAATTCACTCTCTCTCCTCTAGAGTCATCTATTGTCAGAGTGAATAATAAATAGATATCAGTTGATAGTTCTAACCAACCAAATCTCCAAACTTGTTTATAAGTTTAGTCTTCATCAGTGAATCATCCAACATATTACTTAGCTTTTTCCTCATTTTTATTGTGATGACAATACAATAATAAAATGCAAAAGATACAATATTTAACTGCTATTAAATTATCTGTAATTTCAAGTACATATTTGCCTAAGTAGGGATAACTGCCATACATTTGTAATGCAATAGAATGTAGTATTGGTATTTCAACATGAACTAAAATGTTCTAATTTTTAATAATGTGAGCAAATGATGCATAGATTTTTGAGGCAGTGGATATTGAAATCTTACTATATACCAAACAAATTATCATATAATTTTCCAATTACATTCAGCGACTGCATTAAGAGAAGTAATTTATTTCATTGCTCTGCTTGAAGATGCCTAATAGCATATAAGTGAGTTTATTAAAATATATAGTTTTTGAATCTTAGATTAGGCCTATACAAATGAATTGATCTGTTCAAAATCTTAGAATGTTTTGAACCTTCAGCTTTGGTAGCTTTACAAAAGTAAAACTGGCTGCTATATATGAGTGTGTAATTCATTGTTCGTCACTGATGAAAGTTATTATCCAGAAACTAATTTAAAGATTTGATTAGCACTATTAAACTCATGTTTACAATAAATGAGTTTAGAATAGAAGGATAGAGTGAATTACTGCTCCTAATATAGACATTGCATATAAGACTGAAAAGTTGAATAATGTTTTATTCGATATATACCCCCTTTATACACATTGATTCTTTTCCTCTAATTAGATATGGGTGGAAATGTTAGAAGCAAATAGAAAGCATTTATTCTTATAATGTTAAGCAGGTTATAAAAATGAGGGTCGAGAGGTCAGCGTGACTGCCTTGCACTTGCAGGCAGTTGCCCGGGTTTCGGGTTCGCGTCCCAGCCGATGCTATGACACTTAAAAAAAAAAGAGGAACATCATTTAAAAATGCTAGTTTTAAGGATTCTGCATACTGAAATGATTATACCACTAATAGTTAATATAATTTTACCTTTGCTTCAATTTAAAATACATGCTGAATCTTATAAATTATTTTTTTTAAATCTATGCATATCTTACAATAAAATGAATATATTTATTATTAAAAGTAGTTTTTATTATGCATTATAAAATTTGCCACAGCATTGGATTCATTTGGGCTTGCAATAATGTTCTTTTTGTGACAATAAAATTTTTAAAAGATGTTTTTAAACTTTAAAGGCATTTATCCTTTCATCCTTGCAAGAGTTTTTGTTACTTTTGTGATGTTACTTTTTATAATGAAAACTGTAAGCACAATAACAATTAAATGATTTAGTGCTCAAAACCATGGATTATGACCCAGTTCTATCACTTGTCATGCTCAAACTTCATGTGAACTCCCAGACAATAAACTATTTGATTATTTTTTGTATATATATAAATACTATGAATAAATTGTTTAACCAACTAGCAATAGCAGCATATAACTAATGATGATATAATAATTTTACTTTTCAACCAAATCTGGTACCAGACTATTTTTTATTCTAAGCAAGGCCAGCTACTTGTGCACTCCTCCCTCATCCAAAAATTTTTAATTTCAATTTTCAAAAACATATGTTTAGCAGAAAAAAATACAAAGTGGATTATTTTCCACAATACAACAAATTTATATAAAATTATGACACTTAAAAATCAATACCACATCCCTCCCCCTCACTAAGATCTGTGTTCTAGATGGTTGCTCAGTTGGATAATGGTAGGGTAGCTCTGCTTATTTTCATAACTCTTTTTTTATTTCATTTTTAAATTCATTTAATGTAACCAATTCTTGTTTTTTAAAAAAAATTACAGCTTTTTTTTTTTTTTTGTATTTGTAAAAAAAGTATATCTATTCTAAGTTCATAAAATATTTATTTATTTTAGTAATGTCTTTTATTTATCTTGACAACTTATTATTATTGTTTTTTTCTTTTGTCATATTTATATCTCAAAGGCTTTCACATTTTCTCTCTTTATTTATAATTGTCTTTTTATAGTATTTAAATAAATAATTTAATGTCTTTTTCATAACTCTAATCCCACTAATCCATAATATATATTTTTAATTGATCAAAGCTAGTTTAGTTATTGCATTATATTTACTTATCCATTTTTTAAAAATATTTAAATAGATAACCTATAACTGTACCCTAAAAACTTAGCATACACCATAAATTACTTGTAAGAATAAGAAACACATAGACTTCCCCAATTAAGCAAGTAATATGTTTAAATGCACTAAAACGCAGGCAATTGTAGTATTAATTGGCTGAGGACTTTTGAGAAATTTTATCTTCTCATAATCATAGCAAAAGGGGTTGTGTAAGCATGGTAGAAAATTTATGTGACAAATATTTAAATATATGCATTTTTTGAAGAGGGAGATGCATGCTTCTTTCTGATTTATAGCATAGGTGTTTACTATAAACCATACTTCTTTAATTTTACACTTAGAATCATGATATTCTATGCATCTGATGGAAGATTTGAAACACCCACCTGTTTATTTCAAATTAACCTTTTAAAAAAATGATAGACATTAGTTCTTTGACATTTGTTATTGTTTATACAATATTGTATATATATATTTAAAAAAGTATTCATTGTTACATTAATAAAAAAAAAAATCCTTATATATCTATTATTCAAACTATAATATGTATCCACCTATCTTACTTAAACTATGTTTGTAAATATGATAGAATTACTACATCATATCAAGCAATGTGGCTTCTCTGCATGATAAAATATGGCATTTCTCAGCAAAAAAAGTAAATTTAAAAATGTATATATGAATACACTAAGGATATTGATCATGTAATAAACTATTCTAAAATGAATTAGAAAATGAATATTACACAGTTAAAATATGTTTTTTTATTATTTTATACCTTTATTAATTAATTATAATAGAGTCACAATGACATGAATTTTATGCCTTCCACTTAAGTGTGACTAATTAGACACTTCATATTGTTTTTTAAAAAAGTTAACCATAATGCAACATTGTTTAATAATAAATATTAAAAAAACTTTAAATATTGTGTAGCACAGTCTATAATATATAAGCTATTTTTTATGTTAAGAAACTTTTTTTGTGTGTATATTTAAAATTATTATGTACAAATAGAATTCCAATTGTTTTTGTTTGACTGTATTCAGTTGACAGCTGTTTTATAATTAGTTGATCGCTTTCTTTATAATCATCGATTTTAATAAAATAAATTTTATATTTATTATTGCTGCCATATTTCTTTTGAAAAAGTAGCAAAAGAAAAATGGCTGTCATTTGAAAAAGATGGGGGGGGGGGGATACAGCTCAAATCTACACTATAAAAGATATGAGATACCACAAAAATGGAAAAAAGGTGTGAAATTAAAACTGCACGAGCTAAATTCAAAATAATTTGATTTTTGCAAAATAGAGACATACTTAGGTGATACTGAGAGTGTCACCTGCTCTATTTAAAAAAATATAAATCATTGAAAATTTTTAGCAGTGTGTGATACCAACTGTAAGCATTGCAGATTAATCCAAATACTTATTATTAAAAAACTGTTATCCAAACAAAATTTCAAAAGTGAATTTTAATCTTCTACAATAAATAAATTATAGTTTATATTGTTATTACTAAACAAATTTATAGTTTATACAGAAATTATTTACATAAAAACAAAATTATAAAAATAAAATCATTGTTTATTTATATTTTTAGCAAAGTTTGAGTTTATGATGAGAGGGTAACAGAACTAATTTTGAAATCCAAAAAATTCATAAATTCAAAAATCCTGGGAACTAGGATTTTTAGTTTAATGGTGTATTATTTAAAAAGCTTTATACATTATATTTATACATATAGATTAGCATTAATAATATACTTAGCTTAATGTTTGTTTATTCATTAACTATCACCATTTTTTAATTTTAAGCTACTTTTTAAAAATAATTTCTAATAAATTTTGAATTATTGGTAATTATTATTATTATTTTTTTGCTATAGGAAACCATTGTAATTGCATATTTTTTATGCACACTTTTAATATATGACCAATTTTGGAAATATATTGTGGCAGCAAATAGAGGTAAAATTGTATTTTAATTACCATTTTATTTAGCATTTTGATCTTAACATTAATTTTTACACGAGTTTCATATATTAATTTATGCTGCAATTAATAAATACTTCTTTCTTTATACAGTTTTTATAATGCAGTAATTTATTTTGCCTTGACAAAACCTTCTTATAATTACGTAAACATTTATATATCATAATTCTGAAGAAGACTGCTGGTCAGTCAAAACTGCAAAAAGATTTTGTCAAATCAAGAGTAAATTATTACATTGTAAAAAGTGTTTAAAGAAAGGAATATTTATTTAATTGTCATCTAAGAATTAATCAATGCATAAAAAAATAAGGGAGTGAAAAAGGGATTAAAATATTAATTGATGTTTATAGTGCACACATTATAATGATATTAGGTATTTGGTTCATCCTGTTGCTTTACTTTTTGTTTTCAAACATTCGAATTAAAATAGAGTCCAATTTAAAAGATATGTTTTTAAATATATATGTATACCAAATGTTTAAATTTTTAGAAATTAAAAAAAGTTAAAAAAATTTCTGTGCTTCATTATATGTATGTAGTACTTGTGAATTTAAAATATACAATTAATTGTTTAACTACTTTTACCAACAAATCTTTACTGTTTGAATTCATTGATCTTATTAGCTGACAATGATTGTTAAGATAATTAATAACATTACCATAATGACTTTTTTTTCTCCCCCTTGCTTTGATTGCCTTTTTTGGATTTGATTAACAATAAGTGATTTTCTATATATATATATATTGTAATTATTCCCTGTACAATTTAATATACTGGTAGAGAGTTAAAGATTCCTATGTTGAAGCTCAGCTTATCATTTCTGTTGCTTAAATATCATATGATCTCTCAAACAACTAACCATATGATGATGATTATTATTGATTTTTTAGAAAAAGGTTTGAATTTCATTATCAGAAAGAAAAGGAAAACTTTTTTTCCTTAAAAAAAAAAAAGAAAAAATATTTATTGGAATAGGTTTTGGTTTACTATATTGAGGTTTGATATGTAATTTATTTCTTAGAAGGCAAGAGTAAAGCAGCTATATAACTTAGTGAAGTAGTAAAATAATAAATTCTAGATGTCAAAGTTCATCGGCACTTACTTATAATTCCTTCGCTCTATTCCTTCGCTCTCTTCGCCAGTTGTTTTTTGGTTAATTATCCATTTTCAGGGATGTTGAAGTATTTGTTTGTTTGTTTGTTTTTCCACATTATTTTATTGAACCTATGCTATTTGTTAAGTTTAAAAATTATTAGCAAATCGAATATAAATTCATGTTAACTTTAAAAAATAATATATTTTTTTTATAAATGCCATTCACAACATTTAATGAATTAGCTGTTGGTTAATTATTTTGGAGTTTTATGTAATTTATTGTGTTTTTATAATCATCTCAACAAAAAAAAAAAATTCAACAAAATATTTTATACAATAATTATCTTGATCAGCCATATTGTTTAAAACATGACACCCCTGAAAATGGATAATTAACCAACAAACACCCAGTGAAGAGAATAGTAATGATATGTAAGTGCTCCATCATTTCTGGTGCCAAAATTCTTATGAACATTTAGATATTAAACCATTTGATTATATATTTCTTGTTATCGATATTTTTCTATTTTTGTTAAGATCACAGCAACTCTAGAAAGCTAAAAATTTATGGATTTGTTTTCAGTTATGATCAGTGAAGTAAACAAAAATGTAATCATCCAAATGTAATGGAATATTGATTTTCTGCCCATAACTTCATTGTTCAAACAAATAAAAAACCGTGATGTAGTAATTTTTTATCATCATAGTGTTAATATCAAAAAACTTTCTGGAATATAGAATGTATAACTTACTGTATTGATGTATGTTAACATTATTATATATTTTTTTAAATCATATAAAATTTGTCAGAGTTCTTTTTTATATTTGATGAACTTTCTTGTTGCATATAAGATATTAAGTATCAAATGTTTTTTTTATTTTTATTTTGAATGCTCTTGAAGTTTAGAATGCATCAAAAAGTTCAAATATTTTCACATGGTAAAAACATTTATGCCAGATGACATTGCAAAAGCCTATGTAAATCCATTTATAAAATTAGCTTAATTATTATGCATTTTAATAATGTAAGAGTTTATTGCCCTATATGGTATTAGTGTTGTGGTATGATAGTGAATTCTGGAGTTCAAGTTCTGTAGATTGTAGCTCCAGCTTCATTATTTCTTATTAAACAAGGCAAAACTCTCCATACAGTAGTGCCACCCTGTGCCAAGCAGAATAATCAATGGATGACAGAAGGCTTGTGCATAAAATCCCTATTTAATGCCTACTCATCCAATATCCCTAGACTAGTTTCTGGCTTGTGGCCATCATCAGTGAGGAGCCTTGAATCTGAGAGCACTGCACCTAGATCTTAGGATCTAATACAACCCTCCAGCAGCCACCTTTTATCTCTACTTAACTACAAAACTATGAGAATGCAATTGAAAACACAATATTTTCAATCTAAGTTCAACATCTTATATAGTCATATGGGTCTGAATTCAGTCCAGCATCTATACATTTTAGTGTCTTTGACACTTTAACAATCATAACCACCACTATCCTATTAGGCAGGATTGGTGTTAAACCCATAAACATCACATGATCACCATCTCTTATACTGACATCCATTGATTACTCTGGTTGGCGCAGGGTGGCACTACTGAATGGAGAGTTTTGCCTTGTTTGATAACAGTTGCATGCTAATATGAGAGATGGTGATCATGTGATGTTTATTTCTTATTAACTCCTGAGTGGTAAATCTTTCACTTATTTTTACTTTGCATGATTTACTGCACTGGTTAAAATAATGGACTAGGAAATTTAAGATTCATAATTGTGGCTGCTGCTCTATCACTTACGATACTTGAACTTTCTGTGAATTTCCAAATGATAAACTATTTGATTATTTTATTTTTAAAGTTCATTTAGGTTTATGCTGAACTTCTAAAAGTTAAAATGCGAGAATAAATAGTATTATGAAGATGGCAAGCAATGCTAGATTGTCATCAATGACAATCAGATGTTTTAGTTTTTTAATGATGTGTGGTAGGGAAGAGAGATTGTGTTTAATTGGAGATTTTATTAATTTATACTAAGTTCTTTTTTATATGTATTAATTTGAGTTTTTATGATGATTGACACATTTATCATAATTTTATAAAAGTTAGCAACCTTAATATGAATTGAAAATTCAGCTGGTTTGAACTACAAATAAATCAATTGTATTTAAAAGATTTTTTACACTGGGTGAAACATTTAAGAATTTTTTAAAATTAAAAATTGAACTATTGCACAAATACACCAAAGAAAATTGAAATTTCAATCTATTGATCAATTATTGAGTAAAAAGAAAACAACTGCTGATATTCAGATAATTTGATTTTTTAAATAATTAAATAATCGCATACAAATATTTTAATTCAAAAACTTAAATTATGCAAAAGTAATGAATGGAATTAATATACTAGGATATGTCCCTTATCAATGGTAGCAGTTGCACCAAAATATAATCATAATAATGTATATATAATAAGCGCATTCAGCACTCAAAGTCCAATGAAGATCGTCAGAGAATTACTCTATCTTCTTATCTAAGAATAGCAACTTACAAATTTCATTTTTATAATTTATAAAAAAATTTCAGCTTGCAAACTTTAATTTGAATTTGAACTTAGGCATTGGCACTATACTATGAGTCTCTTCACAAAATTATAATTCAATTTGCAATTATGTATTGATCACTGATGTGCATATTATCTTTAGATTACATTTATTTGAAAATACATTATAGAAGATCATACTGTTTAAGGATTTAATGTAGAGTAATTTGTGACAAAAGTGCTAACCCATAATTATAAAAGTTATATTCAAATGATCAGTTGATCAGAAAATTATATGACATTTAAGCAGCCAACAGGTGCATTCAATTTTTTTTACTCATCAGGTAATTGACTCCGGAACTATTAGCTTCATCATTCATTGCTCTATCTGGCACAGAGATGTATTTAAAAAAGAGTATTGGATACTGGTAACATTATAAGGTTGTGAATAAACAATATTTTATTAGAGTACTATTTTTTTATATATATGAAAGACTAATTATATCATGACATCGTGTCACCTGTATAATTATATTGTTTATAAAACTGATAGCAAAATAAATATCATTTAAATATAGAATTTGAATCTTATTTTTAAAAAAAAATAAAAAGCAATAATTTCATTATTTTATGATAAAATTATGAACATTAAAATTTGAGATTTTACACCTCTAATTATGATATTGTAGAGTAAATTATGTTAAGGGAGATAATGATAATTTTCATAGTAAACTATCAGCATAGTCAGCTATTCTTAGTATCATGTGATTTAGAAAAATTATTTTTAAAAAAATGTTAAAATAATTCTCAAGTTAAAACTCCAACACATGTTAATATTCAGTAAATTTTTTTATTTAAAAATTATGTGTGGTATACAATTGAACCAGTTTCTCATATTTTTATTAATCATTGCAGTGTTTTTGGCATTTAATTTTGCAAATTACTAATCTCCTTTAAAAATATTTTTATTTATTCAAATTTTTAAAATTATTTATAAAGCCTGTGTTTAATAACAATATAATTTACAAGTGCAGTTTTCGTTAATAATTTTTAATCAGAAGGTAATCAGCATTTGACATGCACTGTTTAATCATGTTACTAACTCACTGATGTTATAGTCAATATGCAAGACACTCTCAAACACCCAAACATATACTCACTATAACATCAATGAGTTAATAATATGATTAAACAGTGTATGTCAAAAGCTGATTAGCTTCTAATTAAGAAAACCTGTGTTTATAATAATAATAACTATAAAAGAACAAAACCATGTTATAATTGATGATTATTGTATTATAAGGGAAATGGGAGAACTTTTATTTATTAATCAGTTTTATTAAGGAATAGATGTTAAAATAGCAATTTTAATGAGAATCTCTTTTTTAAAAAAAATATGAAAAGGCAGCAAAAAATAATATGAAGATAAAAGTAATCTATATCTGACTTTATTAGTACTGTATAATATGTAACCAATCACTGTCTTTTATTTTTTTTTATATTATATTTCAACTTTCTAATAGTCTTTTTTAAAGTTATATAATCAAAATAAAATAAAAAAGATAAATAAAAAGCATTGATAAATAGATATAAAATTGAGCGATAGGTTACTGTGATTATAAAATTGTATCAAGATATTTTATGCAAATTAGAAAAAAACTATTATGATAAAAATATTTACTATAAAGTGAATTTTATTACTGAGAATAATATATAATTTTATAGAATTGCTTATATTAATCAAGATAACAATATATCAATATATTCTCATTATGAGTAATAGAATTAGGAACAGATTGGAAGCCTTTGAGATGTAGACATGGAGAAGAATGGAAAAAAATTGGTTGGATGAATAAAATAACAATTGAAGAAGTTTTGAAAGGAGTAAATGAAAAAAGAAGATCGACTGAGAAAAAGAGAAAGAGAAAGAGAAACTGTATTGGACAAATATTAAGAAGAAAGTCTGGCTTTATGAAAGATGTTTTGGAGGGAATGGTGAATGGAAGATAGAAGAAAGGATGGAAAAGATTGATATTGTTGGATGATAAAAGAGATGGGAAGAGTTATCTGGAATTGAAGAGCTGGAAAATGAAGAGAAGGGAATAGAAAAAGAGATGAATGTTGTGATGTGACTATTTTCTGGATCTGTCCATGGGACAGAATACTATTGATGATGATGATTCTCATTAAAAAAATGGTAAAATAATTTACTGAAATTGATAGTTGCCATCACTAAAATTGTTTGCAATATTACTATGACCAACATCCTCCAATTGATATGTGTAGCTTTATCTTCATTTAATCTTATATCTAAATACCAAATGATTTGTTGCATAACAAAATTCTTTTTATTTATCATTAATTTGGACTAGAAACAAACTATTCGTAATTAAACTTTATAAATTAGAGATCTAATTTTTATAAAAATGTAGAAAACAAGATTTAATTATATGTGTGGTATATAGTAATGTATAATATTTTTAAAAAATCAAATATATTTTTATAGACACAAACAAAGGATATATATTAAATAAATAAAAAAACTTACTAAAGAATAAAAGTTCATTTAATTTTCTAATGATATATATGACAGCAGACGTGTGCAATATTTTTATTATTTGTTTGTTTTATTGATATATTTTTGAAGTTACAACAGGTAAAAAACAATATTTTGGTCTTTTAACTTTATAGCAAATCTAACAAAGTAATTGTGACAATAACAGTTATATTAATAATAATATTTTTTTTTTGCTCAAAATTATTTTTTGTTGAAAGTTACTTTTTGCTGACCAAGAAATAACAATTTTAAAGATTTCTCATTAAATTTTCAATTTTTTAAAAATATATTTATTTTGTCTTACCAACAACAACTTTTATAAAAGGAGAGTTTATTTATATCATTCTACATCAGGGGGCCACCAAACTTATTTGATTATCGACTTCCTAAAAATCTTTGAAATCTCTTATCAACTCCCACAAAATTTATTTTTAATGGTTTATTTATGTGTTATAAACAAAAAAAAAGTTTTTATTATTTATATACATTTATTTTGCAATTTTACCTTTTATATTTATTAATATATGTAATAATTTTATAGTAATCATTTTATATAGGAGGTTTGAACTCAGACTTTCACACAACCCTCAACTATCCATGTTATCTCATACCACGGATACACTTGATCACACACATGTCGAAAAAATAAATAATCACCAATAAATGTATTTTGTGCTAAACCAGCACTCATCAGTTGGTCCAGATTATCATCTCCACACATATATATAATCATATTTTAATATTTTTTTTGACTAACACAGTGAGATGAATGGGCTTAATGATTCTTAGCAAGATTAACAGTATTTGGTTCAAAATTAGTAAATTTTAGTTTTAAATCACTTCAGAATTTTACATTCAACTTTAAAAAATGAAGTTGGTCAGCAGATAGTAATACATAGTAATTATAATCTTACCTACTTTATTATATGTATATACTGGTAATTACAAAAATATTAGACAAATGGCAGTGTAAAAACAGCTATAGAGATGCTAATAATGTCAGTATATTGTGAATGCTTGATGAGTACTGTACCATAAGCTATGTTTTGATTAACTAAAGTACAGACCTGGCAATTTCTGCTGGTCCTATATAACTCGATCATTTTCCTCATAGATGGGTAGCTGTACTGAGTATGCAATGGTGATTTGTATATTTTTTGTCAGAAAATAAACTGGTATTAAATGTATTGAAACAAGTGATTTTTAATTAATTTTTTTTTCAACCCCCCAGGAGTCGATATCTACCACTTTGGTGACCCCTACTCTGGATAGCCCTGAAACAATAAATATTAATGTGAAAAGTTATTATTAAACCTTTTTCAAGATGTGTTGTAGTACTGTAGTATAATCATTATGAAGAGAAAAGAATAATGCTCAAATAATTGTACAACTAGAGAAAATACCTTAGTATCAAATAAAAAAGCACAACATGTTATCAACATTGTTTTGATAATCTATTACAGATGCTTGTACAGATTAAAATTTTTAATGTGTTTACCTATCAATATGGTGACATTTACTGAATCCATATATGTTTATAATGAATGCATCATATCTTTTGATTGCTATACTTAAAAACATATATGGGATTAATAAATGAATTTTTAAGATTTTTTTTTTTTTTAATTAACAATAAAGTGCAACATGAAATAAACTTTTTAATGGTAAATATTTTTCTTTCATTTTACAATTTATGTATAAATATATATTTTTTATAAGTAAGACTGCTACAACAAAAGCTTATAGAGCAAATAAATTATATAAATAACACGTTTTCTCATCAATAAAAAATACAACAAACACTTGAATTTCATTTACTCATTTATTTATATGTATAGCAGCAAAAATATGGTTTTTAAAATATTTTGCTGCATATATATAATAATTTTGATTTTATGTCTGAAATTTAGAGTTAGAGAACTGATTAATATCATCAGGAAAACACAAAATAGTTGTAGAACTATCCATGAATGAAAATGCTCTAATAAACATCATAATCATAGAATATATGTAAGATATTGCAGAGACTTATGAAAAGTTGAGTTAGCTTAATGACATGAAAAAAAATTTTAAGTAGAAGAAAAAATAAAAAATTTTGTTGGCATAAATTTGTTTTTGCTCTTAAAAGATTCATTTTAATTTTTACATGAGATAGAAAGTAGATTTAGAATTTGGCATCAAAAAAAAATTCCAATCAAAAAAGCAGAAGTTCTTCATTAAGGTAAGTTTGTTTACATTTTTTTATACTTTTAAAAATTTAATTATAATTTTCATTAAGACTCTATGCTATATATCAGCAATTAAATATATATGTATATTTACATTTACATTTTTGATTTTGCAATTATATATTTCCTGCTTAAATTTTTGTTTTGGTTAGTAACTTTGTTCTAGGCCATCCTGTAATGAATTATCTTTAAATAAGTATATTTCAGCTTATAAATATGTACATATTGTGTATTCATGTTTAAAGGTCTGTACTATATATGTGTGTGTTAAATATATATAAACTTTGCTCCTATCTGTGAATTTTAATATCCAGGCCAAGGTTTAGAATCAATAATACTGTTAAGAAAAGGCACTGCTTTATATATATATAATGATAGCTATATTAATAAATTTAACAATTTTCAACTTATATATATTTCAAGATTTTTATTATGTTCCTTATATATGGAATTCTCTCCTATTGTATGCAATCGCATAGAATAATGTTAACAATTATCTACCAAGTGGACAGAATTTTAATTTTAATTTTTTCTTTTCCTTTTTTTTTTTAACTTTTTATCACTTATTTATTTACTATTTTTTGAAAAATAGGTTGTGCTTTGATATGTATGTGAATGTTAAAATGTACATACATATATATATATATAAGTATAAACTATCATGAGAAAAAGT
This sequence comes from Epiperipatus broadwayi, assembly GCA_028023455.1. Taxonomy (NCBI): domain Eukaryota; kingdom Metazoa; phylum Onychophora; class Udeonychophora; order Euonychophora; family Peripatidae; genus Epiperipatus; species Epiperipatus broadwayi. Next base: position 4,666,962 of record JAQFVV010012485.1, on the reverse strand, counting down.
TAAAAGTTAAATAAATTAAAGAATTTTAAAAGACTGATTCTTTTAAAATTAATAAGTAAAAGATTTATAACTTGAAAATTAGAAAAAGATCATTTTCTAAAATGATAATAGTCTAATTAATGAGAGATAAACCACGATCTATAAAAATAACATTAATTAAAGGCAGAAAGATAACACTTAAATTTTTATATGGAGCATTGAAATGAGGTATCACCTGAGCATGGACAGAGGACTAACCAATCAATTTCAGGGATTTAAAACAATGAATGCCTCAGTTCTAATCAGACGAACAAGGCTTCACTTGATCCTTGAACCTTTATCTGTTCACATTGGCATATATATTGAAGCAGATCATATCCAATGGCATAATGACTTAAAGTGCAGAGAACAGGACTCTGAACGTGAGAATAGTCAGCTAGGATTCTTAAAGGTCGTATTGATCCTAATTATTATTTGTATATGCCTTCAGGTCTTTTTATGTTAATGATTGTATATATGTAAATAGTTAAATGCTGTAAAGGATCATATAGTAAAATTTATCTTAAATATTAACTGTTAGTAGTTATTGATACTCGTGGGAAGTACACTCATAAGTCAGCTAGCTAGACATAGCATGCTTTTATGAATTTTTATTAAAAAAAAAAAGATGATATATTTGAAATTTTAAGACCCATGTGATTTTATATTCCGTGAATATTTTTTAGATAAATTGATTTTGATATCTTTGATTTTTTGCTTCTAGACTTTTGGTTGATTTAGTCTTCAGTGCACAATAGCTACAGGTTTTGTTGTTGTTCTTATTTTTAATCATTCCTCTTTTTCTTTCTTTAGAATATATTTTGACAGTTTGTAATATATATTAAGAGACTTTTGTTAGTTGCTATTTTCTTGTGAATAGCTGATTTCAGCTTATGGAGTTTCCTCTGAACAGGTTTTATATGAATATGATTAATCTTTCATAATTTCAATCACATTAATAAATATGATGAGATTTTTACAAAAGAAAAAAAAAGACAATTTTTAATAAACTCAATGTAAAAATTTGGAAAATAAATGTAAATTTAAATTTGAAAAACAAATACATCTCAATTATTTAATCAATGCAGTAAATTTTTTAATATATCATAAATTTATTATAAACGTTTTGTTTTTAATTAATTTTGATATCTGCAGCATTCATTTGCGATATGAAGTCATTTGAAGACTTCCAAACTCAACCTGATTACAACAGTCATTAAAAAATTTAAAATCTGAATAACTAAAATGCATAAATTGAAACATGGATAATGTCAATTACTTTTAATTAATCATAAAGACATAACATATATGGGAGGAAAACTTGTCCACTTGTAACTCTACTCAATAGCCATCTACTGAAAGCTTGAATTATTAATGGACACTAAATGATATAGTGCTACACAGTTATTGTTTCCAGATCAGTTTCTGGCTTTTGCCTTCATTAGTGAAGACTAACATTCAAGGCTGGAACTAATGCACTTAATGCATCTAGTAACAACCTTTTACTTTTTTATACTACTCAAGCTAATGTCCTGAAATTTTAAAAAAATCATAATGTTTTAAAATCATATATAACTCACTTGCATAGTTACATTGACCACAAACTGTTAAAACAGTAGTAAACACCTTAGACAACAGTGTCACCCAGTGCAAGCCATAGTAATTAATGGATGTTCAAAGGTTTGTCCCTAAAATTCTTATCTATTGTATATTCATCTAATACCCCCAGACTAATTTCAGAGCTTGTGGCTTTCATCAATGAGGAGCCCTAAATCTGAGAATACTGCACCTAGATAAAATGTAATATATGTTTGAAAAAAGCTTTGACATCTTTATTTACTATTATTAATTAGTAAATAACAAATACATAATAAACAAGTAAAACATCCATATTTATAGAAATTTCTTTCCTCTAATATTCATATAAAAAGTTGTATAGTATATATTTTAAGTAATAACCTGTAGATTTATACTTTACATTTGTCTAAATATGATAATATAAATCATGCTATCATACTCATGACGTAAAGCTGAAACAACAAATAGAAAAATAAATTAAATGGCTGAGCGCTTTCAAGAAGATGTACTTTTCATAATCATAGCCCTAAATAAAATAAAATTAATGACTCATTCTTTGAAATCATTATATAACTACAATATGCAAATTAATATAAATATTAACATCTTTTAATATTGTAGAAGAGTGTCAGATTCAAAAGCTGAAAATCTATAAAATGCATCTTGGATATTCCCTTTTTGATGCTTAAACTTTATATGATCTTCTGATCAAAAAACCATTTGATAATTTACTTATGATTCTGTCATTTAATACATTATCATAATTATTTATTCACAAATATATCCCTAAGAGATTGATTCTGATTACAGATTTATTCTAAGAAAATATCATTTGCATTATTAAAAGAAGTTGTCAAAATACAGGCAGGGTACTCCTTGTATAAAACCAATTTATGTAAATTCTTATTTTATTGTAAACAATTGCCAACATATGTGAATTACAAAAAGTTTGAAAAATGTGGTGTTCCAATTAGCTCAGCCTTCAGTGAAGCTACCATATTCAGTTTTGTTTGCTATACTGTTTGTTGTACTGCCCTGCATGTGTACATCTTTCTACACATATATATTTATATAAACACAGGTATTTATTCATATGTATATATGCATATCCACAATATAACTTAATTCAAAAATTACAACACATTAACAAATTAGAATTATTATCTAAAATAATTTTTAAAAATGGAATAATTCAGAAAACACTTATATTTATATATTTTATACATATCACTTGATGATATTACAAAAACAGATTTGTTTTTTTACTAATTATTATTTAATGAAAGAGTAATTCATTTTTTAAACAAATAGTAACTTTCAGGATACAATTTCTGAAATGTCTTATATCTAGTGGTGATATATTTAATGAGTGCAAAGATCAGGTATGCATTTATTAAAAAAATCTAAAGGAAACAAAATATCTAATTTGTAAATAAATTCAAGAGTATATATATTAACAGTATATGAAATTTCATAATCACTTGTTTAATAAATATTTGTTAAACTTGTCAATATGTCCATATCTAATTACTCAATATTTTGTTGTTTGAAAAATGATGCTTGTTGTTTATAGTGTAAAAAAAAAAGTGACTGACAAGATTTGAGTTCAAAGTGTATTACAAGGGAAAATAATATATATAAAAAATATTTTATTATAAATGTTTTTATTTACTGTGCATTAAAAATCCAAAAATAATTATTTTCTTCAACTGCAATTGGTATTTTTATATTTAACTTGAAATAAATGTGTGGGTTGCTGAGAACTGAGTTAATGTTATCACTATTTGTAAAAATTAATGATTGAATTAAGTAAATAGAAACAATTATTATGAATTATTATATATTTATTCTTTTTAATTTTTTAGTATTGGGCCCTTTTTCATAATTATTTCATATTTTCATTAAAATGAAAAATAAAAACAATGTTGTAATCTGTGTAACATTTGAAAGAAAATCATGCATTAAAAATAAATTCCTAGAATCATACGTCTTGCTAACTGTTCTATCATATATGATAACAAGAAATACAATGTCTTTAAAAATATTAAAGAATGGTTCTTAAGATATGTATTTAAAGGCTCTCAAATTCTTATCTAGAAAAACTATAAACAAAATTTGGTAGTATAATATTTTTCTGAGTTGTACATTATACAGAATCAATCCACAATATTATTAGTATTCAAAGCAAGCTTATCCTCCAATGCAATATTATATAAAATGTATAAATTGTAAATATAATAAAAATCCATCTAAATAAAATATTACTTTCTTTAAGTTTAAATCATTCTTTATCTGCCTTGAAGTACTAATTGTTTTGTATGTGATTTCACATATAATTTATCAAATACTTTAAATGATCCAATTTTAATATTAAAATTTGTCCATAATGTTGCCATCTATATATAAAATTAAAAATAATCAATTTAAAACAAAATTGAAACAGACAACTTACTATAAATAAAAAATATTATTTAATACATTAATCCAGCTTTCATTCCTTAATGAAACTTTTCAAGATATTTTTTACACAATCACATGACCAATTATCCTACAGCAACTTCCTCTAATTGATATTATTTACATTACATTATAATAAATATAATTATTAAAATACATACATTAAATATAATTAATAAAATACATATATGTACATAAAAATGATTAAATTTATTACAGTCCTTTTCCACCTTTGTAATATATATATATACAAATAATGTAAACAAAAAAAAACAGTAATAATAATTTCTTCTCTTTATTTTTAAAATTATAACTCCAAAGTTTCCAATAATCTAACAATGACCATCCTCCCCCCTCCCCAATAGTGCTGGACTTTTAACCATGCTTGTACATTTGTTTAATTTTTAATTTTAGGGTATCAAATATTATGTCATATCCATTTATTATTTTATATATATGCTAATATTTGTGCATAATTTACTATTAATAAAATTTCCTTTAAAAAAAAAAATGATTCCAATATTATTTTGTTTATGAAAGAGTGTTTTTTTAAAAATAATCGTTTTTAATCAGGAGGAATTAAAATTTAAAGAAACTTTTACAATCAAAAGAAAGTAAGATTTGTTTTTATTTCTACTTGAATTTAAATACTTTTTATTTTTAGTTTTTTTTTTTTTAAAATACACTGCCCTCTTGTGTGCCTTATTAAAAGCTTACTGAACTGACACCAACATTTTTGAAATCTGACATCAATAAATCTTGGATTATATAAACCACTTGATAACCCTAAGATATTTTATTGCCATATTACTTTAGCATCAATTTCTTATGCATATACAAAATTTGAAGAAAATTTATTTGATAGAAATATGCTAAAACTGGATTACAAATCTAAAGCAACAAACAAATAAAATTTATAAGTTGAAAATAAAAGCATTTAAAAATAATATAAAAATTTACATCTTTTTAATTAATTAATTTTTTTTTTTTTGGATAACCTATAAATCAAGTGGCACATCTGGGATTAATAATTTAGTAAATAATAGTTTTGTTTGCTAATTATTGGAAAGATTTTTTTATCCCATCTATTTTTTTTATTGTTAAGAGATAATTGAACAGTTTTTTTAAAAAAGACACAGGAGTTTATTTAAATCATCCATTTTTTTAATTAACTAAAGTACTACAATAATTTTATAATTTATGTAGTTTTTCTGTACTTATAAAAAATTGGATAAATTTATAAAAAATAGCACATTAATATTTTATTTGACTTATAGTAATTCTTGCTGACTGTGATAGTTGTTTCCCTACTTTACCATAGATACTGAAATTTTCACATAATAATGTGCCCTATTATATTTTAGCACAGATATATATATATATAAGTGTGTACACATGTATATGCATATTGAAAACATGTGTAACATACATATGTATATATATGTGTGTGCTTTCTTATTACTGTATATAAATTATGAACAAAAAAATTATAAAGTATTGAAGTTTTTTTTTATTAATTTATATATTTTTTACACTATATATTATTTTTTTCATTAGCAGAACTTGTAATCATGGATATATAATTTCATATGTAGAAGGACTACTGATTGTTTTTTTCCATCACTTTCATTCTAACTTTATACATTGTTAGATTAATTTTATTTAGAATCTAGTGAATGTGCATTGTTTCTTTATTATTTTTTACTTCCTATCTCAAAATACAATGGAGATAATTTTGCTTATTTATATTTTATTTAGTATAAACTGGTTATTCTCATGGTTTTTTGATTCTCTTCTAATAAATATTTACAAATAACATTATCTACCAATCTGTATTTTGTACTAAATATATTTAGAATCCTTGTAAGCCTTCAATAAATGTTCCATAACTTTTAGCACATAATGTATTTTAATTTTACACAAAGGATTCTTATTTTTTAATGATATGCAGATTCATTAAAGTTTATGCTGCTGCTAAAAAATTGAGATACCAAAATAAATTGTGTCAAGAGAATGGCCAAATGATAAATAATTATCATAATCAATAAATTGCAGTACTCTATTGCATAATTATTTTATTGGTTTTTTTTAAAACTGATCTATTAAATTTATGTAAAAAAAAAAAAATTATAACTAATGAATGATAAATTATCTTCACAAAAAAAAAAAAAAGAGAAGAAAACGAATGAGCATATTAAATACAGTTTTGAAAATAAAATAGAAAAATAACAAAAACAAAACATGTATTTCCCCTATGAAAAATGTACATGCACAAATGTTCACTTTATCTAATGTCATATGCCACCACATATTATTGATAGATAAAGCATTAATTGAAAATTATGCAGAAATGGAAAAACTTTCATGATTTCTTTATATGCTCAAAGTGGGAATGATACTGAATTTGAATACGAAGAATTTTTTTGTGCCTTAATTTTTTTTTTTTTTAAAAAAAATACTATTGTAACTTGAAGATTTTTAAAATAATGATGAAATTTAAGATTTTAAATCTCAAATCTGTCACTCTATCCACTACCTTAAACTGAACTGACCAATATACAAATGAAAAACAAAAATTGCTCAAGTGTTACATGACCTAAATGATAAATCATTTAAATTCTATTGCCTTAATTATAGATCTATCAGTATTTTTTGATTATATAATGATCACAATGTCAGATAAAATATGATTCAGAGATTTTATCAATATCATTAGGTAAGTGTTTTTTTTTTTTTTTGAATATCAAGACTTTTGATTACACTTGTATTGGAAATGTGCTTTTGAATGCCTATGGTATTTCCATTTTTAAGTATGTACTTTTCAGATGATTACATTTTATGAAAGAAATTAATATTATGATTATAGTGATTTATATTACAATTATTTATTTCCAATAAAATGACTTAGAATTTATTCTGTAAAGTTTATATATATATAATTAAAAAATATTAAGCAAAATTTAAATGTATTTTATTCGTTTTAAAATATGATTATAAAACATGGAATTTGAGAAAAATATAAGCTATAAATATGCAAAATAAATAGATTGCAAACTGAATAATTTAAACTAATATGTAATATATAGGGGGTTTGAACTCAGACTTTCACATGACACTCAACTATACATGCTATTTTAGACTGTTGATACACTTGATCACACACATGCGTGGATAGTTGAGGATCATGTGAAAGTCTTTGTTCAAACCCCCTATATATTACATATTGGAGTGCAGGTATGAAAAAGCCTGTACTGTAGAAAAATCATATATTAAACTAATATATTGGAAAATTAAAAAAAAATAAAATACAGATATTCCAAATTGCTTTGTATTCTGTTATGTAATAATACATCTTGAATCGAAATAAAGTACTTTTGTCTTAAAAAAAAAAACCGAGTTAGGATAAAATAAAAAAGTTTGTTGAAAGAATGAATGAATATATGAATAAAGGAAAAAGCTAGAAATTTGTAGAGAAATGTTGAAGGAGTTGATTTTGATTTATGATAATGCTAAATCATTATTTTAAACTTATTGGATTATTACAGAATGATGATGTTTTTACATTTAATTCAGTTTTTTATGAATAACTTCATTTTTTCTCATCACTCCAGCAGACTTCGTTATTTCGCACACATGTTAACTTTTAGATCATTTATAATTCTTGGAATCTCTTGAATAATGCTTAATATGTATTCCTTTTTCAACCTTACACATCTAATTTTAATTGTGTATTGCCTTGGAAACATCGTGGCTGGAAATTTTAATTAGATTTTAAAGCATAATTCTCATTTATTAAAACATTTTCATCATTTATAGGACCATTAAAATATTAAATTAATATTCATATTTTATATACTACAAATAATCAAGTCTTTAACATACAATCTATGATTAATTTTTATCTAATTTAAATAGAAAATGCATATTTTAAGCAACATTGTTCAAATGACAAAATGTTTATAAACAAATGTTCTGTATATAATATTAATTGTTTTGTTTTTTTTATAAATTGTTAACTCTATTAAAAACCTAACTGCATCAAATAACCAGGTGGAAATGAGCAGGAAGTTTCTGCAAATATTTAGTTTTTTAAATAGAGTTTTAAAAAAAAAAAAGATTAGAAAATGAGACCCTCCCTATTAACTTTTTGTCAATATTTCTTTTCATATTTGTATAAGTTTTTTAAACAATTTTTTTCTGTAAACACGTACACATTTTAGCAACATTGCAAGTGTTTATATGAATGATTATATGCAAATCTATGTATATAAAGGTAGCCTATGTATTAAAATTTTTTTATATATTAAAGGAGTTTACTGTTATCAGAAAGAAGACTCTTTGATTCATCTTTGAAACCTTAAAGCAACCAAGCAGAGCAAATTCTTTGATGTCCACTTCATATGTTCTTGTTGTTGCAGCTGTTATTTCTGTATGATTATTCATATAGAATATGAACATGGATGGGTTGCTCTCCAATATGCTCATCAAGTTTACTGAGTTTATTGGCTTTTTATCATTAAGATCAAGAAACACCATGTCTTTCTTCTCAGATGCCTGATAGCTCAACTGAAATAATGAGTTTTCATAATTCTTATTACCAGGAGACTGCAAAGTTGTGAGCCAAGCTAGCAATTGGTGGCTAAAGGTAAAGAGTGATAAGAATCCTCTGATTTTGGACATAGGTTACCATTTGGTGATGAGCTTTTATTTAGATACTTACAACTGCATAGATTGCATAAAATTGAAAAAGAATTAAATAAAACATTGTTGGATTTTGTGATTCAGAAGGAAAGGTGAAGAGATGATTTAAAAAGTAAGCATGTACTATACTACAAAGATATAAAAATTGAAAGGGTTTATTATAAATAATAGTGGAAGAACAACATTGTGGAGATTGGTAGCATATCAGATAGAGTGGCAAGATCAGTTATTCAACTTCATAGAAGACACCAAATGCTGAATAATTTAGAATTATGTACAAGCAAGTTCTCATTGTGATGAGGAATTAGAGGATTTTTATATTAAAGTACAAAGATTTTTGATCATTTAAATTTATCACACAAACTTTAATGCTAGAATTAGTAATTGATTGGAGTATAAAAGTACTGTGGATAAATTTGGTTATGGTGGTAGAAATGAGAGAGAACACAGATGTTTGCAATTCACAGAAAAGAAAAACCTTTATATTATGAATTTCTTCATTGAGAAAAATATTAAATGGAAATGGACATGGAAATATCCAAATAAATATCATAATGTTTTTCATATATATTCAACACAGGAAATGATAATCAATTAGTGATATATAAGATAGTGTTAATGCAAAAGTAGAGATACAAAAATTATTAAGAATTGAGTATTCATAGTTGATAAGCCTAACTTTCAGAAACATTCTATGTATTTAAATTAGAATTTGCAAATGACCCAGACTTGAATAAAATCAATAACAAGATAACTGATACACTATTAAAAACTACAAGAAAGATATCTGCTACCAGTAATTTATCAGAAAATTCTTTTTGAGATGACAATAAATGAAGAAAAGAAGGGAGGAAAATACAGGCAAACAATTAGATGAAAGAATCAAAGAACTTAACATTGCAATTAATAAGTGAGATGATAAATCTGCTTTATATATTCACTAATTAATATATGGGCATAAAATAGATGTTACAAAATATATTAAATCTTTAAACTACATTAAAGATACAAAAAGATGACAAATATGTGAAACAAATTATATTAAATTTAGCTTGAATAATTGTATGAATATTTATAAAATGTCAATACATTTATTTTAATAACTAGTCAATTAAAAAAAACAAATGGAAAATTATATAATAAAGTAGTATATATAAATTTGGGTATTGTTATGTTAATAGTTAATAGTTGCTTTATTTATGTTTTATTGTTGTTATTTTATTTCTATTATAAAAAACTAAATAGCATTCTATATGCTATAATAAGAGTTATGTTAAAATAGATGTTTAACATTTGAAAAGAGCATAAAACCATGTGCTGAAAAAGATCTTTTTATGTATAATTATTAATTTTTATATATATATTTAACTGCTATATATGATATTTTTGTTATTTATTATAGTTTATAAGAAGAATTGAATATCTAGAATTTTGTAAAATAGTACAAGAAGGTTAATAATGATAATAGAAATTGTAATTGTGACTTGGCAAAGAAAGTTATAAAAGGGAATAAAAGTCTTAAAACATAAAACAATGTCTTGATATTAGAAAGAAAATTGTTTAATTGTTTCAATAATAAGATGGAATTATGGTTAAAAAGACAAATGTATTGAAGACTTCTATAAAAAAAATTACTTAGTAATAAAGAACAGGAAAATTAAATAATCCCTACAATTTCTATATCTTCTGAGTTGTCCAGCATTTTAAATAAAGAAGTGAAAGATGTAATTAACTCTATGAAGAATAGAAAAGCTTCAGGAAATGCTGAAATTATTATTAATGTTTTAAAAGAAGTTGGTGAAGATATAGTAAAATTTTTGGCAGAACTATATATGAATTTTCTAAATGGAAAATGTATAACAGATAACTGGAAGAATGCAGTAGCATATTGATACTAAAAAAAGAAGCTAAAGAAAAAGCAGGTGAAGATACAGTAAAATTTTTGTCAAAGCTGTATATTAAATGTCTGTGTAACAGATAATTTGAAGATCAGTAAGTGTAATGCTATTCATTTATAATATAAATATTATAATAGCAATATTGACATTTAAGAAAATTGCTAAAAAAAATATTAAAATTTTCAGACATATTAGGCTTTTATCAGTTCTGTACAAATTCTTTAACTCAGATAATTACAATTCATTTAAGGTAAACTTTAGAGTTTATATCAATCTAAATAACAAGCTAGATTTAAAAGTGATTTTAATACAGAGAATCACATCCAAGTATTACCAGGCAATGATTATGAGTTACCATTATGCATTTTATTTGTAAATTATAAAAAGTCATTTAATTTGATAAGAATTTTGACATAATTTCATATTCTGAAGAATATTTATCAAAATGCAATAGCTGAGTTTAGATTATATGATGATTCTAAGTGGATTAAAATTGAGAAAGTTCCCAGACAAATGATTCCAATTTTCCAAAACTGTTTATAACCCTTTTACAAGAAGTATTTTGTTGATTAGTGGGTACCTAAGAAAGCAAAAATAAATGGAAATTTTTAAGCCATTTAGATATTTGTAAATGATATAGTTTTTTTTCCCAAATAATTATTCAGAGTTCAGAAAATGTTACAAGAGTTATCAGATGAAAATAAGAAGGTAGGACTAAAGATAAATGCTAAAAAGTTTATAGTAACAATGGATTTTCTCAAAAAAAGAAAATAAAAGTTGATAATGATGAATTAAGGTAAATTAACAATAAAAATACCTTGGTCAGATTATTAATATAGATGTAAATATAATGTATGAAATTAATCAACAAATTGGATGAAGTGCTTTTGTTAGAAGTAACTTAATATTAAACGAAAATATGTCTATGTGTTTGAAAAGGAAGGTTTTTAAAAGATGTGTTTTACCAGTTCTTATTTATGGATCTGAGACTTGGACACTTAACAGAAAAGCAATATAGAGACTTCAGCCCTCTCAATAAGATACAGAGAGATGTATGTTGTAAGTAAAAAGAATAAATTAAAATAAAATTCATATGTGACAGAATATACACAGGTATCAACTGACATTGAGACTGAAATAGAACTATTAGCATATTGCTAGAAAAGATTGTAAAAAGTGGTTGTTGAAGTTTTAAATTGAAACCCAACCAGATTTTTTAAAAAAATGTAGAAAGTCCTTAGGTGAGATGAATGAATGAAATAAATAAGTTTGATGGTATGATGTGGAAAAGAGATACTATGGATTGGATAAACTGGATTAAACTTTTATTGATTTTTTTATGTATAAAAGATTAAACTTGGAGAGATCTTGTTCATGAAGAGTATTGATAATGGTTGAAAATGATTTTAATCATTGCAATAAACAAGTATGTATTGTAGCAATATTTAAATAATATCTGTCAATTTTACTTTTACTGATATAATAGAATGCTGACATTATGAAAGCAATATTTTTCTTGTAAATAAATGATGAGATTTATGCCAAGCATGTTAGCGCATTTTATATATTTTGATTCATAATTAACCACAAAGTATAAACTATTTGCTTATTTCAATAATAAATTACATTTATGGTAATTTGAACATATAATTTACTTAACCTACTTTTATTTAATATCCTCATTATACTATTAGTAAATTAATCAAGACAAAGAAGACTCTCAGGGCAATTTCAATAAAATAAAATAAAAATTATTTTATATATAATTTAAAATAAACTTTGATCATATGCATTAATAAAATGCATTAAAAAATTAAAGTAGAAAAAGCATCCATTAAGTAAAATAAAATTTACTTACCTAATTTTTATTATGTATTCTTATAATAGTTGAATTTCTGGCACACTGAAGACCAAAATGGCTTTCATTATATATGTAAATAATCTCAGTGTAAAGAAATGTAAATTTTATTTAATATATAATTGAAAATAAACTTTGATCATCTGCAGTAATAATGCACACTAAATATTCAATGGATTTCTTTTTACATTAGTGAGAATATATGAAATTGACAGTAATGTATGTAAATATTATTTATTAAGCACAAGCAGTTCATAATTAAAATGAAAGGCTGAAATGTTCTCGCATGCGTATGGTTGTCATATAAGCATTCTAAAATGCACATGCAAGAAGGTTTCAGCCTTTCACTTTAATTAGTGAGAATAAAATGTGTATATCTAATTTTTTTATTTAATACTCTCTTAACAAAATAATTGTTATATTATCCAAGTCAAAAATATTTGTTGTAGCAAAAAAAAAAAACAATAACTAATGTTCAATCACACTACAATTAAAAATAAAATAACATGATTTACTTACTTAATTTTTATTCAAATTTTTGCAGTAATGAAATTAACTATTCATAATATTTAATCTGTATGCCAGTGCACTATTAATTATTTTACCTCATTAAACATTTTGCTACATTTTGACCTTCTCAAACAAAATAGCATTTCTTTGGTTTTTGTCAAATTGGCATAAATATGTTCCAGCTACTGATGATGATTTCACAGGTGACATGACAGTTAATGAGAATAATAAATAAACAGTGCCCAATAAAGAGTATATCCTGCTGTCTTGTAAGATATAGGATGTTGGTTTATCAAAGACTATGCACTCATTTTAATACATTCTTTTGTCTCTTTCTTTTTCTTCTTCAGTTCCATAAGTTAGTATAACATGTCATTTTTTCATGCTAGCAATAATCTTTCTAGGTTGACTATGATAACAAAATTGTATATTTCTGCAACCACATTTTCATCCTTATGTATGCTTAGCATTTACCAATTTCCTTTTTTTATTCTTTATTTGTTAATTCAAAACGTCAATAATTATGAAAGCAATGATATGCACTCATATCCTTTGATTATGAGATTTGATCAATGCAGTACCTTTACTATCAGTTTGGATTGGAATTTAAATTGAGACAGGAATTTCAGATGGATAAAAATTGTATGCTTAATCAGCCTTATGTAGGGATCTGCTTATCTATCCCAGAAGTGAAAGAAATCTAGAAAATATGATGTAAAATGGCCCATCTTACAAAGTCCTGGTTAGGTTGTCTTACCTGGAATATGATTTATTGAAGCGTAGAAATAACAATATTACTAATAAATAAGATATTTATTTTATATAGCGCTATGTTTTTATAAACTGTAATATTAATAAGCGAATAAGCTAATGCACATGCGCTTTGTAGATTTAACTACATAAATTAATACTCTCACTTTCCAAACACAAGATAAAGTCATTGTGAAAAGATAGAATGAATCCATCTATCTTTTTGACCCAAATGTATTGGTAAAACAGAAGACTGTGGTATAACACTAAAGATAAATATTCTAATTCTTTTTTTTCTCTAAGGTACATGAATTGTATAAATACTGGAAAACAGTACTTATGTCTTAGGAACTATTAAGATCTTGTTCATAGTGTAAACCATCTTCCAGATGAAAAAAAATTAAGAGAACAGACAAAAGACTACATGTTTTTTTTAAGAAGGATAGATCAACTATCCAAAAGAAGAATACATAGTATTATGTTTGCTGTAAAATCTACTTTAGTATTTTCTATTCTTGAAATATTTAATTGTATTAATGAAAGGCTAATATTGCTAAAATTTGCATTGAACAGTACTGGTACTAGTGCTTTCTCTAATATTAGAGAATTCGGAGAAAGATATTATTGGATTTTTTGCTGGCTAGCTTTATTACAACAATACAATTAAAAGAGATTTTTTTCTTTTTTGGAGATTTTAATTCAATATGTTTACAAATAGTAGACTTTGGTCAAAAGTCAATGAAAGAAATGATATGAATGTTGTAAATTTAATTTTTTCACAACACCTAGACTTTGTTTAGACAAAAAAAAATGTTGTAAAGAAACATGGATGCATAATTGTTCCATAACAAAATCATTTAATAGATTATATTATGATTAGGAATAAGAATGCAAGAGTCCGTATTATATGATCTCCTGCAAATGCATATTGTTGAGTTTATTATTGTTTAGTGTGCTTCAAGATTAAAATGATAATTACATTTAAAAATGAAGTAAGAGGGTGAATTTGAGGCGAATATGGGGAGATGAAACTCCATCATCATTCCCATTTTATAAATCATCAAATATAAGGACTACAGATTGAATATAGAATGCAAACAGTTAATAAGAGCAAAATGTCAGCATGAACAAAATCATAACATGCATCTCCAGCATTACAGAATAACAATAATCATTAATTGTCAACATTAATCATCAACTGTCAACCTTGTAACTAGATTTTGAAAGGGGTTCACTATAGACAGGCTAATTATCTAGCCACTGCCAAACTTAGGCAGAAATACAACACAATTATGTGGATGCTCCTACTTAAATGATAATCTATCAGAATAAAAAAATCAAATAATGCTGAGATACTAACACATACTGATCATTATCGATGCTCTGGTCACCTAGTACTATTAATACATTGTCCAACTATAAACTAAATTTCTAATAAAATAAAATAAAATGAAGCACATGAATTTTAAAGATATTTTGCTATATGTGTTAAATTTCAAAAACTATTAATTATTAAAATTGCTAATTTGTATATTGTCATGTTACTGAAACAAAAAGTATGTTATGATTACAAGTACTCAATAAGAAGAATGATAACTGGTTTTCTGACAGTGATCTTATTATTACTGAATTGATTAAAAAAAAATGTCACATTTTGTATTTTGCTGAATAATTATTTAAATATGAAAGTTTATAATAAAGATGTAGAAACAAAAATTCAATGACTTAAGAAGGCATAAATATAATTGATGGATTAAAACTACAAAAGAGATGCAAATATTTATTTATCATAATCGTTGTAGATCTTTTTTGGATGCATTAAAAGCAAGTACATGGATCAAAGAAATGGAATCACAATTCTATTAAATATAGTAAATAGCATTTTCTTATACGATGACAATAATATTTTGAACACGTAGCAGGATATATTGATCAGGTTTTTAATGATAATTTATTTTATATACTCCTTAAAATTTGGACCAAGATATCCAACTTAATAAATCCAAAACAACTTTTTGTAACGTTAAAAATAGAAAGGGCACATGTCCTGATAAGATATCTGGAGAGGTTTTAAAATGTGATGGTGATATAATAATTGTCCAGCCTGATCTTAAGGATGCTTCTGTTTTTCTGATTTTTAAAAATAAAAAGGAATTGTCACGATTGCAGTAATGATCACTGAATGCTATTTTTATTATGAAATATTATTCCATAGAGAAAAAGTACTTTCAAAGACTTTGTTGAATACTTGTTTAAAATAATAGATGAATGATTATTAAAGACTGTGTATGATTTTAGAAAATCAAGAAGCTAGTTAGAGTTTTTGTTGTCAAGAAATTACAAGAAAAATATCAGGAACAGAAGGCTGATTTATATAATGCTTTTATAAATTTGGCCAATGCATATGCAATTAATTGAACAGGTGTATGGCATTGTTTAAAAATTGCTAATGTTGTCCAACAGTATTTTATTATTATTATTATTATTATTATTATTATTATTATTATTATTATTATTATTATTATTATTATTATTATTATTATTATTATTATTATAATAATAATAATAATAATGTTTCTATCTTGAAAGTTGGGTGCTGTGCTCAGGCTACTGACAAATTCCTTTGATGATAGATAGTGGAATGACTTTCATATATGAAGATGAACTGTGAATAACAAATAAACAGAACTCAAACAAGATTACCTCCTGTTGTCTTGTAGGATAAAATGTTAGTTCATCAAAAATTAGTCATTGTTTTCATATAGCCTTCTCTGTCTCTCTTTTTTTTTATCTATCACATAAGTTAGTATAGGCCTGGTCATCATGATCTCTCCTGCCATTATCTTTCTATAATAACTGTGAAAATGGGATTGTATTTTTATGCAATCACATTTTCATCCTTCAACTACACACACATATTTCTGGCTCCAATTTTTTTTTTCATTTTTTAGTTCAAACCCTTAAGAATTAAGAGAGATATGTTGGAGACTGGCTTAATAGATGGAAAGTTCTTTATATCTTGTTCTAAGCATTAAAGATTGTGTTTGGAACTGGATTTTAGACATAAGTTCTAGCTGGCAAAGATCATATGTTTAATGACCTTAGTTTGGGAGCTCCCTGCTTATTACAGAAATGGAATGAGCATTAAAAATGTGATCTAAATATGTCCTGTCTCACACAGTCTTCTAGGTTGCCATGCTTAGTGGATTCATCCTTTCAGCAATGATAATAATAGTAATAATAATAATAGTAATTCAATAATAATAATAATAATAATAATAATAATAATAATAATAATAATAATAATAATAATAATAATAATAATAATAATAATAATAATAATAATAATAATAATAATAATAATAATAATAATAATAATAATAATAATAATAATAATAATAATAATAATAATAATAATAATAATAATAATAATAATACCAGTAGTAGTGGAAAATTGCATTGAAAATAACATATGGATCTGAGAAACAGTATTACAATCCTATTAAATCCAGAGATGATACTTTGATCATCTTTTAAATAATGATACAAAATGATATATACATTTTATCTATTCATTTAGATTTGAATAAAGATATCCTGCTCAAGAAGTCAAATCATCTCTTTGTAATCTTAAAAATAGAGAGACTGCCAGTTCTAATGAAATACTAATTCCTGTTTTAAAATATGGCAGTGATATGTTAGTTTAAGGACATTGGATTTTTTAAAGTAATATATAAATCCATAAAGTTATGTCACCTGATCTTAAGGATGTTTCTCTTGTTCCAATTTTTAAAAATAAAGGGTACAGACAAGATTGCAATAATCATCATAGAATGTTTATAATCTGCTACAGCAAAGGTACTTTTAAGGATTTTATTGAAAAGGTTGCTTCCAGCCATGACATTTTAAAGAACAAGATATGGTTTTAGTTGCCAGACAAATGCATAAAAAGTGTTGAGAACAAAGAAGTGATTTAAATATGATTTTTGTTATTTGTTGAGTAGGTTGCTTCAAGCCAGAGGTGGCTGATTACCAGAGACTCATTGAGATTTTAAAGAGTCAAGAAGTTAATAGATATGTTTTTTGTTGATAAATGCATAAAAAGTGTTGAGAACAAAGAAATAACTTTTATATAGTTTTTATTGGCAGACAAATGCATGAAAAGTGTTGGGAATAAAAGAAGTGATTTATATATTGCTTTTAGATATGATCAAGGCATTTGATTCAGTTAATGAAACCAGATTTACAGAATTATTTGTAATTGTTGGTTGTCCACTAAAATTTATTCACATTATATAACTTTCACATGAAGTGAAAATCTAAGACATTTGAAATGAAAACTAGTGTTAATATATGTACTTGCACCAACTTTATTTTCAAATTTTATACCAGTTGTCTTTGGAAGTGGTTATAAACAGTTTAATGAAATAAGGAGTAGCAATATACAACACTAGTTAGATGTTTCATTTTAATAGATTAAAAGTGAAAACAAGAATCTCATTTTCTTGGATTCTAGATTTACAGTATGCTGATGATTCTTCTATTTTTGCATTTTAAAGGATGGTGTATAGCAGGGGTGGCCAACTTTTGTCTTCACAAGATCTACTTTTTATTTTAAAAATGTGTTGCGATCGAGTTGTTGTCATAGGCGATCGACTTGTTGTCGTACACGTAGTCTTAGTGGAGGGAGGTGTGAAATACATACTATTTTTATGTATATATTAATAAAAAAATAACAATTATTTAACAGGCCAAAAAAACTCATGCCCAGGGCAATTAAAGTGACATGAATAATTATTAACGATATTTATTCATTCAAATTGGCTACATTAAGTCAAGATTTAAAATATTATTTTCAGTAATGATACGACTTAGTACTGGACTTCACCTTTCTAGAATTGAAAAAAAATTTAGAACAAAAACTAAAATAACAAAAAAACTTAAAAATCTTGACTTAATTTGTTTCACTCGTTATCCGGCAGCTCTTGCCAGATTGGCCTCGCGATTGACCAAAATTGGCTCTGCGATCGACCGGTGGATCATGATCGACTTGTTGGACACCCCTGGTGTATAGAATATACTTAATTTTTTGAATGTAACATTTAATGACTTTGGTTTAATAACTAATACAAAAACTCCAGGTTCTTTATCAGCCAGTGATAGAAGAAAAATCCTTAATTTTTAGATTGCATGGTTATTGACTTGAGAATTTAAGTCAATTTAAATGTTATGATAGTTTTATAATTACAGATTCAATGTGTCACTGCTGCTTTTAACAAATTAAAGATACATTATTTCATCACTGGGAAATAAATCCTGCAAGGAATTAGTTATACATAGAACTGTTACTTTCTCAAATTTTTGTCTAGAAAAGAGATTTGGAATCCTATTAATGCAATCTAGAGGCATTAAAAAAGTTTCATTAAGGATGCTCATAAAATTTTAAAAATGCAACAATAATATTAAAAGAATAATCGATATATTCTTTAACTTGCTTATGCAACACTTTAGAGTCCACTACTATAAAATCACACCTTCATTGGATTAAACACTTGAATCAAATGAACTTCTTAAAAGGTTGTTTTATGCAGAACTTGAACATGGTTTTTTCATGAGAAAGATAAATCTTCTTTATAAAAATGATGTCAAAGAATTGGAAGACATGACAGGGAATAGAACACATTGAAGAGCTATAATTAGACATAGTATTGAAAGTTTTTTTCAGTATAAGTTAAAAACATCATCACAAAATATCAAATAAACAAATGTTCTATATGTGATTTGAGTTTCACAGATTGATTTATAGAGTTATTACAAAACTCATCTCTAGAATTTTTTCTTCTTTGACATGACCATACTTGTTTATTAGTGACTGCTGCTACTGCTGATATATGTAATTTGAATTATAATTTTAAGATAAATGTATTGAAGCAGAAAATAAATATCTATTTTAAAACTCGTCTATTAAAATTCATAATTTATAAATAAATATAAATTTAAAAATAGTAAAAATGTTTACATTCATTGTTTTTTTAATGATATAGAGCAATATTTTTTCAGCTTTTAATACACTTTTTTGATAGATTAATTTTATGACAACATATAGTATTTTATTTTGATATTACATGAAGTGTAGTTATGACAAACATTCTATCTTAAATCAAATGCCATGGTTGATGAATAGCTTGTAATTAATCAAGTAATCATACATTTATTTTTGATAGTACTAACAATTTGTTACTAGTGCCACAATATTCCTTATTAATGAAGTAATATAATCTTTTTTGGTATTTATAGTAAAAATAATATATATATATATATGTATTCATACTAAACAGCACACAACTTATTGAAATCAATATATACTTTTGTATATATATGGGGCTGTAAAATTAAACATTATGCTAAAAGCAAAATGTAACCAATCAAATCAATTTATAGCATTTTTAAAATTGCACTACACATTCTTTTGTAAATTATTGAACCAATGAAAGTGCTGTCAGTCACTATATATATGTTGTTATAAAGATTTTCACAGATTACAGATTTAAATGATAAATTTTTCAGTTTCATCCATGTATAAAATTTATTATAAATATACTGATGTTTTGGCTTGATCACACAAACTATCAACTGATGATGAATAGAATACCATACAAATGATTACAAACAAGGCAAAACTCTCCATACAGATGGTGATCATGTGATGCTTAATGGTTTATACAAATGATTGTAGAGATGATGTAAACATTGATTTATCAAAGAGTTAAAGTTCCACCAATAGAAAAACGTATAAAATTGGGGAAAAAAAGTCAGAAACTATTCACTTAACTTTTACTATTGGTGGAACTTGAAACATTGTTATGAATCAATGCTTACACCACATCTATTACTATTTTTATAGTATTCTATTCATTACTCAATTTATGGTCTCTACGATCAAGCTGAAATGTCAATATATTTATAATAATAGTTATATATGGATGAACCCAAAAAGTATATCATTTATTTATATCATGGAAAGTCTCCAATCTTTATGTCAGTAAGTAGTCTATATATATTCCACAGAAATGACATTGCTGGTTTGTTAATTATTCGTAGTTTTAACACAATTTATACATTAAAAAAGTTAATAATTTTTATATTGTAATTATAGACATGTATGCAAGTGTGGAATTAAATATGGACATATGAGTGAATGTGGATAGATGCATGCAATACGTCTGTATTTAAATAATACATAATAAAGAAATTAGATCACTTTTCTGAAAAAACTATGAAGCTCTACATATATGCATATATATATATGGGTGTGTATGTATAGTGACAGAATGTTACAGTTCTCTTAAATATGTAATGTTTTCATCTGCTATCCAAAATCTTTAAGTCAATTTAAATAAAGCTATAAGAACATATCCATTTATTGGTATTCACTTCTATAGTCGTCATTGTTCTAATATACTATTCATATGTAGATTTTCAGCATTAGGCCAAACTGCATTCGCTTTTCATCAGTAACATATATGACTACTACATTGTCTTAAATACAGCCAGAAGAATTAAATATTGCATATATATATTAAATATCATAAAAATATGAAATCTATTAACATAGAGTAAGCTTGTGGTTTAAGACCTGTAGAGGTCCCTACTATCGCATTTTATACGCATGTGCTTGAGGCTACAGCCTTAATGAATATTACTTACGTAATCAATGTGCGTTTAAATAAATTTATAATTATACGATGGTTATAAATTTTAGAAAGTTACAGTGGGAAGTTAGTTGATTTTTCAACAAACATTCCTGTCTATAAGTTTTTATAATTATATATATATATATATAGATAGATATTCTATATATAATTGTATATTTTATTTGACAATTACAGTTTTGAAAAAAGCTGCAAGATTGTCGAAACTGTAAAAAAAAAAAAAAAAATACCAATAATAATTTCAAGATGCAAAAAAGATTGTAATATTTTATCATACATAAAAAATGAATAAATGGTTAATATCCATTATCAAATAAATATAAGAAATTCTTACTATAATAGAATATTGTAGAGAGGTTTGAAGATGTAGACTCCTATTAGTAAAAATTTATTTAAAGGTATTCTGTAATATTAAGAAAATATGAAAGTAAAATTAAAAAACCAATTAATATGTTCCTTAATTTGCTAAATGAGATAATGCTTAATCTACTTCTGATTATTTGTGCTTGTAAAGTGAAGGCTAGTAACAGCTTTCTTAGAAAGTATTTTGTGGTGAACTTAATCATGATTTTCATAAAAACAAATGCTAATTATGTTATGAAGATTATCTCAAAATTATTTTAAACAGTTTATAATATTAACTGCTTGCATTTGGGAGGATATGAATGAGACTCAGCAAACAGCTACAACTAGGAAAACTGTTGAAGACTTTTAGAAAAACAAAGTTTCTAACAAATCAACTTTTGATAGTAGCATGTAGTATATGGATGAATTTGTTGTTCATGGATTGAATTTGATAGTTATTACAAAACTCATCATTATTTTTATTTTTTCCTAAAGGTTGAAATGCCATATTTACTTATTAGTTTTAGATAATGGTCATACTAGAATGAGAAGCTGAGAATAATCTTTATCATATTGCCATAATGAACTAGATATTCAAAGTTATGATAGTGTGACACCATAGTTACGAACAACAAAGAAACAGTTGTAAGAATACACTATTTGCAGGCTAGTCAAATGCTAAGTGTAAAGTTTAAGGGTTGTGTCTTTCATATTATGCCTTTTAGTTAAGAATGTTTAAATATTCATGTACTAACTGATAATGAACGATTATTTGTGTTGGTTGTGAATAAACTAACTAAAAGAAAAATCCTACACGTACTTAGAACTTGAAAAAAAAATAAAGCTATAATGGATTTGACTGCATGATAAGTGGAAACACCAACCATTTTACTATGAATCCATGTTATACAAAGTTGGCATAATACTATGTACTCTATTTTTCTGGCCCTATATAGCACTTTTTAATTAAAAATAAATAAATACTGAGACCAAATGTTTTATTTTGAACACTAGGTGCTTTTATAATATTTGTTGTTGTTGGAAGGTTGTCATCTATAACTATCTGGCTTTAATACGCTTTAATGCTTTTGACAAAGATTATTTGATGTCTAAAAATTAACTTTCTACCAGACACTGTAATGTTCATATACATTGCTCTATTTATTATAAAGAAGCGTCTTTACTTAGTGTTATAAAAAAGCGAAAACAACAACTTATATATTTAGTAAAAACATAATATACAATTTATGCTTTATTTACATCTTTGCTTCCAATAATTGGGAAATGTTGTATGAGATAAGCAAGATTTATATATTATGACAAAACCTTTTATTAATTTTTGTAATCACTCAATGATTTCAGCATTGTCACTCGTAACAAACATAACTAACTATTGGTTAATAATTCAAAAAAATTATATTTAGAATTATATATTTAACACAATGCTGCCGATTGAAAAAAATAATGGTTAGAATTTTTATTTATTCTTTTTCTTTTGAGTAATATATATTAAATGAAAATTTTTGTTATATAAAGAGAATTGATTTTCTTTTAAATTCTTTTTAAAAATTCTATAATTATTTTAATAGACAGAAGATTTTAGCAAAAAAAGAGTCTGTATAATACTTCTGTGTTTATTTATTTCTCACAAATCGTAGTTTGTTAAAATAATCAATAAATAAATTTAAAAAAAGAAGTCAACAATTTTTATTTATACATTTTTATAAAAAAGCAAACATAAAATTATTTTTGATATTCGTATCAACTTTCCTGAAGACGTTGACGTTTCCGGTTTACTATCCCGAACATCAAAAAGCAATAAAGGGAATTGCTGGATGGATGCGTTCAGTAGTGCTCATTGTTGATGAAATCCAGCTTAGAGATTTCTTCTATATGTCTATTGATTATTTGAGCTTATAGCTATAGAATGATATATGGTTGCTTTATGCCCTTACTTTAATAGATGTTTTGACAGTGAAAGATATGGATTGGAAGGTAAGACAATTATAAATAAGATATGGATTGGAAGGTAAGACAATTATAAATAGAAAACTAATGCAAGATTAACTTGCCCTATTATATAATAAATAAACTATCTGTTTTGTTTAATATTCATTTAGACGACTTGACTAAATTTTGATCAGAAAGGATGACATTAATATCTGATTGTAAATATAGAAGATGAGCATATCAAGTATGTAGAAAATTTTGGAATGAAAGTGTAATGCAATTAAAAGCAGTGAAATACGTAAAGATTATAATGGATTAAAGTGGCATTTCACTAGAAATAAGACAGCAGATTAGTGCTTTTAAATATTAGGGAAGTTTATTGACTGATAAAATTAGGATGACTAAACAGACTTTTAATAAGGTTGCTTTAGATCTTATTAAAATTGGGTCTGAAAAAAGGTAATTGTTTTGAATGGATTATAATTTTTGTAGAGAGCAAAGATTTGATTAATTATAAGAAAAAAGGGAGAAAATATTGGAGACTATAAAGATATGAATTTAGATGAACTGGAGACAATATACTGGAAATATAAAGTAAAATGTAAATATATTCAAATTAATAGACTAAAAAGACATTATTATTGTACTCATAAATTAAAAAGACATTATTTAATGATTAAGCAATGGAACTTAAAAGAATTGGATTGAGGATACATTTAGAAATAAAGAAATTATGGTAGATATTTTTAAAAGAATTAATAATGGTCAATAAATAGATATCTAGCTATTAGTATGAAGTGAATGAAGTATATGTGCCTGATTACAAAAAACAAACAATACAATTCTAATGTGATGATGCTAGGAAATAATTATTTTCATTAAAGTACTGAGCTTGTAGTTATTTTTAATGCATCTAATAGAAATGAAGATTAGGAGTAGAGAATAATAAGGTGATATTTGGCAAAAAAATAAATGGGTTCAAACTCATACTGGCATTGTAAAATGAATTAGAATGAATCATGACTGGATGCCAAGGAATGGGAAGTGTTCTCTGAAAAAAATCTGCTTTACACTGTGATTATGAAATTAAGAAGTTTTTTGGATTACTTTAGAAGATAAAAAAAATTGATAGTCATTTCTGAAAAATATTGAAAAGACTCTTTCGCCAGCGTTCTGTCAGTGATTTGATAACAACATTGATCTTCTGTCATTGCCAACATTATATATATTTAAAAAAATATTTATTTGTCACTTTTACAATTTCTACTGCATTTCAAGTAAGGTATTAAAAGTGAAAATTAAAAATCAGCTTTAAAAAAAATCTACTGAAGGGCATTTCTAATTGGCAAGTGGTTTGAGAAGTTTTCTATACGTGTTTTAGTCAAAATAGTTAAATACCAATTATCAATCAATATTGGAGATTAATTGGATTTGGTATAGGATGGTTACTTGTAAAAAAAAAAAAAAATGTTAAGCATAATCAGAACTTGAGAAAATTTTCAAATTTTGACTACAGATGTGAAACCTGGACATAAATAAAGCAGTCAAATACATGAGGTGAGCTATTAGTATTTATGTATATTTCAAACCAAAAACAAAGATTTAAATGAACTTTTTTAAAAAATGTATATAAACTTAATTTTAACAGTTACTGAATAAAAAAAGAATATATTTTAATAAAACATTTTAGCATTTAACACTATGCTACTTGTATTTATATATTAGACTGATTCCATAATCTAATATAAGTATTAAATGTCTTTAGAAAAATTTAGCTTTATTTAAATGTTCCAAATACATTCAACTGTTATTAAAGCACACAGGTTAGTATATACACAATGTTTCAAGAGGTATTATTTCCCCCTCATCTTCAGGTGTTGTTGGCCTGACCAGTGACATTAGTAAAATGGGAAACAAACTTGGACTTTTAGTTCCTTGAATATTGACTCTTAAGGTAATGCTCTAACTAAGAGAGTCATCCTGTCAAAGGCAACAGTCAGTAGCAATTTTATATGCTTTTCTACGAGGTTCTTCCTGATTTTTCCACTTTTTCCTAACAGCAAAATTTGATTAGTGGTTTCCATACATTATATATAGTCACACTATGTTGACTTATGAAATTGTTCACCATTGTCATGTGAAAAGCTTTTTTAAATTTTTTTTCTTTGTACCTTTTCTATCCAAAATTTTTGTATTTTCCCAATTGAACATATGTTCACCGGAACATACATGGTCAGATATCTTAAATGTCTGTTTTCTCTTTTCTAACCATCATTTTGTGATCTTGGAAGCACTTTTCAATGGGATGACAGGTCACCAATATACACATTCTTCCACATTCACATGATATTTCTTAGATGGTTTTTTTTTTTCAACATTTCAAGTTTAGGTTTTGTAGATGTTAGAATTCCTCATAGTGTGATGCCATCATCACAAATCTTCAGGAAAACACTATGCTACTATTTCATAAAATTAATATAGGGACTTGTTTTGTAATAGTTAGTATGTTATTTCACTATGAAGCAAATTCATAATGGAGCAAAGTATATTTTAAATGGCTGAAACATTATGTTCTGTTCAATATTTTTTTCCAAATAGCCAGCATATAACCTAATCTAACTAACAATGCAATATTAATCAGTGAATTAATGTCAAGATATTTCTAAAGGAAAACCTCTTATTAAACATAGTTTTTGACTAGTTAATAAGGATTTGTTCTTCCACATTTCTTCAATTTTTGGAAATATTGGAGTGGCATTCACCAAATACTGAGTGATCCTGTTATTTTATTTTTTTATAGAAATGATATTTAAAAATCCTTTTTTTATCATCATTCAAGTTATTAGATGAAATACACAGGCTTATATATATCTGTGTCTATATATGTAATAGACAGGGTAGGAGCACAGACTTTTACATGACCCACCACTTTCCACACTATCTCATAACACTGATACACCTGAACACACATATGTCGAAAAGATAAATACTCACCAATATCCGTATTTCATGCTAAACCAGCAATCATGAGTTGGTCCAGATTACCATCTCTATACATATATGCTACAAGTGCTCAGATATATATTAAGATAGCAAATTCTCCTACTTTAATGGACAGGCTTCAATGTAATCCACACTCCAACTCTTCAACTGTCCATCCAATTGAAAATCTGATGATGGAACGCTCAAAGGCCACCCTTAGGCTGAGATTGTTGTCACGCCCATGTTGACCTAAAGGTCAATCTGACCCCTCATGTACAGGATATAATTCCTATCCCTTGTATATGTATTTAATGGATTATGTCCTGTACATGAGGGGTCAGATTGACCTTTAGGTCAACATGGGTGTGACAACAATCTCGGTCTAAGGGTGGCCTTTGAGCGTTCTATCATCAGATTTTCAATTGGATGGACAGTTGAAGAGTTGGAGTGTGGAGTACATTGAAGCCTGCCCATTAAAGTAGGAAAATTTGCTATCTTAATATATATCTGAGCACTTGCATATATGTGTAGAGATGGTAATCTGGACCAACTGATGATTGCTGGTTTAGCATGAAATATGTATATTGGTGATTATTTATCTTTTCGACATATGTGTGTTCAGGTGTATCAGTATTATGAGATAGTGTGGAGAGTGGTGGGTCATGTAAAAGTCTGTGCTCATACCCTGTCCATTCAAGTTATTGTTAATGCAAAAACTGTAGTAGGGAGTATAGAAAGCGTTAATATCTGGAAATAAAATATTTAGTCAATACAGACTATCAAGCAACAAAAAATAATGGTAAAAGAAAACAATTTTACTGTAAGCTTGAGTAATTAATGAACACTAGATGACAAAAGTCATAACTCAATTTGGGTTTGCAATATGATATCATTATAGTGTGGTCATATTATAACACCATATTATGACTTTAGAGCATGGTGAAGAGGGTTGCTTTTTGAAGCATATATTGGAAGATTATAAGAAAGTCTTGTAATATGGTTGTTATATAAAACTTCATAGTCAAAGGATAGAAGATGCTCACAATTGGCATACAATTGAAATTCTCTTTTAATAAAGAAGCTGGCTGGTGTTAAATTTACACTATTATGCAAATAATAGCTTAGATTCATAGTCTTAGGTTTGTTAGTTTTTTAAATTCAAAGCTATTAGTTTGGATAATATAAAAATATAACAAGTGGCTGATATAAGCATAAATAATTATTTCAAGCTTTGAATACTAGTTCTCACTGATTAAGGAAAAAGTGAAAAATTGGGCTGATATAGAAATACTACAGCATTATGTCATCTGGTGTTCATTGATTACTTAAGTTTACCATAGATGGCTTTAGAGTAAGATGTAGAGAATTATATTGGAAGACTACAAGTAAGTATATAAGAAAATCTTGTGTTATTATTGTTGATATTTTATAGGCTACAGACAAGATCTGCAAAAATATTTAGTTACAAATCAAGTTATATAAACTACACATTACATATTAAGTTACATGGAGGTGAAAAATTATTCATCAGAAAAGAAGTGGTAAACTATTCTGAGTAGATATTTATTTAAAAAAAGATGTCATGTCTATTTCACTCCCATTATTAAATGAATGATATTTGTCTTACTCAAGGCAATAAATGAATGTGATTATAATATATAGCTGGTGGCAACAGAAATATGGTGTAGAGTTAGCTTGAATCTCAATATTTTTGCAAAGAATGGACAATACTGAAGAAAGAAGTACTATGTCTAATGATTGTTGATCATGATTAATTAGAAATTCTTATCTTACATTTATATTTAAACATGTGAGTACAAATAAAATTGTGAGATCGCACTAAACTGCAAAACAAAATCCTTTTCACTATTCTTATACAGAGAAACAGTGAAAGAGTAAGCTATATTGACCTAATTCTTCAGATATTGGTTGGTAAAAATTTTGATCTTTTTTCTTCTTTCATCTTTTTGATTGAGAATAATATAATTAGATGCATTGGAACTTGGAAAAAAAACTTGTTAGGAATCTGAAACTATTTCAGTTTGATGTTTATTTAAATATTAGATATGGTTATGCAAATGAGTCCCAATATTAAGATAAAAAACACAAACATACCATATCTCACTTATTATATATGTCTGAAGAGATATATATTTTTATCAAAGTATTTATTTAATTTTGTTGAGATTGCTATATATATATATATAGCAGCCATTCATAAACAAATATGGTCATTTCAACACCAAGGGGAAAAAATTGCTGTAAAAAATGAGTTTTGCAATAAAAATGAATTTTGCAATGACAATACAAACCAGTCCATGAAACACAGATATGTCCACATATAGAACATGCTGCTTCAGTTTTCTATTTGCTTGATATTTTATGATGCTGATTTCTTTATCTGTAAACTTTTCTTTTGTAACTACTTTAACACCATGTCCTATTGCATCTCCCCATTGTACTCTTGTTTCTGCCATTTTATTCCAAAGGAAACACTCAATATTGCATTTCTGTAAAATATATTTGAGATAATTCACTTCTCCCACAAAAAAAATCATCCTCAAGTTCATTGTAAAACATCTTTTTAGTAAGGTTATCATTGATCATTAATTTTACATGTCCAATCTAATGAAAGTGTGATTTTTTTAATTAAAACTTTATTAATGGAAATTATATACAAGTATTAACATATGTTGAAAGAATAAATTTAAATTGCATAATATTTGATACACTATATTGTACCCTCACTTCTCGATATATGATATAACTTAAAATATGACTAGCTCAATTAAATCATTATGCTCGGCTAAAATATATATAACTATCTTTAATATATTTTTTATAATACTATATCTTATTAGATTTATTATAACTTATCCAAAATTAATACAGTTCAGTATTATATACCAATTAAATAAGTATTTACTAAAATCATGAGACTATGAAGTGAAGTTACAATTGGTAATTGAATTTACATTGAGCCAATGTCTTTCCAAGACACTGTCTCAATGGCATAAGAATACTATTACTTCTTTATTATCTCATTACTAACTCTACAGCACTCTTATGACTTTTATAAATGAACTATCTTTAATAATAATAGATAAATAAATCTCAATCTTTTGTTAAGGAAAAATAATTTAAAATCTCAGGTTCTTCTAATTATCTTAAAGTAATAATAATTCATGTAAATAGGAATGATAAGGGATTTAATATCAATCCTAAATACACCTAACTTATTCTAATAACAATAACTAACAATAATAATCTTTAGTGTATAGCTTAATCTTATCTATTTTATTATACTATTAATCATTAAGGAAATAAGTAAATCATATACATGTCTTTCATTTCCATATAGTATCTTAATTTTAAAATATACTAAAGTCTTATAATTTAACAATCTGTGGCAATAAATAATATTATACTCTTATATTGTGCATTATAATTACTTTATGACCATTGTAATATTATATGTTAATGTCAATCAATTTCTATAAATTATATTAAGAAAATATTGTGTTTCTTTCTCAAATAATAAAATAATAAATTCATATTGTGCAAATATTATGTTTATTCAAATTATCTGTTGTCAAATGCTGTGGTGTAAAATAATGAATTCGACACATTTTTTAAAACAACTTAACAAATTTATTTACATCAACTTTAACAAATAACTTATTTACACTATTTACATTTAAAGTGGAAACCAAAGAAAAATAAAAATAAAAAATAAGAAAAATAATAATACAAGATTTTTACACTGTTACTATTTCCATAATCATAAATAGATAATTTATACATTTCTTAAAATGTTCTATCAATAACATTTAATTAAGTTTATGACTTTAATTTTAATAAACATCATTTGTCATCAATTAATACAAGAAAAGGTTTTATGTGAAATATCATTCACGTAGCATATATGTAAATAAACCAACTTTAATAATTAAAATGCTATTTCACTTAAGTCTTACTGCTATTTATATTATAATGTACTAGTATGTATTACATTTACTATCAGTATTACTCAAATATTAATTAATGTATAAACTGATATAACTTTGTAATATAATAACAATTATTGATTATAACTATTTATTTCATTCCGATATAATGTCATACTACATGTCTTATCAAAATATGCAATACGTATATGTTCTTTTAAAATAATATTTAAAATTATTCAACAATTCCAAATTTTTATAAAGTATTATGTTAAATAAAATTCTATGATTCTTTTTATATTTAAACTATTACTCTTCTTTACTTGTTATTCTTATTCCTTCCTAAAAAAACTTCTATCTACAAAAGTCATTTTAACCTAATTTAACTTCAGAAAAATAGATGACCAATTTTAAAAAAAAATAATAACTATCCAAACTCTCTTATACCTCATCATCTATATACGATATACCTTCAATCAAAATATAAATTTCTACATAAAATTAACTTAACTTATCTAATAAAATAAAATAAAATATAGATTTTTATATATCTCTTACTAACTTGAAAAGAAAAATAAATAACTTACACTAATATAATAAATCTAATTCCTAATATTGTAACAAAAACATTAAAATTTATTCACGAAAGAATCATATAATTATTTCTAGGTTCTCATATTACGTTGTACTAAATTTACATCATCAATTTAAAGTATGCATATTAAAATAAAACTGTTATTACTAATATTATGCGTGTATATTCTTTAAATATTTATACATTCATTCAACAATCAAATAACATTTGGTTGATCTAAAGAAAACATAGCAAATACATCAAATTATTATTATTACATAATTTTTTACCATAAATGATACTTTAATGTACAGTCCGTCACACGATGTCCTCCAGGATTACAGTTTTACAAAATAATTTTACATTTACACTCAACAATTATTCTTTAAAATATTATGTGTTGTATAATTATAAAAATAAACTTTATGCAATGAAATGTTATATTAATATTTAGTTATCTTTTAAAAAATGTAAGTGTACCTTTCCTATCTTTAATAAATTAATAATTAATTAAATATTTATGTTAGTTAATAAATAAAACATATTACATAAAATCCAATGGTGTCTTCTTTTCACCCATAATAGTTCTTTTTCCTAGGCACAAATTTTCACCAAACATTACTTCCTTTTCCGGTACATCACGTGTTTTTAAAAGTTTTTATGAAAAAATGAAAACGTTCTTTTTTTTTTAAAAAAAAAAATAAAATAAAAGTCAAAGTTAATTCCACCATAAGAATAAAATAAAATTAAAATAGTTTATGAGATCCAGATTCATTTCTTTTTAAGGAAAAAATATTATTATTTAAAAGTTATTATTTTTTAGAATGGGTCTATAATTTACAAAGTTCTTATTTAATTATTTTTAATTGATTTGGATATCCACGTATATTTGATTTGCGCATTCCTTAACAAATATTTAGGTAAGATTAATTTTAGATTCTTCTGTACGACCAGCGTTCAGACTTTCTAATATAATAATTTTTATTTATAGGTACGTCTCTGCCAATTAAATTTTCGATTTATTTGCCTTTTAAAACTATCAAAATTTAGTCTTTTAAACCACAAAGACTTTACAAGGCAAGTATTTATGTAATCATTATTATTTACCATCTTTACCAAGATATATACTTAGATTTATAATTTATAAATACTTTCTTCATAAAGAAGTATTTTCTTTTTTTTAAAAATCTGTTTTATAAAAATTAATTACAATCAGCTTTTAAATTTATATAAAGTCCAACATATTACTTTTATGCATCTAGTAACTCTCCTAGTTAATCCAGCGTTTGTTAAATTTTTAGTATAAAGTCTCCAATACATTTTATCCTTATACGATGTCTTCATGACTATTTGATAGTAAATTGAGCTTCAATAGAAACGATCAATAGGAAATTATAATTAAATTAACACTGCATATTTGTCGGTAAACTTTTATAAATTATTTTTTAAAAAACTACTCTCTTATAATTTTAAAACGATTACGAGAGCGTCTATAATTTTACTTAGCTATTTCTAATAGCACACTTTACTTTAAAAATTACAATCATAATCCCCCTCCGAACAATTGAACCTTGGTTTTATACCCGAAGAAACTCCCCACTTGATTGGTAAATTAAACAATCAACTTGCTAGCTTATTTACATATTTTACCAACAAGACAGAATTAAAAATAAATAATGACTTATTTAATATTTATTATTTATCACATTATTAAATTCTTAAATTAATCTTTATCGTTTATTTAAATCCATTAAACATTTTTTTAAAATATACTTTCTTACTTTATTTCACTTTTAACTTTTATAAGATTATTTTTATAAACAAATTAAGTCTATTTTTATTCGTTATGATTTTTAAACAGTTTTTAAAAATCAGATTTCATATTTCACATTCATTATCTTTATTTTTTATCTCGTGATAGCCAATATAATATTTATAAATTTTATAACAGAATTTTAAAATAGTTTTACAACTTTATTAAAAAAACTCCCAAGCATGTGTGTATGTGTCTAACTAACATCTGTTTTACAACACAGCTACAAACGCTTGTAATAATCTAAAAATAAACTAACAATTTCATTTTTAAAAATAAATATTTTTAAAATAAATAATATATTATAACAATTTTTAAAATAATAATTCGATATTATTAAAATCAAATATTAATCTTCTATTATGTACTACTAATAATTAAAATATTTATATTCACTTATTAAATATTAATCTTTATCAACAGTAAATATATGCATTTAATTTTAACTTATCTTTTTAAAAACTTTTAGCTTTAAACATTTATTTATTAAATTTATTAATGCAGTATTGATTATGGCCAGTTTTCCCAACCATATACTATTATCATCCCCATTGAAACGTCTCTCTCAAACATCAGCACAATTTTCACATATCAAATATTCATAGATTACTTTAATTACACTTTTTAAAAGATTGTTATAAATAAAATTAACATCATATAGCTAAATATATCTTAAATTTAAAATTTTTTAAATAGATTGATACAACAATTTATGGAGACCCATACAAAAGGGCACAATATATATATATATATATATATATATATATATATATATATATATATATATATATACAATATGGATAAAATAAGGAAGTGTGCTGGTGTGATGTGGAGAAGAGAGGCTAGAGATCAAAGAAGATGGTTTGAACTTGGAAAAACATTCATCCTGCAGTGAATCAATAATACTTGAAAATTATGATGATGAATATATGAAAACACACATAAACAATTGGAGCTTCAAAGCATATGAATTATTTGAACTTGAAGAAAGTAATATCTAGTGTAAGTTGATATGTACTTTATTTACAATTCATATAGTATACGTATAATTGCATTGAATGATAAGCTCACCTTAGATATTAATTCTGGCATGGTGTACAACCCAAAAAAGTCTTATATTGCTAAATTTTATTTATAGATTTTTTAGCTAAGAATTTGAGACCATTTAAGTACACATTAAACTACTCTTGATCATAAAAAAACAGGCAAAACTCTCCATACAGTTGTTTAATACTCTTGATCATATTTTTTTAAAAATATTGTATTTCTTATTATCAATTATGGCAGAACAATGAGCAAGTCACATGGTTCTTAGAATATAAATAATAACAGTGATATTGAAGTATAGTGAAAGCTATAATGTTGAAAAATATGGAGCCTATCTTCTGGATTATTATTACATAAGGCCCAAGTGAAATCAAGATTTAATTTAAATTGGTTGATGAGAAAAGTTTTGGTAGATATTATACCTAGTAGAAAGTTAAATAAAAATTTCGTCCATGACTGAGGCATACAGAAGTTTTGGAATCTGAATAAAATTTTGTTTAATTGACAAAGTTGACAATAGATGTGTATTGGGATAATTTTTAAAAAATCTTTAAATGGGATACCAATTAGAGATTTGATGTTGCAAATGAAAATAAGCAAGCAATAATATCAATGGGAGAGTATTTTTTTTAAAAATTGGACTAACTAATGTTGCCATATATATTTTAGCTTATACAAAAATCAAATGAGTGAGGACATATTGGATTAAAAACCCCTTTACATATAGGAAAACAAGCAGTTATAATTGTTAGAGGATGTGAAGATCATTCTCAGACATTTGATTTTGTTCTAGATTTACTTTGATAAGATGCACCATAGGCTGTAAAAAGCAAGAACACCAACAAGAATAACTATGGCAATATTTTTTATAGGATAAAGCATTTTTGTGCAGAAGGCTTTATGTGTTGAACTTGCTGACAATGAGATGTTCAAATGATGACTTAATTGTGTCTTTAATAATTTGATTGGGATTCCAAAAAGAATGAATTAGTTCCTGTAAAGAATAATAGCAATTTAAACTGTGTAGATAACTGCCATATCAGAAATTTACAAACCTGTACAGTAGATCCAATTAGCATTTGAAATTGGTTCATAATATGAAGGACAAGGAAAATGTACTGAAGGCCTCTGAAGATTATCATCAATAAAAAGAT
Organism: Epiperipatus broadwayi; assembly: GCA_028023455.1. Lineage (NCBI taxonomy): Eukaryota > Metazoa > Onychophora > Udeonychophora > Euonychophora > Peripatidae > Epiperipatus > Epiperipatus broadwayi. The sequence goes on along the minus strand of JAQFVV010012485.1, from coordinate 4,631,668 downwards.
AACATTTTGTTGGATTAGTTCAAATGGTCATGTTTTTGTCTGAGCCTGCTGTAATGCTACTTCTGCTATTAATGTTGGAAACAATTTATTTTTGTAAGCTTTTTACTTTTACTACTTTTTTATTTTCTTACAAAGTGCAGAAATTATCAATGGTTGCCTTTATATTATTGTTGCACTTTTCCATGCATAAGATTTTAGAACTAATATGTAATATATGCAGGATTCGAACTCAGACTTTCACATGACCCACTACTCTCAGTGCCATCTGATATTGCTGACCCACCTGATCATACACATGTTGAAAAGGTAAATAATCAATATGCGTATTTTGTGCTAAACCAGCACTCATCAGTTGGTCCAGGTTACTATATCCACACATATATACAATCAGTGCTCAGTTTTATATTAAAAGTGTTATTTATTTGAAGTGATTTTAATGCTGATTCTTATTTAATTATGTGTGTTTTAGTTTACAAAAATAAAAAAATTATCACGTTTATTGCTTGCTGCAAAATAGTTTATTCCAATGTTGGCAGCCATGTTAGTTTCTATCATAAGTGTGATTTCATAATACTGAACTCTATAGGAGCACATTCAGCAAATTAGAAATATATTTATTAGTTTTATGATCTTGCCATTGCATTTTTAAAATTTTTCAGAGAATCCTTAAATGATACTTTTCTATTGCCTTTATGTTGTGTCAATATGGTTCACATTTTAGTTCCACCTAATAATTAGATAAAATAACTTTTATATACAAATAATTTAATTGCAGTAATTACTTTTAGCAATGAAATGCCCTTTCTTTTAATTTGTTAAAAGATGTAGCAGCAGCACATTGGAGTCTATGTTGTAATTCAACATCTATAAGTCTACTTTTCTACCCATAAAACTACCAAGATATTTAGCTTAAATTCTGAAGTTGACAACAATCAAAACTAAACGTTATTAAGGTTATTTCTTCTTTCATTGACCAATGAAAAACATGAGAATTTTAAACACTAATTATTAAACCATCTTTATAAATTGCATCATTGAAGTGGAAAACATAGCACAATCATTAGCATAATTCCAGAACTAAAATAAAGTTCTTATTTTCATTTTTAATTTGAGTGAGAAATTTCACCTTCAAGCAAGTGTTTTATACTTCTATTACTTTTTGTTTCATTGAGTTGCCTACAAAGAATTCCAAATATTATTGTCATAAAAATTGAAAACAATGTTGAGTCAAATACATTCTTTTATAATATCAGTTTTTATTCCAAAAACCTCAGATGTTCCATCTGTATTAATAACACTTCCTCTCATTCTATCATGTTGAAGTTACATAATATGAATCAATTTTGGTGGGCATCCAATTAATTTCAGACAATTCCATAAATCTGTTTGATTAACTAAATCAAATACTTTGACTAAATCAATAAAAATAATATATAAATCATTCTTTTGTTTTTGATATTTTTCTTGGCAACAAAAATCATATCTATAGTGCTTTTCAATTCTCTAATCAACACTGAATGTCTGGTAACCATTCATTGATGATTGCAAGTAACCTGCACAACAAAATCCTTGAAAGTACCATTTTCTGTAAAAAACAGTAGTAATTCTTACCATATAGTACTATCACCTAGTACAAGCCCCAGTTATCAATGGATGTTAGACAGTTTCATGCATTAAAATCCCTATCCAGATCCTACTCTTCCAATATCCAGACTAGTTTTTAGGTTTTGGCCTTCATCAGTGAGGAACCTTGAATCTGAGAGCATTGCACCTAGAATTTTAGATTGAATATACCCCTCCAGTAGCCATATTTTACCTTTTCAATTAACTATAAAGCTATGAACTCAAACTATAGTTAACTGAAAAGATAAAAGGTGACTGTTGAAATGATGTATTTGATCCAAAGCTTTAGATGCAGTACTCTCATATCCAAGGCTCCTATCTGATGAAGACTACAAGTTAAAGCTAGTTTGAGAATATTGGATGAGTAGGCACTAGATAGGGATTTTAATGTGCAAAACCTTCTTGTATTCATTGATTATTATGACTTGTACTGGATGGCACTATTGTATGGACAGAATTATTATTGTTTTGATGGATTGTGTAAGCATAAGAATGGTGATTATATAATATTTTGGTCATTTAATACCTTTGCTGTAGTAGATAATAAATTTTTATGATTATTACTACAATCTTGTCCTTTTTTTTTTCATTTCTAAAAATTGAAAACAATAGAATTATTCTTAATATCAGGTGATATAACTTTATGTGTCCATATATTACTAAAAAATTCTAGTATTTTTGTCATATTTTAAAACCTCCAAGTTTTTCATCAGAACCTGCAGCCTTTCCAGTTTTAAGATTACAAAGAGCTGTTTGGTCTTTACTGAGCTTGATATCTTTGTTCAAATGTAAATTAGGTAAACTGGATATCATCTCAATTGTTGTATCATTATTCAGAAGATGATCAAGTACTTCATTGCTATCATATAACAGAGGGCCATTTCTAAATTTAATTGAACCGTGATACTGTTTCTCAGCCCATATGTTTTCTTCAATGCACAAAAAAAAAAAGATCAAGAGTTACCATGATCAGTGAATATCTGTATCTTCTTTGAAATTTTAATCCGTCATTTAATTTTAAGCCTTTTTTGACAATCATTGTGCTTTTGCTTTAGTTCCACATTTAATTTATTATTTAGTCAAGCAGAAAATGCCACATGATTCTTTCTAATCAAATTCCTAATAATAAGATCATTTTCAGAAAAATAATCTTGATTCTTTTTTTAGTGGACCCAAGAATAGCTTTTACATATATCCATAACATATTCCCTAAGAGAATTCCATGCTTTGGTAATATGATAGTTATGGCAAACCAAACTAGCAATTTTAGTGTTTAATAGCTATTGAATTTTAATATATATAGTAGATACTTCTAAAGAATAATCATTAATTTTCTTGTGAATATATTTGAAATAACCTATATTATTTTAATCTTGAAATGTTCTTAATTTATTATCTTCTGACAATTTGTGCACGGATAATGTGAACTTCTGTATTTTGATTCCTAACTGTAATGTAATATAGTCCTAAACAAAATGTTTATGATTGTTAAAAATTAGAAAAGAACAAGATTATTTAAAGTTACAATACCAATAATCTTTGGACCAAATTCCCTTATATGTACCAACACTTGAAGCTTCAAAAAAAGAAAAAAATGATCTTTTAGTAATGTTGTTGCAATATACAACAAATAACTATAAGTTTTTTGTTTCTGAATTTAAATTTGGAGTATTGGCACTAATAAAATAAGCACTAGTAAAATTGTGTTAGCCAAGTTTTAACACATGTCAACTTTTTATTGATACAATGAAGATTAGAAGATATTAAATTAGACATTGAATGTCACACATTCTCCTTTCACTGACTGAGTGACTGATCTGCCTTTCCAAAAAAGAAGTTGTAGTCATCTGTTTATCTGTTCTATTAAAAACATTTCCTTTGAAGGATGAGTTTCACTAAGAGCAGCTACATTGATTTAAATATTGGCAGCTCTTTAGTTACCAGTGCAGTGTTGCATTCTGGTCTCAAATTGAAGAGTTTGCATCAGTTATACTTATTTTCTGCTTTATTGCTGCTACTGATATTATTATTATTTCTTTCGCTTTAATGAGTCATCTGCTAGTTAAGGCACCCTATTGTGACTGTTAAGACAACCTATCCAGACCTTGAGAGATAGGCTATTTTTAGATGACATTTTCTATGCCTATTTCTTTCCTGTGATAGATAGATGGGATCTCTAAATAGGACTGCTTAAACATATAAGTTTGCCAGATACTTTTGTCTAAATTCCAATTACAAACTAAATCATTAATGATTGCGCTGCTTTAAGCAAAAATTACAACTAAGGACTTCCAGTTTACTAAGTCTGTTCTAATCTTTATTATCTTAATTTTCATGGACTTGAACTAAAAAAAAATGAAAAAGGGAATTAGAGTCGGAAATGCTATGTATAAATGCACAAACATACAAATCCATTTTCATAATTTGTAGGGAGATGATGATGGCATGAGGCTCATAATGACTAGGCTCTACATTAACTTAAGTGACTGAAAATGAAGAGAGACCCAAAAGGGTGCATCAGAAACAGTACCTAGCCTTTGATGTGTACTCTATATTATCTGGCACAGTTTATTTGTTATATGTTATTCACAGGCGAACATCATATTTAAAAGTCGAGCCAATATCTACCACCTATGGAACCTATCAGTAGCCTGAGCAGTGCATCAAACAGCTGAGATTCTCCACTTAATATATATATGTAATTATTTATCTTCGTACGCCTACATACAGCATATACTTCATAGTATTAGCAAAGTATATCGTATGCAGTTATTTTTTTTTTGTACATTATAGTAAAGTATATGCTTTACAGTATTATTAGTCAATTTTATGAGAAAAAAATTAAGATATATATTATGGTCATATTTAGTGTAGTTTACGCATTCGTGTGTATCTGTTTTTCTATCACATTCGATCAACAACATGTCACGGTTTTTTTGTTTTGTTTTGAATTATATATTTTATCAAAAACGCAGTAGTAATATTAACTTCTATAAAAGGCTTTCTATTTTAAAATAAAATATTATTTAAACATTTGACCCACAAAATTTTTCTTTTCATTGTTTTGAAAACTGGAGCAAAATTTGAAGAATGATGACTGGTTTTGTTAATTAGGGCATAACCGATCAAAAGGCTGATACTGATGTGCTTTGAATCCTCAATAAAACTTAAACAGGCCAGTTGAAGAAGAGAGGAAGAAAATAATTTTAACCTTACCTTAAAAAAAAAAAAAAACGAAGAAAAAAATGAAAGAAGCTAAATGAAATTTGTTTAAGCGTTAGAAATCTTTTATGTTTTAATTTTACTATTAGGGGAAATAATTGCTGTATTGTTTTGGGAATATGTTTAAATTTTCTTGAGAGAAATATTTTGTTATTGTGGTATAACAAAGTTTAATCAGTCAATGTGCCGATGTTATACATATAATTGTGCGTGTGTGTGATAGTGTCATAAACGATGATTCGAGTTCGGGCAAAGTGAAATTTGTTTCCAGTCAGATCTAGATTTTTTTTTATGTAGTTAGTTAGTCATCTAATTTTGATCAGTAAATGGATATTTATATATTCTTAGCTAGATGATAAAACAAGAATGTAAAAAAACTTAAACCCTCCCCATCCAATAATTAGCAAGTTTAACGAGTATACTTCAGCCTTTATCATAAATCAATATGAATGTATTAATTGTGATCATATAGTTAATTATCAGATAATGGACTTCATAATGGAGAGCTAAAGTAAAAGACAACATCACTACGTATGCTACCTCTCTTACTAGTGATGAAAACTGCATGCCACTATAATCAAATTTACTTGATGATCATTGTATTGACATTCATCTGACCAATCCATAAAATCTTTAGAGTTTTTATTTTCCAACGTAGAATGGCTAGATATTCATTCACCAATCAATAAAAAATAGCTAATTGGATTGACTATAATCAGCTATCTTAAAAAATCAGTGCTTGCTTGAGAATCCTCTAGCATTTAAAAAAATTGTAAACCATACCTTGAAAATACTTATTTGGGATTTTCTCACAACTTTTAAAAAAAAATTCCAAACTCCACCTTGAATATGAATTAATCATTACACATCATACAAAAATAGTAATGTAAATAAATAAGCCAGTATGGAGTAAAGGATTTCCCCCAAGTATCCCATAGAAAAACAGTGAAGGAGGAGTATTGGGGATTTAACTTTTTCAATCATTACTCCCTCCAGCTAAGAGTAACTAGATATCCATTTACATATTAGTATTTCATCGTAGTTGGATTGGTTACAGCTGTCTATCTTAGCCATGTGATACATCAAAAAATGTCCAATTTTCTGTCAGAGTTCAAACCCAAAAGGAATTCAGTATGACTGCACCATATATAAATTCACTTATATGCATTCTCACAAATTTGCAGTGGTTATGATTTTGTTTTTAAAAAGTGCAATTACTATGATTCTCCTGTTTTTTACTGGCCATAAAATAGATTTAATGACCCTAAAATCTATAGGTATTAGATACTGATATCAAACAATATTTATTATTATATATCATCATTGACAATATTGGTTCTTTGCAAATGAGCATGGCCATTCCAGCACCAAGAAAACAGATAATAATACACTCAAATAGTAATTTTAATAATAACAAGTTTTTGCAATGACTATATAAACCAATCTGTAAAACAAATATAAATTTCCTTCCACTTCTCTTATTTGCATTGCTGAATTATATATAATATAATACACCATATACACTTTAATTGACATTCTACAATGCAGTTTAACATGCGATTTATTTTATCTCCTCTTGCATACAGTTTCAACTGTCCAGCAGTCATCAGAGGAGGAGAGCTCTGATGATGACTGCTGGACAGTTGAAACTGTAGGCAAGAGGAGATAAAATAAATAATATGTTAAACTGCATTGTAGAGTGTCAATTAAGGTGTATATGGTGTGTTATATTATATTATAAACAAATATATCTATATGTAGAATATATAGGTTCATTATTCTGTTTATTTGATAATTTATAGTGCTCTGTTTAAACTTTTTTGTTCAAAGATTTCTTTTAGACAAACTTCAATACCTTGAAAATTGTATACTGTATCTTCATTGAGCTCTACCTTCAGCCATATCTTCCCAGTGAATGCAATCCATATTGCATTTCTTTGGAGTGACTTTAATGTAATTTTTATAAATGAGGTCTGCTTCCCCCATGAAAGCCATTCTCAAGTTGACTATGAAATATTTTTTTAGGAAATCTTATAATCTCAAACGTCTAATTCAATGAAGACATGGTTTTACAAAATCTGACTTTGTAGAACCACAACCAGAAAGTGGTAAACATATTAATTGGTTTTATAATCTTGCCATAAATAATTTTAGAATATTATGGAACATCTTCTAATGAAAGTTTTATAATCACCTTAATATGAGTTCCAAGTTTTATTAGGATATAACAAATTAGTTAGACAGACTGAATATACAAAAAGCACTGTCAATATAACTCTCATTAAAAGCAGTAGCATATTAGGATTTTTTATATCTCTAAGTCCACTTTTATACTCTTAAAATTGTCAAGACCTTTAAATTGGCTCACATTGACAAAGTTAGAAGGATATTTTTTCCCCATCATCAACCATTATCAATCCACTGCATGATGCAGGTCTCTCCAAATTCAATCCATCTTCTCTGATCTTTAACTTTTCTTCTCCACATCACCTCTGCACACTTTTTTATTTCATCTCACATGTGGTCTCTTTCTGGGTCTCTTACAATATCTTGGAATTCAGTTTAAGATTTCAATTGTCCATCTATTATCATTTTCCCATCACTATGTGATAAAAGATTGAATTTTTTAAGCTTTAGTTACTAGACCAAAATCTTTAGATGTTGCATTCAAGGAAAAAAGTACATTTTGCAGATCAACTTTTGAATTGGTAAGAACAATGCAATCATCTGTAATGGGCACACACGCCATTACATTATTTATTTTAAAAAGTAGAAATTAAAAGAAAAGTTTGCATATAAAAACTTCTTTTTTAAGACATAAAAATTGAAAGTTAAAAGTCATTTAAACTTTATATATATAAAATCGCACAGATGAAAAATTATTAAATGAAAACTATTAAAAATTAGTATTTTAAAACCAAATTTAAAAAAAAAACTTAAAAGATTTAAAGATAAATATATATCGTTAAAAAGAATGTACAGTTTAATTAATTCTATTGTATAAAATGGAAATGATTATTTTAATTAATAAAAGTAAACTAGCCCTTGGGCATTCCAACATTTATAAGTAAAGGTCAGATAGGAGAAAAACAATAGGAGCATAATAGCCAATGAAAGAAATCCCTCAGGAAATGGTCCTCAATGGAAGGATCATCATCATTGATGACGTAATGTCCATTGGATCTGAAAGTTTACATATAAAAGAAAAAGTTTGGAAATAAATTTTTAGTGAGTGAAGAAAAATTAAGAGAAGACGGAGATGTGTTAAGTTGAAGAGTTGGAGCTGAAGGGATTGAAAGACGCACTTTCAATTCCTTCAGCTGTTATATAAAAAAAAAAAGAAATGAAACATCGTTTTTCCTATATTGAGGACCACAGGATCATTGGGGGATTTAACGCTGGATTCCAAACGACAAACAACTGTAAAGGATGAACTTTTCTAAACAGTAAGAACTATATAACTAATGAACATTTCTAAAACTGTAAGAACTTTATGAACTCTAATGAATATTAATTTGAAAACAATAAGAACTCTAAATTCTAAACCTTTCAGTAAATAATACAAATAGAATCCTATCTGACCAAGGTAAATTAATATTAATAATGTTATTTGATGTTTTTTTTTTATTTATTTAAAATCATTTCCATTTATTTATTTTTTTGTTCCTTTAAGTTTTATGATTTTTGTTTTTCGTTAAACTAAACTTAAGTCGGGCTTGAATGGCTGCATAGATTTATAAAGTTATGTTAGTTTAGGGGAGGGTAATCTTAGGTTATTTGTTTCATAGTTAAATTAGGTCAATGGATTAGATATATTGGTGTAATTAGTAGATGTAGTATGAGGTTCCTACATGCAGGATCTCCATTATATGCCGCACACCCCTTTTTGCCTATGGAAGGGAATAGTAAGACGGAAAACACAGTCCCTTCCTATGGAGTTTTTTATTGTTCTTCTTGCTGACAGATGTAGTATTCCTGTTTGGTTGAAAGTCAATGTCTTCTATTAACCATGTTGTTCAGATGTGCATTCCTGATGGTGTGGTAATTTGTGCTGTCGTATTCATGTTGCATTGAATACATCGATATATCAGATGGATTGATGTTGGTTTGGCTGCAAACTTTTGGCCTAAGGTTAAATCAGGGATAAAATATTTTTCTTTTCAAATGGAATCTATGTAGTTTATTCATACTCGACACTTAAATAAACTATTAAATTCATCTGTGTGAACTTCAAAATAAAAGTTAAAAATGTAGTTAAATGCTAAAGTAAACATACTAAAATAGTAATGCTAAATTATATATATATATATGTGCATAAATAAATGTTTGTGTGTTAATTACTGGCAGTGGCTTATTTTATATTTTTAATATTTAAAATATTTTCTGATAAGAATCTATATTTATAAATCTCTGCGTCTCATTGAGCTAGTGACATTGGGCTAATGGTTGGAATAAAAATATATGTAAAATAAGATCTTAATAGCACGTATCTGCCTACTCTATAAATTTTCTAGGTTCAAGTGGCCTAGTGGCACTCTGTCGGCAGATATGGTAAGACTGCTAGCTTCGATCATTCTCCCCGATTGTTATACATCATTATATTATAAATCTAGAAGCCAAGAAATTGTTTTTATTTTTTAATTGATTTAAATTAAAACTTTCTCCACAAGCTTCTATTGTATCTTGATTTTTTATTCATGAAACCATTTATAAACAGTTTTAAAAACCATTTACATAAAAATTGAACACAAAGTTAGATCAGCTAGTATACATTTTTGTTTAATATTAGTTTGATTTCAAATGCAACATCTATATGTTTGAGGTTTTAGTTTTTGCTCATTTAAAAAATATTTGAAGTTGATTTTTTTCTATTATAAATTTTAATCACATAAATAATTTGCTTTCTCTGATTAATTAAATACTGTGAATATAGCAAATCTTTTAAGATTTAGTCTCATTTGTAAAAAAAAAAAAAACCTAAAATGCAGTATATTATCATCATAAGTCATTAATAATTTATTACAGAGCAAAGGATTTTTTAAAGAATTTATCACATGTATTGCAAACATTTTCCAGTTTAATGATTCAGAAAACATTTTGATCTCATCATTTTACATCATGATAGAATCTTTTTAAGGACATGGAATAAATGTGTTAACATTCAGGCAACCAATAACAATTCTCCAACCTGCAGTCCATTTCTATTTTGAAAACTTTACGTTAATATCAATTTTGAGTTTTAAGTCATTTATATTATTTGCAATCATTAATTTGTTTTTAAATGAAGTCTGTGTTTTATACATAAATCAAATCATATTAGATGCATTGATGTCCTGTATAGTTTAGTGCTGTAGTTGACTAAAGATCTAAAAGGTTATAAATCATAACTTGGTTTTCTCACTTCCTTTATTCCTTTATTCAGACTTCATATAACTTTCCAAGCAACAAATTATTAAATTATTTTTATTTTAGATACATTGGCTAAAAGCTGTTCTTCTCAATAAGTCTTAGTTTCTTTAAATGTAATACTAAATTCTTTTAAGATTTATGGCCATTTTATTTATTTATTTCTCCATTTAATTTGCTTTAATGGATAACAATTGCCCCAGTATAAATTAATTGTCATTTTTTTTCATTCTTTTCTACATCTCAACTTATCTCCTTTTAATAACAACCTTTTTATTTAAAATACTAAACAAGAATAACATTAATTATAAATAATTTTGTGCTTACATTGCAATTTTTCAAAATTGAATGCATTGAACAAACAGAATTCTTTTGTATTTCAGTTTTTTCAAATTGACCTGATCCGGTAAGCTTCTCAGGGTACTGCATTTGTATATAAATGTACATTCATGTGTGTACATACAATACATAGAAAGCTATATTTAAAATAAATAAATCAAATAGATTTATTGCTTAGGAGTTCACAAGAAGTTTGAGCACAACAAGTACAAATACTGAAATTGATCCCAGGATTTTGCAATCCAGAACTGACTGCCACTGGACCAAACCATGCAGAGTATCTCCTTTGTTAATATTAATTGAATACAATTGTTTTTATCAGTGATGAGAAGTGGAATATATTATGGCAATATATAAACAGATTCATTACATATCAAGTTTAATACCTGACTGCATCTTTATCATTCAGATTATATCTTGCCAGTTATATGCTTCATTGCTGTCAATGATAGTGTGGCAGCATTTGTCTCTCTTTTAACATAGTTTATTTTAGCTTCTTATGTTTAGAGCTGTATAAAAACTTTAATGATTTAATTAAAAATAATTGAATACACTTTGTCATTAAGAGGCAGAGTTCCAATATACATAGCTGAAAACATAAATATGGTATAAAAGTCAAATTATAGTTTTTTGTTTTGTCTTCCAGCATAATGAATTTTAAAAAAAATTGCATTTAATAATGTCTATCTTTGAAGTTTTTGTCATTTTACATCATAAAGAATTCTCTAGTAATAGGCATCTAAAAATTTATTTCAATATTTACATTATAATTAGATAATTCTTTACTTCTTTTCTTATTTAAATGTAATTCTATATTTAAATAATGTTTTGCATATTTAACAAGAAAAGATCATAAATTTATAAAGCATTTATTGTGATGAACATGTTTTTGATGTTTACAATCAGATTCAGAGCTATGAATTTTAACTGTAAACATTGAAAGCATGTATAGCAAGTTAAATTTACATAATACTGTTTAATTATAGAACTACACTATAATTATAAAGTTTTTTAAAAACATTTTATTATGCCAGGAATTCTTCTGTTCATCTGATTAAACAGTGATTACTTAAAATAAGTTATCTATTTATGAAGTTTCTTTTTATTATTATTAATCTTTGATATTCAGTTTACAGAATCTAAATATTATTACTACAAAATCCATATTTAATTTTGCAGTACTTACAAATAAATAAAATTGTGTTTATTCTACAATTATATCACATATAACGTGACCTAATAGTTTGATGTGCTGTTCACATAACCTGAATTTCATGTTCAGACAGAGCAAAACATGATTTTTTTTTCAGATTACAAGTACAGTACTCATTAATTTTTAGATAGGTAATGTAAATAACTATTCCACTACTGGGTACATAACTATTAGCTAGAGTTTAAAGTTTCAGGATAGTCCAAATTGAATAAATGTCTAAATATATTGACTATAAAAATAAAAAAATATAGTTATAATATTATGATGATGGATAAGGCTTTTTGTTTATATTTACCAAAACATTTATATATAGATATGAGAATATAAATATATTTTTCTATATATATATAAATGCAAATTCATGAGTATACATCTATCATATGCAGAGGCATAAATTGCTTTCTGTAATTTATATAAGAACAAATATAACACAAATTTTAGTAATATTGTGTTGTTTTTTTTATTTATTGTGCATGAATAAATTCTGTTTTTAAAATTGTTCTAGAGAAAATAGTTTTTAAAATCAGTAAAGAGATTGTTGTGGAACTTAAAATCAATATTATTCTAATCACGTAAGTATTCACCTCAGTACAAACACTATAGATCATTATATTCTTTTATTGTGATATGTAATTCAAAGGCACACTTTAGTAAACGATTGATGAAAATACTCTTATTTAAGGGGCTGTGAAATTGAGATGGAAAAACGACTACAATATGAATAAAATTGATCATTCTTAATAAATATTTTATTTACTACTATTGATCCACTTCAAAATTTAATTTTTCCAATTATAATACAGTTTTTCTCATCCATAGCTTTTTTTTTCAGTACTACAATAAATTTCCTTATACAGGTTTTTCACACTTTGAGTTCTTTCTAAGTTTTTTTGTGATCTTTTGGAATTAAATTAAAGACTTTAACTTCTTATTGTCATTTCTTCAAGTAATATAACTGTTGCCTTAGTGATTTAGTGCAATTATAGTGTGGCAAATTTCATATAAACTCTTCAGCAACAAACTATTTGCTTATTTAGCCTTGCATGAATTAGTGCAGTGGTAGTATGGAATTCAAGGTCCATAAATCATAACTCCACTTCTGATACTTAAAATTTCTATGAATTTCCAAGCAGTAAAACATTTTATATTTTTTAATGATGTCTATTTGTTCTCTCACCCATGAATTTCATTTGTTTCTCATTGATACTCTCAATATGGTTTGAAGTTTTTGTGTTGCTCTTTTATAAAGTGTTCAAGTTTAATTTTCATATATATAAGCAGTAATAAAATATATTTATTAAAAACCTACCTATTCAAGCACATCATGTACTTTCTTTCAATATTAAATTATTTATATCCAAATCATCTCATCCTAATTTAATTCAGTAGTTAATAATTTCATCCACCATCCTTTCTTATATAGTAACAATCTGAACAAGATATTTATGGTTAACTTTTTCTAGTTCATGATCTTTAATTTTTATTTCATTCTTCCATGTAAAGTCACTGAACATTATCTGACTATTTTTAGTATTTATTTTTAAGCTTTTTTATTTACTTTCATCTGATAACTTTTGTACTTTTTTTTTTTTGAAATTCTGAAGTATTATTTGCTAAGACAACCACTTCACCTTCAAAATCTAAATGACTTAAATAATGCCCATATACTTTTATTCCATTTGTTCCTTGTTTATTCCATGGCATTTTTTGTAAAACAGCTGTAAAATATTTTGGAAATATGAAATCACCCATCAGTCATACAACCTTATCATTATTAATATTCTTAGTTTCATAACATATCTTTATCACTTCTATTGCATTTTTGTAAATATACTTCAGAATATGATATTAACCCAGATTCCTGTCTTAATGTTCCAGAGCCTTAATCACCAAGGAAATGCTTAGAGAATCAAATATCATTTTATAATCTACAAACTCAATGCAAAATGCCAATTCACATCCACTGATTCTAACTATAACCTTTTTTAAATATTTGAATGTGAGCTATTGCACTAAAACCACTTTTAGATTCAGTTTATTCTTTTTGCTCTGTAGATGAATTGTAATGACTATAGTAAAAAGTTTTTATAAAATTGATAGAAGACTAAGGGATCTATAATTAATAATGTTTTTTCCTCCATCATACTAAATACCAACATCAGCTTATATACTTTCAATTCTTGAGCATTTAAACAAAAAAATTTGCTAAAAATTCCTTTATTTCTTTACCTACTTCGTTTAAATTGTTAATAATAATAACTTCATCAAATCTTGGAACTTTTTAATTTTTTATAGATTTGATTGTATGAGAAAGTTCACTTGAAACACTTGAAAAAGAGGCTACTTTGTTTTTTTATATATATATATAGCTTTGATAGCATATTTTTATTTTTTCTCCTGCTTTTTTCAAAGCATCAATAATAATTCCATCATTTTCTGAAACTTTTTCATTCTTCATATATTTTATTTGCATGATTCATTTTTTTAAAAAAAAAAATGTTTGGCATTATAAAGGAAGTTGTTATTTTTATTGTTAGGGCAGCTTTTTCATTCTTCATTACTGCATAGTTCTATGAAGTTTTTCATAAACTTTATATCATCACCTCTTCTTTTTGTTATAGTGTTTCTTTTATTCTCATTGCTGGAACAACTTTATTACAAGTAATAAGGTTTAAACTTTTGTATCTTTTATTCCCTTTTATAACCTTTTATACCAATTCACAGTTATATTTTCTTGTGTCATTAGTAACACATTTTTGTACCATTTTATATAAATTTTTGATATCTGAGTTTTTTAAATGGAATAGTTTTAAATATTTTCATTTTTTTTTCATTTCTTTGTGCATAATTATTAATTTACTAGGAAACTGCTATTTTTTGTACTAGCTTATTGGTAGAATAGTAATTACCATTTTATTGAACTCATTCAAGTTTAAACCATTATCAAAGTCTGTTAATTTAAATTGATTTATGAATTCCAACTTTAATTTATATTGAAACGTTTCTTAAAGCTAGATATATTAATTATTAATACTGCCTATCTTAATTAATAATTTTTGTCTCTCTAGTTTTGTTTTATCATAATATCTTTTATAAAAAATATTATGTTGGTGTTCATTTATTAAGTTCATCACAATCTTGACATATAACTTTTCTATGAATTAAAATAAAATCTAAGTTTGTTCTTTTATTTGGCCATTTCCATTTTGAATTTTTGTAAAAAACAAAACAAAAAACATAGCAGATAGAAAACAATCCATACCACACGTGAGACTCTCCAGAAATATTATTCATTAAGTGGATAATCTCTAATATAATGAATGATTAATAAAAATTAATAATATACAATTTTTGATACTATTATATGTTTTAAACAACTAAACATCACATGATCACCATTCTTCATGCTTACATAAGCTGTTTACACATAAGTGATGTGATGCGATACACTATGACTTCTCCTTTCTCAGACTCAGGAATCTCTCAGCCATTATACCCAGAGAAACCTGTTGTCCACTCTATGGTCTTTATATATAAATCCCCCTTATCTTTTGTCCAAACCCAGCAATTAAACCCTATATAATCACATTGTTTATATTTATTCACCCACAACTTCATTATTTGTACCCTTTCTGCTTGTAAGAATTTACATTCAATTAACAGATGCCTAATATTTTCAATGCCTTTCTTACATTAACAATCCGTTTGAGCCTTAAACAATAAATTATTTTCTTTACTATTATCATAAATTAACTCACCTCCAATATTCTGTTTGCTTCTATATATATTTAAACTCTTTTTACTCTCCATACTAGTTTTCCATCTATCCAATCCCTACTTTTTAGTAATGCATCTATTCTGCTATCCAATTCCTTGCCACTATAACATTCAACAGTTCTCCTAACACAATCATCTCATCTTTTGTATAAGTATACTGACATAAAATCTTTACCCAAATCTTCTGCATACCATACTACCTTTCTCACTCATCTTGTTACTTTTTTTTTTACTCATAATCTAATTAAATACTATTTTGGTTATGCTCTTACTATTCATAAATTGCAATCTACCAAGCATTTTCATTTTGCTTTTTTGCATCTCTCGTATAAAAACTTGACTATCCCATTTCTCCTTTAATTGCTTCCTTTGCCATCCACACATCTGCATCTAATGCATGTCTTTCTACTTATCTTTGTACTTTTTCTAAGTAAACTAACACCCTTTTACTAATATATAATGCATAATTGACATAAGTTAACTCTGTTACTGCCATCCCCTTTCCATACAATTCTAGCTACACCATATTTATTATAGAAAAACACTGTTAATTTCTTTATCAGTCCTTTTTTGCTTCATTTATCTTTTTTTTTCTCCCATTCATCCAAGCAATTTCTCTGATTACTTAAGATAATTCCCAAATGGTTGTACCTATTCACCACATTTAACTTTATACCCCCATTAAAAATAAGTTCTCTTCTCTTTCCCCAGCATTTATCATCATTACTTTTGATTTTCCTTCACTAAATTTAATTCCCATCTCTTTACTTACCATTGCACATGTCTTCAGCATAACTTCCATATCTTCCCTACTTTCTGTTCACAAAAACATATCATCAGGAAAAACTCTTCATACAGTAGCACCACTCAGTGTAAGTCAGAATAATCAATGGATGCAGGAAGGTTTGTACATAAAATCCCTATTTAGTGGCTACCTTTCTGCCTTCATTTATTACTCTGACTTGAACTGAGTGGTGCTACTGTGTGGAAAGTATTCCTCTATGTAAATGCTTGTGTAAGCATAAAGAATGGTGATCATGTGATGTTTAGTAATTCAATACCAATCCTGTCCAATAGAATTATGGTTCTTTTGGTTTTTTAAAAAACCAAAGACACCAAAAAGTATGGATGCTCAATTGAGTTCAGATCTTTATGACTATACCAGCTAATGAACTTGCATTGAAAACATTATTGTGTTTTCATTTTGGACTCAAAGCTTTATAGTTAGCTAAAAAGATAAAAGGTGTTTGCTTGAGAGTTGTATTAGATCAAAAGATCTAGGTGCAGTGCTTTCAGATCCAAGATTCTTCACTGAATAAAAGCCACAAGCTAGAAACTAGTCTGTGAATATTGGATGCATAGGCAGTAATTAGAGATTTTATGCACAAACCTTCCTGCATCCATTGATTACTCTGCTTGTACTGAGTAGTGCTACTGTATGGAAAGTTTTGCATCTGTGTGAATATATGTTTTACTTGAGTGTGTACAATCTACCCACCACATAGGAGATACCAATGAAAAAAACCAATAGGACAAAAAATATACAAATTTATAACTGAATTTATAGCTAGAAGTGTATTAAATAAAATCAAGAAAATAATTTTAAGTTTTAACAAGCAAAACATCATCCACAGTTATAAGTGTATAAAAATGGAAGCAAACTATGAGATAATCCCCTTAAAGAAAACATGCAAAATGTCTACTTCATAAAGCAGATGAGAATATATATTTCATGAAATGTAAATACCCATAAGTTTCATGTTTTGCTGCTTTCACACAATAACATAAGAACATGTGAATAATTCTATTATATTCATTTTGTCAGATGACATAGCTTTGCCACTTTTTATTAAGCAATTATTAATTGTCTTACTTATGATAGTTTACTTAAAATATTAACAAAGAAGTTTATTGCTAAGTATTGTGCAATGAAAAAAAAGCTTTGACATTTTTGTACCAAGATCATGACTATTCTTATATGAAATATTATTGCTGATGTAATTCTGCTATGCATGAGAAAATTTATTCCAGTTTAAGAGTTCACACAAAGGATATTAATTGACTTATTCTATCAGAAGTACTATTATGTATTATTGTTACTAATTTCAAAGAGAATCTGCCCTTGTATGACATTTTATATATTCTTTTGATCTTGAACAAACTAGCAGCAATAGCTAAAAATCTTCTAATACTGAAGTATATTAATTAAGACCTCTTTATCATATTTTTGAATGATATTAAAAATACTTTTCATATATAACGTTGTAGATTACTTCCGATTTCAATATCTTTTTTGCTTGCTGAAATATAATTTTTTTTTTTACTTTTGTTTAATACACTTCTTGCTATAATGGGTTACTTGCTTGGAATTTTGCAGATTGCCTTCACTTAACTTACTTATTCCCATCAATTATTTTCCTACAGATTATTTTGTTATATTTTTCATTTTATATATTTTTTATATTTTATTTATATAAAACAACCTATTCATTTGGCATTAAATCTCCTGCCATCATTGTATTTTTTATGGATTACTTTCATTTGATGCACTTGTTTCCATGGATTACTTTTTGTGTGCTAAAATGCAAAGTATTTTCATAATTTTATAAAATACTCTTCTTGCAATAAATGGATTCGTTTTTTGGAATTTCATTTTTTGTCGATAGCTTTCATTGAACATATTTTCTTTATCAAAACGTAAATTAATTTTTATGTATTAATTTAATACATTTCTTGAAATGGTTCAAAAAATGATAAAACATTTTTATTAACAAAACAGATATGAAATTTGTAGTAAAGAAAATTTATTTAAAAGTGAGTTCTCTCAAGACTGAGCAGTATCACAATCATAACATTATGTGAATAAAGGAAGTTGAGATCTAGATTTTGAATAGTAAATAATAGATTATCATAAAATTGGATTTTTAGGATTAGATTTACTTACTAATGATGAACTGGCCACAAGTGCCATTTTTTAGAAAGATGGATGATAAAGTCCTTTTTATTAATGGCACGATGATCTTTAGATATTTACCATGCTTCCTTCATCTTTCTCTTTTTGTCATCTCTCTCGGAGCAAACTATGTCAACTGTAGAGAGATCAACGTTATGGCATGATTGCAATTCATTAACCAATTGTTTTTCTTGGCCTGATTGGTTGTACAGATATTTATGTTGGGCAAGACTTGTAGATAAGTTAGCTCAGGACCATTACAATTATTTCAGGAAAATGGGGTAGAAGAAATTATTCTAGAATTACATTTTTTGAAGTAAATTGATTACTTATTAGAATTTTATTTTTTATAGATGGCTTTTATTTAACACATTTATTGTTGCCAATTTCTTTTATGTAGATTACTTTTTGTATGGCTTTGCTTGCTAAAGAAATTATTTTTATGCTTTTATTTAATCCACTTCCTGCCAGAAATTCAATAATAACTATATTTATTTTATTTATTATTGGTTAATTTTTTCATTGATATTTTTTTATGTGGTGCTATCTAGCAGGTAAACTTTTTAAATTTAAATAGAACATACAAGTATGTTGTCTATACTGAACTTAATGTAATTAGAAGGGATTTGAACTCAGACTTCCAGGCTTCCTACAGCTATTCACTCCTTTTTATACAACTGTTAACATACATATGGAAAAGATAATCTTCAATATTCGTATTTCATGCTGAACCAGCACTCATTAGTTGATCCAAATCATCATCTCCCATACACATATATAATCAGAGTTCGTGTTATATTAAGATAAGAAATCTTCAAACTTTAATGGA
This sequence comes from Epiperipatus broadwayi, assembly GCA_028023455.1. Taxonomy (NCBI): domain Eukaryota; kingdom Metazoa; phylum Onychophora; class Udeonychophora; order Euonychophora; family Peripatidae; genus Epiperipatus; species Epiperipatus broadwayi. Next base: position 4,612,306 of record JAQFVV010012485.1, on the reverse strand, counting down.
CAGATTTCAATCTTCTCCACCCTCCAATTCTTTAGCTATCCATATCATTGAAAATCTGATGATGGAATACTCAAAGCCTTTTGTTGAGACAATATTATTGTCATAACTCATGTTGATTTTCAATTATATGGATGGCTGAAGAGTGAAGCCTCATTAAAGTTTGAAGATTTGCTATCTTAATATAAAACTGAACACTGATTATTGTAGGAGATGACAATCTGGACCAACTGATGAGTGCTGGTTTATATATTGGAGATTATTTATCTTTTCTACAAGTATGTGGTCATGTGTGTCAGTTGTATAAATGGAGTAGATAGCTGTAGAGAGCTTGAAAATCTGAGTTTAAATCCTTTTAATTAAGTAGAATAAGTGTATAATAATACCATCCCACCTTCTAAAAATTCCATAAGTCTATGTTCTCTTTCACTTTCTACATATCCACATTTATTCACAGCACTTTTATCTTTCTTTTGTTTTTGCAATTCTAACATAAAAATCTCCCATGATAGTTTTGAAAGTTATTGGTCTGATCAAAAGTAGTTTGTACATCTGTTTAAAAATCCTATACTTTATCATAAAACTTTAGTGAGTTTTTACATATTTATATACAAATCAAAAACTTCAAAAAAAAAAAAAAAAAGGCAACTATTTTGTACAAATATATTAGAAAATAAAATTTGACTATGTTTATACATTGGATTTGTTTCAGTTTGAAAATAAAAAAACTTAATTGATAATTAAAATATCATGTGACTTTCTATAGACTTTTTAAATTTAACCATGTTTTAAAAACGATATTAGACAAATTTAATTTATTTTTCAATCTCATATGTATGAGTCTTTTTTCCACAATTGCTAAAGTTAAATTAGTTTCTAAATCAGCTATATATTTTATTTCAAGAAAATAAGCAGCTCTTTACCCACATTATTATTTTTTTTTTAAATAAAAAAAAATTACTTTTAATAATTTTTTAAAAAAATAAATATTACATATAATTTTATTTTAAAAAAATTAGATCGAATTTTTTTTTTTTTGGGGGGGGGGGATAATTTATCTATGATATGTGTAGGTTAATATTAAAATACATCTATGTAATTGTATACATATATTTATGAGCGTATTATTGTAGTAAAAGTTGTGAGAATGCTGATATACACGTACCCATACGCATGCCTATTTTGATACTACTAATATAAATAAAAGATAACAAGGCATAAAAGATCATAATATAAGTTAATATTTTTTTAAATTTTAATTAAAGTCGCTACAGTTTTTCTGAATCGCTTTATTTTGTGAATACTAACCATGTGTATATATACACACATACATCTATTTTAATATTACTAATATAAATAAAAAATATCTCCACTTAACAGATCATAATACAAATTAATACTTTTTTTTAATTTGAATTAAAGTCTAAAGTTTTTCTGAATCGCTTGATAGAGTTTGAGCAGAATGAAAGAGTGAAGTGAAAAAAAATCAACAACAGAACTTTGGTGATTTTCCCTTTATTGCTTGTGAGAGCAATGACCTCGCAGAGAGTAGGGGTGATCACATGAAAATAAGACTTTCAAAAATAGTCTTGCTCAGTCTGTTCTAATTTAGCAATGTCAGAACAAGAAGTACGGGCTTCTCTTTTCATTTAATTAAACTGCTTCCGCGCTCTTAGCATAACATTAGTGAGCACATGATCTAACTTTGCATATTAACTAGGAGATAAAAAACACTCAAAGTTCATTTCAAATGAAGGACATACAGAGCATATTAAGATTTTGCATCCAGGTGGCACTGTCATTTTAAATGAGCATTATGAGAATGTTTAGGAAGTGGGTCAAAAGTTACCCATAATTCTTAGAACTTGCATGCAGTTAGGTAAATAATTTTATATGAGACAAAAGTTTATTGAAATATAAAGAGGATGGTGCTACTTACCATGTGTTTGATTAAATTGAATTTTAAATTGTGACACCTTTTTAAAAAAAAAAAAAAATTGGAAAATATCGAAAAATTATTATTGGACTAGTTGTTAAAGCAAGTTTAGGATTTTTATCTTTCTGCTGGTAGTACATGTGATTTTTTTTTATTACCCTCTTTTTTTTTGTTTATGAATAAGTCTACAAAGAATTGCATCAGTTCATGTAAGTAAAAATATTTCATCTGTTGGGTTTAGATATTTTTTTAAAAAAAACAACTGATTTTTAGAATGAAAAGTGAGTGGGCTAATTGTTTATTATTGCGGGGTTTATTTTTTAATTAATAAATTCAAATTTCATTTAAAAAAAAAAGTTTCTTCTATTCAAACTACTTTCATTAATGAAAAAATAATAGAAAGGGTAAAAAATCAATTTTATTTTAGTTAACTTTTTTAGGAGTGATCTAATTTAAAAAAAAGTTATGTAGAAATTTATAATTTTATTTAGTGTGAGAGTATAATAATTATACTGTATAGTCGTTGAGCCTATTGTGTAAAAATATTAGTCATTATGCTTATACTTTAGTTGGGTCTAAAAACAGAAAGCTATACTTAACAAACAGGATAAGAATTGTCTCATAAATGTTAAGAATTTTGGTGAGTACTTGACTTATATTTACAATATACTGCTTATGAAAGCTTGATTAATAAATAGAGCATTCTTAACAAAAATTAGAATAAATCAGGAACATGCACTATCAGTAATCAGGTCAGATTTTCAATCCTCACTCGGCCATTGTGAGATAAAAATCTCCACACTGTTTTTAGAGACATTATTTTTTAATTGCCAGATGAAAAACTGAATTTTATATAATGATGTTATTTTATAATATACATGTAAAGATTCATTAAAATGTATGATGAAGCTCTAAATATGTTTGAATAAATTATACTAAGGGGGTGGACCAACAGAGATCAAGGGTAGCAGTGATCATGTGCTATTGCTTGATTGAAGTAATCTAATTATCTTAACATGCCTTCAAGCTAAGAACTCAATATACAGCAACCTATACACCTAGCTTTAGATATAAGTTTGGCAGTTAGATTTAGGATGTTACTGCCAATATGAAATACTTTATAAATTGCTTTAGACGTATTACGAATAACGACTATTGAGAATTAAATATTGTTGCCAGATCGAAATATTTTAATATACCTTAATAATGATGCAGCAGGGAGAAAGCATTACATAGACTCATTCATATATTTGCTTATCATTTTAAGTCATTTTTCAATAAATATTTATTATATGTTTTACATATTAAATATTATTATATGTTTTATTTTTTTTTAAAATGCTGAAATTAAAATAGCATCTCATTTTTCAATAACAATATTGACCTTAAATTTTATCTAGAAAAAAAAGGAAAAGAAGGGAGTTGTACTGATAATCCAGTACTGGTTGAGGTACCCTACGGCAACTCTCTCTTTTTTCTAAATGCTGAAGGTCTTTCTTTATATTATTATTTTTTTTAAGACTATGGTTTTGTGGTAACATTTACATAATACTAGATAAGCCTTCATTTCTTATTTATTTCTGCAGCATTAACATTAATTTCCTTTTAATAAAACAAAGTTTATTTAAGCAGATGTTACATTTTATTAAAGTAGTTGATTAATTTCACCCTCTATATAAAACTAATTGAAAAGTAATTTTGAAATTCAAGGAAAAGGAAATGATATAGGTAAATACCATATAACTGTTCTGATAAACTAAGGTCACATGCCAAGTAGGGAACCTGCGAAACAGGAAAGAAATTCCTGCATATTTTTTTATTAAATCATTTCTTTATTTCTTTTATCTCAATTCATCTGTAATTGATCTTAATTTTAAATAGAGTTTATAAGTTTAACTTGTAATTTATTATAAAACTTTTGCTATCTTTTTATTTGTGTGTTTTATATATGCTTGTGTGTGTGTGCATGAAATGAAATTTGTTTACATATGTATATAATTTAAAATAGATATCATCATCATTATTATCATCAATTCATGAATGGGTACATTCTAAATTCAGGGGAAAAAACAATAAAAATATAAAAACAAAATATATAAAGTATTTAAAAATGAGATTTTGCAATAATTAAACAAATCAATCAGTGAATTACAAATACATCTACATTTTATTTTATTATTGTCATCCTATAATGTTCTTTTAACTTTTTATGCAGTGAGTTTTACTTTTTGAAAGACTACAACACTTTGTTAATTACAGCTCTTTATTGCATTTTATTTTCAGCCATATTTTGTCAAATCAAAGCAATAAATAATACATCTTTTTTAAAAATGTTTTTAAAAAGGTACAACCAGGCTTTGCATTTTTCACAAAACTATGCTCAAATTCCCCATAAAATGCTTTTGTAAGAAATTGTCATTCACATACCACTTGATCTTATTATAATCTTGCTATAATATATATACATCACTGATCAGTAAACCTTTTGCTGATATGTCAATGATAAATAAAGATAAATTATATTGAACCAGTTTTATGCAAAAACAGTGCAAATTCATGTGCATTTTATATAACTAATGATTATAATACATTAAAGATCAGCTTTTCAAGCTATTGTGCATGCACTTTTTATGAGTGTTAATAATAAATGAATACTTTCACTCCCAACACAAGATATAGTATTTATGAAATAATAAAATGAATCCACTTATTCTTTCCAACCCAAATGCTTATATATATGGGCAAATCTTAAGTACTGGTAATGAAAGCATGAGGATAGACCATTCACTTTAAATTACTGTTAACAATGTCTGAATGAATGACTGTATGGTTAGTTGCTTAGAAATTTATATGTATTTGTACATCCAAATGCATGTTGAGCATGATAGTTATATTCAATTGACCAAACTGAATGTTTTTTTAAAGTTTTATCACCCGGGAATCAATGTAGAAACTTTTACACTTCCATTCTATCACTATGCTAATCTGCACAGGTTTTTATTTTATAATCATCAGTTAACAGTAAGTTTCCATAATGTATTCTTTTACAAATTTCTGCCATACGTTGAAACACCTTATCTCATATTTTTATTTCATCTTAGGACTTTTCCCCTCAAGTGTATTAATGCAAGGAGTCAAATGCAATGATGCTGTTTTAAAATGTAGGTGCTAGAAAAAAATTGAGTTAAGAGTGTGACAAACAATGGCAATAGTACTTTATTACCTAGTTTCTCTAATTGCATTTTGGCAAAAAACTTTATATACATTGATGGGATTATCTTATCACCATTAAAAAATAAAATAATTGAATGGTTTTATTGCCCACAAATTTGTAAGAAATTTGAGAGGTGAAAATTCCAGACCTGGGATCAATATGGGTTCTGTATTCCAGAATAGCCACTTTATCACTACACTAAACAATCTTTGGTGACCCAATCTTATCCATCTTTACATATATACTGGCTTGATGATAGTTTTGTTTCAGTGTATGTAAAGTGTTTAGACAAAAGATTACTATAATGAAGCAGTAATATTAGTCATTGCTGTTTTAATTAAAATATTCTTATAACCACAGTTTGTGCTGAATCTTATTTCAGTTCTGTGAATACAAACAAACAAATAATAAATCACTGAAGTAGGTATGGAATATTTGTCTGGGAATCTGTTTTTGGAAATTGTTCAAATATATATGTGATACTCATGTCATCCATAGATTTTGCAGTAAAATAATAGCAACTGATTAAGATGAATTAATTGATCATCATCATCAACAATCATTATCAATCCACTGCAGGATGAAGTTTCTCTCCAAGTTCAATCCATCTTTTCCTATCTTTAGCTTCTCTTTTCCACATCACCGCTGCACACTTTCTTATTTCATCCATCCATAATTAATTGATAGAAAAGCTTATATCAAGGTTTAGATAATTTTATTCTTAAAATAATTCATTTTTGTTTTGTATTGTCTAATGATATACATCTATTCTTCCAAAAATAATATAAACATCAATTATAAACACACATCCTAAGTTTATTCAGCATTAAATTGTTAACATACTTGCATTGAATGTTGGGGAAATGATAATTAATGTTTGTTAATCAATGGGAACTCAGTATCTGACTTACTTTCTTCTTCATAAAAGCAAATGTTTAAAAATTTTAATGTACTAATATTTTAATTTCTTAGACTGAAAATATCATTTTTATGTCTGACTTTTTTATTTTTGTTAAAAAAAAAATGTTTTTTATCCACTGAAGAGGAGGAGTTTGCATTATCATCTTGTGATAAAAACAAGTTAGCAACTTAAGATTTAAGGCTAAATATATATTTTTTATTTTATTTGATATAGTTAAAAAATAAAATATATAATGGTATATCATTTGTTATTATTGTTAGTTATAGCATATTATTTTAATTTAATTTTTAAAAATAAACTAAGATATTCAATAAATTAGTATATCCACATAAATTATTGCACTTACATGTTCGCCTAATGATTAGTGTAATTATTGCAAAACGTTAGTGGCCGAGTGGTCAGCACAGCTGCGTTACAAGCAGTTGTTGCGGTTTCGCTTCCCGGCTGACGCTTTGACACATGGGAAAAAAGTAACTTCTAATCGGTATTTTTTTATTAAGTTTTTATTTTTGAGATCTATTGAATGACAAAACTCATTTACTAGTATCTAATCACTTACTGTAAGAATAACATCAAAATTAAACATTTTAAATATATTCTAGTTTATATCAGTATTCTTGCATTGATAGGAAAAAAATTTTCAAAATCATTTTACATGTTTTGTTTGTGTGTGTGCATGTGTATCTTAAGCTTGCACATTGTAAAATTGTTATTTTATTGAGCTTTTGTAAACTGTAGGGAAATTTTCCATGAAATTTTATAATTACTCAACCATGACCCTGCTAATTCATGAATAAAGAAATGACCTGCAAGAGTACGCTATATAAAATAATACATTTTCTATATATGAATATAATAATTTATTTTTATTTAATATGTTTGCTATATGTGATTATAATATTTTGTTTTGAAACTAGAATTGGAATCAGTAAATTTCTGCTAACTCTATACAAATTGTTTTCGAATCCGATTCGTTCGACTTCGTAATCTTAGTGCTAACGATATTATTATTTGTGTATAACGCATTCCACCATGTTTATATTGTTTATGGATCATATTAAATCTCATAATTTGCAAATATTAGATGAAGTAATTTTATATTACTACTTAAACAGGAAATGAAGAAAATAAATTCATTTATCTAACATGTTCTTTTCTAGATCTTTTGAAATCTTTTAATTGGTAAAAAAAAAAATAAAAATAAAGATTAGCATATTAACCGGTTATGCACATCAAGCTTAAAATTTTTCAAGTAATCAGTCATTACTTAGCCCAATTAATGGCATAAAGATAACATAAGTTCCAAGAAAATCTGGGTTAACTCTGATGAGTAGCAATTGTGCAACTCTTTAAAAAAAAACAATATGATTGAAATAAGATGCAACCTTCAACACTTTCATATTTTGAGCTCATTGTTTACTCTATTTTTTTTATAGTATTGTTTTTCAGTATGGTTAATATATATATTCATGTATTTAAAAGCTATGAATTAAACAAAATTGCATTTAAAAAAATCATGTATTTTCGAATGAAGAATATATAGAATAAAGTGTGTTGAGAATTACATTAAAACATAGATGATAACTTGAAATATTAAAGTACTTGTTATTGTATCAAATCGTCAGCTATTTAGCTATTATATTTTTATTACAAGAGAAATAATACTATAAATTAAAACATTAATATATAGTTGGACAGTACCTATGGTAAGTTATAAGAATTATGAGAGAATTTAGGGCAATTCAAGCAAGCAAGCTATTTAGCTAAATCTAATAATAAAATCTAATAATTGTAATTAAATTAAAAATAATAAAACTAATTTGAATTGAACATAAAGGTTATTTACCTATGATATAGAATTAAAATAACTTTAGTTCTAAAATTTCAGATGAAAAGATATAATTACTAAACACAAACTAATAAATTGTACTGAGCTAGCTTTCAAGAAAACACTGCCAGAATCCACAATGCTTTAGAGTTACATACTTTCATGAAAAGAATTAAAATTTACACATTATTCTTAATTATAGAATAAGTAATAAATATTTAATAACTTTTCATAAATGTCATTCATTAGCAACTAATCGTAAAAAGAAACAGAGTAAACCAAGGAATGAAAACTTAAAGTTGAGTTTTTCAGTGATTACATATCTAATCATGAAACATATCAGTTTTATTTAATCTTTTTGTGGTATTATGCCAGGGGTCCCCAACCTTTTTGCACTTAAGAGCACATTCTACAAGACTGGCCAGGTGGCGGGCACCATTTATTTTTTCAACCAAGTGATGGGCACCATTTATTGTTTCAATGTAAATTTATAGTTGGATATTGTTAATAATACACGTAATGTACAAAAAAAATATTTATTTCAAAAATAAAAATTTAACTTATAATTAATGTTTATATTTTTACGCTGTAAAAGTATAGTATGCCCTACAATTTTATTACAATATAATACAATGGCAAATTTGAAAAATTTTCCTACCCATATTTGCATATTTAATCTGTCCTATTTTGCATATTTGCACTTCGTGAAAATGAAGATTATACCTTTGAAAGTGCTAGGAAAAATCAATAAAAGTTTATTTATTTCTTTGATTTGAGTTATCTATATATAGCCGAATTATATATGCGTGTGCATTTTTAATATTAACACAAATATTAAGTTATTACAAATATATTTTAACACACGGTTTGATGTTATATATTACAATAATTTATAAGAAATTTTAAAAATCAAATTTATCTGTATCAGATAAATAAATTTTTATCGTGTTTGGATAGCGGCGGGCACACGTAAAATGGTCTGCGGGCGCCATGGTGCCCATGGGCATAGGGTTGGGGACCCCTGTATTATGCAATGTAGTATTTTAACTTATTCTGTAGCTTGCTTCAGCATCTTTCCTCATTGAATTTTTCATTGGTTTTTTATCCTCAACCATATCCTCTCAATATAAATAGTCATAATTAATATTTTTTATAATATAAATGGAATCTGCCTTTATCATAAAAATCATACTAAGTTTACTATAAAATGCTTTTGTTTGGAAATTTAATATCTACATTCATTTTGCATGTCACCTTAAGTAATAGATTAAATAATATCATATCCAACCAGCTGAAGGACATGCTAATTGATCTTATAACTTTGTCAGTATATTTTTAGAATATTAAAAGCATTCTATAATAAAAGAATTCTAGTGTTTTTATGTTATGCTGCTTGATGGGAAGTTGCCTCAGTTCTATAAAATAAATTTGGCAGAATAACAGTTTGACATGTAATGGTAGTCTTTCTTTTGGTATTTTCAGTGTATGTAACTGCATCACAAATAATATTCTCCAAGAACACTTTTGATACTTCATGAGTTTCTTTATAAATTAAATCAGAAATATGCTTCACTCACTCCTCCATGGTGAGTTAAATGATGAATAGCTGGTTTTGTGATTCCTTGAATATTATCACATAATATTTTATGGTAATGTTTAGTACCACCTTTTTCTAATTCATTGCATCCTTTTTCATGACCAGTCATATTTATTTATAGTTTTTGATAACCTAAGCAACAAATTTCACTTTGTATTAGCAATACTCGTTGGAAAACCGGTTTTTAGTCCGCAGCACGGTAGAAATAAAGATCACATAAAGTGGACAAAACTTCGATAACACAAGATATATGTAAACAGCCAGCTTTTTAGAATAAAGCATCCATGCAGATTATTAAAATATAGTCTTAAAAATATCCGTCAGATATTCAATTCTTATTGATAAGTAATATATTCTTAGGGAAAAAAAAATTAATATTCATTGTTTAAGTACTGTTAATAAATGTATAGTTAATTGTTCCAATAATTTTATTGGTGCTACTATATATATAAATTTATACCACAAATTAAATTATTTTAATGCAGTAAACTGTTGAAATGTAAAATTATTGAGCCAAATCTTATTATAACACTTTGATAGCTTTACTGGATTAGTCATATATAAATCCACAAAATTCTTTCAATAGATAGTGCCTTGATACATCTTGGATGTTCATAATTGATTACATAATGTATAAAAAAAATAATGTTTTTTATACATACTTTTATATTGTTTTTTTTTTTTTTAATATTTTCTAAATGCAATGGCTATCCAAGTTCTCCTTTCTAACTAAAAAAAACGAACAAGATATTTAAAATTCCCATTCTCAAGCTGATTAACTACCCAAGTTAAAAGCTGCTTAAAATGTTTTTTCCATCAGATACTGATCAAGTATCTGGGTTGTTTTACACATTAATTAGTAAAAGCATTAAGAACATTTTCTAGATCCTTATTTGAATTAACAAGAATGGGATGTCATAGCATAATGTAGATTTATAAAACAAAAAGATATGTTATTACTTTTAATCTGTTTAAATTTAAGACTTCCTCCATTCTCATCTCTATTGCTCCCTAATGTGAGATTTATGAAACTGCCTATGAATCATTTTAAAAACTATAAAAAAAATGGAAAACCCAAAATTGAAAGTAATGCACATTCCAATAGTTATTTGAAATTCATCCCATTTTGCTATTAATAATAAATATTCCTCCTATACTAATATTTAGAGGCTGTATAAAATGTGAATACATTTTTATTAACAACAATTTATTTTCAAAACTTTTCAAAAATATTTGCAATTAAGGCAAATAAATGTCTTGATTAAATTGATAAAAGAAGCATATAAATCATAACCACTCACAACTCTTCCATAACCACTCACAACTCTTCTTTTTTGTCTGATGACAAGAATCATTTAAGTAGTGCATTTTTATTGGCTAAAATTATAGAAAGTCATTGGTAAATTCATTTATGAGTGAAATCAATCTATTTAATAATCTTCTTGAAAGCATATTAGCTGATATTTCACAATAATTTTTGTAATCTTTTTTATACTCTTCGTTTTCATAAACAGAAACAATATACATTTTAAATTCTTTAGGTACAATTTTAGGAGTTTATATATTCTTTAAAAAAATTCATTCTTTTCATGCAGCCTTTTTATTTTTAAGGTTACAAAAATTTGTTTTAATGAGACAATAGAATAGATATATTCCCAAAACATTCAAAATCCTTTTATCATTTGCTCAAAATATTATCATTATCATATAAATGAATGTTATCAATTGAAGTAATAGAATCATATTTTTCAGGTTCATAGGTTTCCTTCAGTTCATCCAGTAAAAAAAAAAAAGATCTAACAAGACCATAATTATTAAATATTGATTTCTTTTGCATTTTTATTTTTATTCAAGAACAATCTGCTCATATCCACAACACACTCTTTATCAGAATTTCATGTCTTTAGTAATGTAACAAATTTGAAAATTCAATTGGCAGTTTTATAATTAGGTATGAGAAATACTAAATTTTCTTAAAATATGTTTAAAATAGGATCTATTTTATTGCAATTATTATTTTAACTGCTATGTTCTTATCTATGATTTTCAAACAATTGTATCTATGAATGTCATAGATTATTATTTTGAGCATGTCTGCATTCATATTTTTATATGCATCTTTGTGCTAAACAGATTATTTATGTTAGCCAATGCATGTGTTTTGAAAAAATTCAGTACATTTAGTTCATAGAAATAATATACCTTTAATAATTGGTCATAATTTACTCTGTTTTTATTAACATTGATGTGATAATCCTATCCAATATAGAATATAAAAAAAATTCTGAATATAGGAGCATAAGTGCTAATAAAATCACTACTGATATCATTGCATTAATTAGTTTTGATAAATCTAGGAATTGTAACAAAAAAAAGATATTGGAATTAAGTTTATACAAAGCCAGTGCTATAAAGTCTACTTTTATTTGATGGTATGCCCTTCCAAAAATTTTTATAACCATTTATCTATCTGTTTAATTCCAAGTGCATAATAATTTCCATAATATTTAAAGGTTCATTTATTATTACTCATATGTCATAAAGCTATTTACAATTAACAACTCACTTTTGCATTTTGAATATAAGTTGTAATCACATGTTTAAAATAAATAAAAAATGGCTCATTAATATAATATAACAATTACCTCCTACTGCTATGTTTTTTCAGCAATGCTATCTTGTGAGCAAAGATAAAGTCTGAATTTAATGGTATGGATAAGAAATAACCTGTTGCCTCTATGCCACAAAATTTGTTATATAAATTGAAATCTAGAGTTATTCAAAGAAGTAGCATAAAACTTAAATTAGCAATAATTGCAATGGTCTTAAATTGCTCAGAAAGAAACATGTTTAATTTATGTATCCAAAGAAAGACTAATACATTAGTCATTTTAAACATTGGATCTCCTAAATTTAAATATATAAGAAATAGGCCCAGTATGTATTGCAAGCTGAAAATTCAAAAAATGTCCATGCCATTAAATTTACAAGGCAGTATTTCTGAAAAAACATAGTGTTAGGAGAGAATGATTGCCATTTTATATTTGAATTTTCAGTTAGCAATATGCCCTGGGTCCATTTTATATATATATATATATCATATGATCACCTTCCTATACTTCTACAAGCTTTTAATACAGTAGCAAGCTCTCCATACCATAGTGCCACCTAGTGAATCTACGGTAATCAATGGAAGCCAGAATCTTTGTGCATAAAATTCCTATCTAGTGCCTACTCATTTAATAACCCCAGACTAGATTTTAGCTTGTAGATTTTATCAATGAGAAAGAAGCCTTGGATCAGAGAGCACTGCACCTAGATCTTTAAATCTAATACAGCCCTTCAGTAACCACCTTTTACCTATTTAGGTAACTATAAAGCTACGAGTCCAAAATAAAAACGCATTTCCAATCCGAGCTAATTCACTTATATAATTATACAGATCAAAACCCAGTTTGTAACTATAAATTTTGGTATCTTTGATTTTTTTAACAACCATAATCACCATCATTCTATGGGAAGGATATATATTAAACCACTAAAACATTATAGGATCACCATTTCCTATGCTTTCACAAGCTGTTAAAACAGTAGCTAACTCTCCATATGGTAAGGTCGTCCAGTGAAAGCCAAAGATCTAGGTGTAGTACTCTCAGATCTAAGGATCTCATTAATGAAAGCTACAAGTCAGAAACTGGTCTGGAGATATTGAATGAATAGGCACTGACAGGAATTTTATGCAAAATCGTCTAGCATCCATTGATAACTATGGCTTGCACTGTGTGAAACTACTGTATGAAAAGTTTGCTACTGTTTTAACTGCTTGTGTAAGCTGAGAAAATGATGATTCTATGAAGTTTTAATGGGTTAATACCTATCCTGCTCATAGAATGTTAGTGACTATGGGTGAAAAAACACCAAAATGTATAGATACTGAACTGGGTTCAGATCTGTATGACCATACCCACAAACTAGCTTAGATTGAAAACATTGTTTTCATTATAGTTAACTAAATAGATAAAAGATGATTGCTGAAGAGTTGCATTAGATCCAAAAATCTATGCAATGCTCTCAGATCCAAGGTTCCTCTCTAAAGAATGCCACAAGCTAGAAACTAGTCTGGCAATATTGGATGAGTAGACCCTAGACAGAAATTTTATGCACACATCTTTTAGCATCCCTTGATTACTACAGCTTGCACTAAGTGACATTACTGTATGAAGGGTTTGCAACTGTCTTTCTCATATATATATACATATTAAAAGATTGGAATATATAACTATCCAATAAATCTGAATAAAGCATAATTAAGGTTTTAATGTTAAAGTATTTTTTTCATATATTATTGAATAATATATTTCAGAGTCTGACAGAGCTATATTAACACATTGTCATTCTATGCCTGTGATCTGTATTCAATGACATGCTGAATAAATTTTCACTTTAATCAAGTTTGCATTTTTTATGTAATTGGTACACATAGTCAATACAATTATTTATCAACTATTGAGTGACTAATAAGAAATTAATTTACTACAAGATAAAATAATTAAATCATTCTAAATTTTCATCATTCAGAAATTGGTAATACTAATGAATAATGCTCTTTTTTTCCAGTTCTTTTTGAGGGTCTATTAAGGAAACTTTTACACTGCAATTTGATATTTAAAAACTTTACTTTACACTCATTCCAGTTTTATATTCACTATATTCATTGATATATAGCCACATATAAAATATTTTTCAAACAAACCATTTTTTCAATATTGTCAATAATAATCGTTTATATTTTCATGCTTGGTTTGAAAAGTATTTTTAAAAGTTACTTTAAGCCAATAAACATCACATGACTACCTGCTCTTATGCTTGTGTATAACTGTTGCAAACTAGAGTAATCAATGGATGCCAGAAGGCAAAATCCCCATCTAGTGCATACTAATCCAATATCCCCAGATTAGTTTCTGGCTTATGGCCTTCATCAGTAAGGAGCCTTAGATCTGAGAGCACTGCATCTAGATCTTAGGATCTAATGCAGCCCTCCAGCACTCACCTTTTATCTCCATTTAACTACAAAACTATGAGTCTTAAATTGGAAACATCTTAGCTTGCTCTGTTTGGCAATATATATAGTGAGTTTTGGCCTGTTTTAAGAGTTACTTTCTTATTTTAAATATAGATTTAAAATCTTACCAGTGGAAGATCTTTTTATTTAATCTGAAACATTAAATGTTTTAAGGTTTATGATATACTTTTAAATTGTGTGGGTATTGCTTAATAATAGCAAACTATTACTGGTGATATTCAAGTATATCTTAGTTGTAATATCTATGCATGACCTTGATTGCTGGTTCTGTTTTATTAATTAAATAAAACTTGAGTTTACTGTGACAAAATTATTTTAAACTTATCTTTTTTATATTAAAGATATCTATTAGAGCTTCAACTTGATATGATAAAATATGTATAACCATGTTCTGTTTCCTTAAAAAGTTTATTTGCTTAACTTATCTAATTACCTAGTTAGATTATTAAAATCATATCGTTCTGAAATAATCTGACAAAAAATCTTTTTTAAATTTTACAAGATTTTTTTTTTGTATATAGCTAATCTTTTTTTACCACTCCCTTTAATAATGATTTTCAATTTGTTGTCAATATTAGGATTGTTTTAATAATAAAAATAAATTGTTTGGTTATTGCTCTAGTGGTCATATGATGTTTAAGCACCAAAACTAGGGAGATAGAAGCTTCGAATCAGAAATCTGTAACTCTCTAGTTACATGTATATTTTATTATAAATTATATTCTAATATCATTGTCAATTACATTCCATTCATTATACCAAAATATTTTTTGTACTTTGCATAATCAAGAATATTGCATTCTTGAAGTATTTATTAAGACTGAACAAAGATATATTTGTTTTCTATTTTTTTCTCCAATATAAAAGGTAACTTATCTATACAAAAATAATCCTAGTTTGAACCTAACAATAAGAAATTGTAATACCATCAATCTATTTCACATCAAATTTATTATTAGTTAATACACTGAAAAGTGACTGTTTTCCCCTCTTGATAAAGGCATTATGTTCAAATAGGAAAATACAATTTTAAATTATATAATTATTACTTATATTATTAAGGCACTTACTGAAGTACATATTGTCATATTATAAGTTGGTTATTGTTTTTAACTATAGTAAAAACTTCTCAAGAAATTGGAAAAAAATAATTATATACCAGTGGCAAAGTTTTTGATAAGGATTTAATATTGTATTTAATTTAAAATATTTTTTTATAATGCAGTGAAATTTATCACTCACATATTTTGTATGTTGTTTTAAAAAAAGAAAATAAAGTTTTAAATGCAGTATTTTAAAGGCTTAAAAATCTAATCTGTCAATGTACATATAAATATGATTTAAGAGATACTATATCTGTGCATGTACATTTTATTTAAAGCATAAATGAATATGTATATAGATGTAGAAACATTAATATTGCTAGAATACTTCAGAAAGAGAAATAATAATGATATGCAGAAAAAAAGGTTGATTACTGTAAGAAGCAACAGGCTAATTTGCACATTAATAAAAGTCTTACTTTATGAAAATTAGCACAGCTGAAGAGAGTTTTCAGAAGAATTAAATCAATGCAGAAGTGGAAAAGCAGTGCAGTGAAATGATGTACTAAGTACTGAATTTAAATTATATTCTCTGGTCAGTTCTGTTGTTCTGGAAATTAGGAAAGAAGAGCTCAATTGAGCATTTGGACAGTTGAATTACTAATCTTTAACCAATATTATTATTTTATTCAGAGTAAAATAAACTCTTGAATTTATTATTAATTTTTGTATTTTTTTTAAATAAACTATTACTTTTTTTTTTTTAAGTAATAAATTTTATTAAACAAACATTTAAATATGTACATGAAATATCTACAAATTAGTTTTGATTTACTTTATCCTTTATACCAAATTTACCAATTCTGTCCCAAAGCACCACAATGCAAATCTATAAGACTCTCATTGTTGAAATGTTAATATCGTTTTCTTGTTAAATCCTAGAGTTAGACCTTACAAATCGTATTCCTAGTTTAAAACATGGAACATTTTTTTCTCTCTTGAAAGATTCTTTATTTTACCATTCTACATACTTTTATTGTTATTTCTCTTTGTGTGTGACCTTTTACTCCCACATTTTACAAACAGTCATAGCAGTCCCTCCCCATACCATTTCCACAACCTTCTTCAGCCAGTATTTCAAACACCTAGCAAAATAGTTATCCCAATAAAACTATTAAAATTATCCAGTTTCCAATTGACTGATTGGCCCTGAATATATTAAGGAAAAAATATTTGCACATTTAAAAATTGGTTTTATGATGCAAAGAATTTACTGTATTATATGCTTGATGATATGTAAAATCATGTTAAATTTGTTAAACATTTTTATTTATATGAATATTGTTATTCTAGCAACATTGTACAATATTTTATGTCAGTCTATAATGTATGCATAAAATATTTATTGATGTATTAACTTGGAATAAGAGTTTACTAGTATGTAAAATTATTAGTATGGCACATGTGAAAAGAATGATTAACTTCATATCAGAATTACAGATTGATACTGCACTAGTTAAAAAATAAATGTAGATTATTTGCATTAAAGATTAAAAACCTAATCATGTAACTAATGCATAATGTTGATACTGTAACTAACACAAACAAATATATATATACTTTTATTTATATATTGGACTATTTCCATTATCTAATATTAAGTTTTTGTATGGTTTTAGAAAAATTTAACCCTATTTAAATTTTCAAATTACATTCAACAGTTAGTAATAGCACACAGGTTAAGATATGCAAAATGTTTTGAGTGGTATTATTCTTCTGTCTTCTTTAGGTGTTGTTGTCCTGACCAGTGACAGTATAGGCATGGGAATTAAACCTGGACTTTTCAATTCTTAAATATTGAATTTTAAGGTAATGCTCTAACCAATTGTCCATCCTGCCAAAGACAGCAGCCAATAGAAATTTCATATACTTATCTATGAGACTCCTTCTGATTTCTCCACTTTTTCTTAAGAGCAAGGTTGATTAGTGGTTTCCATACATTATATAATAGTCACCCTAGGGTTGACTTATAGGGTTATTCATTATTGTCATTAATTTACATTTCAAAATGATTTTTTAATTTTAGAATATATATATTTTGACTTATACATATCTAATAGATTTATTTGAAATTCTGATGACCTCAGAAATTTCACATAAAGTTCATTAAAGCAATCAGAACAGAGCAATTGAGTTGCTGGTGGTATAACTATATAGTACATATATTAACAATATGCTTCTTTATAGTTTATACAATTACTTTTAATTTCTATAAATGATGTTAGTGCATCATTATGCTTGTGATCTACACCACCAACACATTCTGTAATGATCTTACAAATTCATTAATTTGTATAGCACCAAATAATGGTATTTACCAAGTCAAAAAATCAGTTACTTTTTTTTCTTTCAAATTTATCTTTTAAAAAAATCCTTAATGGTTGGTTTTCTATCTCTAATTTCAAAAACTAAAATGGCAGTTAGATTGAAAGTAATAATTACCAAAAAATTTAATATAATATATAAAAAGTTAAAAGTATATAGATTAGTATATATTAGTAAGAGTAGGCAGAAAGCATTAATAACATGAAATATTAAAATAAGAAAACTGTATCAGTTTCTGTGAAGACAACAGGAAAGAATAATTCTTGCCAATAATATCCAAATTATCATTATTCACCTTTAAAATATATATATATCTTTTTTTTTGTATTTTTGCCTGCTTATGTAAGATTTCCACAGACATTGTCTAAATCTTGTACTCTCAAAAAATTACAGTCTTAATCTTTATGTACAAATTTTTCTATTTTTTGTCTCTAAGATCCTATGACTAGAAGATAATCTTAGTTCCATTTGAGTTTAGATAATATATGCAAGAAGTGGCATATATTGACAAATTAGCACCATTGAAGATCAAATATGAGCATTTTGTTATATTAAACTCTTCTCTAGTCACCCACTCATCTTTAGGCAGAAAATTCACATATATATATATATTATAAAATGATACTTATGAAATAATAATCTTTAACTGTGTATAGTATAAGAATCTTTTACAAATCAAACTTTAATAAACTTTCAAATTACACCCTCTCACATCAATACAATCCACCAAAGATGTGAATATACACCTGGGTCTCATTTTACGTGATAGATAGGTTCCTCAGAAAACATGCACAAACGAAATCATGCAAAAATAGACGTAACTTACATTGAAAAAGGGGGGATGCGGTCTGTGATTTTTCAAAATTTGCATAAAAGCAAAGCACCAACATAAAATTACTTTAAAATTCACACAAAAAAAAATAAGGAAATAAAATATGACTAATAAAAAATTTCAAATTTGAAAAAAATTGATAGAAGACAAACTTTTTTTAACTATAATATTTAATTTTATTCAAAATAATATATTTTTATGCATAATTTACAGTACAGTAATTTACATTTTTTTATACACGTTTTAATTATTATCGATATTTTCCGAAAAACACGTTCATTTGCAAACTGGTAAAAAATCAGATTTTTCACAAGAGGAAATACAACTAGCGCAAACTTCACACTCATGTTGTGTCAATGGTTTTCTGGTGACAAGACATAATTAGTAATTAATCTTTGAGATGATGATTTTATTAATTGTTTATAAAACTAACAACTAAAAATTAAATTCTTATTTTTGTCTTTAATTTTTTAATTTTCAATTTTGTTTAAAAATCAAATTTCACATCACATTAATTTCAAGTCACCGTAAGTAATTTTTAAATTGTTAATTACAATTAAAAATCAGATTTTAATTTTTAATTGTCAAATTTAATTGTGCCTACTGCTATTACTCACCTTTTAAAAATAAACTTGTGGACACTAAATGATTAATAATTGATTACGTTCTTTTTTTAAAAAGCAAAAACAGAATGTGATTTAAAATGCAAAATTAACACGCACAATGTTTGAACAAATTTACACTATAATCTTGTAAAATTTAATGTGTGTATACATAAAATGTGGAAATCATGATTTTAATTTTATTATTGCATAAAATTTTACTATTATAAAGCACTGAAAATATTGAAATTACTAAGATGAAAGTCGAATTCCAATAATGTACTATTACTTTCAATATAACGTAAGTGCGCAAAATTTATTATTTAAAGTAATAGCACATTATCGGAGTTCGACTTCCGGTGAAACATGAATCGCGTAACTTCAAAATCGTGTTAAATAAGTCCGCGTAAAAAGATACCCAGGTGTACTTTCATTTGGTTCTCAAAATCATGTATGGGCAAAACATCAATAACTGATATGTTGCAGTGTGGAATGTTATATTAGCAGCAATCTTTGCAAGCTTATTAAAAGTGGCTCTAAAATATATGAGTCATAAATTTTATATGGTGCACATTTGAAAATTATTACTTTATATATATATTATTGAATATTCTCAGTGATGCATATTTAATAACAATTGCTTCTTTGCAATGTAATTAAAATTAATAGAACATACATATAAAGTATGATTTTTGTTTCTTTTAAATATGTTAAGTTGAAACTTGTGTTATTCTTATTAAATATTATTTATGATGTTTTAATTTACTATTATACCAATCAAAATTTTTGTCAACATCCTCCTTATTGTTTAAATAAGTTTTTTAACCTAATAATCATAATTTTAATACTTATTTATAATATTGATAATAAACACAAAAACTTAAAAGTGAAGTTAAAAAAGAGAAGTTATAAATAAATATAATAATAAGCTGAACGTTTTCGAGGATCCATGCTTCATAATCATAGCTTTCTTAAAAGTATATAATAAAATATATACAAAGATATTTAAATTAGCATGTGTTACGTGGACCATTTCTTCAATATATCAAAGCAATTGATCTTTCTATTTATAGCATTAATATTTCCATTAATATAGAATGCTTCTTTTATTTTCCTCTTCTGATCATTTGATTTAGTGCATATAATTACAGGATTGGCAAGAGTAAAATTGTGTCCAGATTTCGTGGAATGCTCCAAAAATACAGAAGATATATTGTTGTTCTTCTGAGCTCTATTGTAAGTATACACATGTTGAGCAAGCCTAGTATTAATAGTAGCTTTAGTTTCACCATAATATACAGCAAGACATTTTTTTTGAAGACATGAAGTGGAATATACTATATTTCCAAAATATCTAACAAACTAACTAAAGCATTATTCAATGAGTTTAAAATAGGATTTAGAACTCCTCCTAATTCTAACAGATTGATCAACAACTCAAAAGATCATATTGATCATTCATTCACCCCACATGTAGTATATTCCATTTCATGTCCTCAAGACAAATGTCTTGCTGTATATTATGGTGAAACTAAACCTACTATTAATACTAGGCTTGCTCAACACATGTACACTTACAATTGAGCTCAGAACAACAACAATATACCTTCTGTATTTTTGGAGCATTCTATGAAATCTGGACACAATTTTACTCCTGCCAATCCTGAAATTATATGCACTGAATCAAATGATCATAAGAGGAAAATAAAAGAAGCATTCTATATTAATGGAAATATTAATGCTATAAATAGAAAAGACACTTGCTTTGATATATCGAAGAAATGGTCTACGTAACATATGCTAATTTAAATATCTTTGTATATATTTTATTATATATTTTTAAGAAAGCTATGATTATGAGGCATGGATCCTCAAAAACATTCAACTTATTATTATATTTATTTATAACTTCTCTTTTTTAACTTCACTTTTAAGTTTTTGTGTTTATTTATATATAATGGGAAGTAAACTATTTTAATATTGATAATATTATTTTTGGAGTGTTTTATTATTTGATTAATTTAAACATTTATGTGTTTTTTTATTGGTTTCTGATTTTAAGTTAGATTTTATTAATTGAAGTCATTATAAATTGAAAACACTATAAGCTTTATTTCTATCAGCTAACCTTCTCTGCATCAGTTAACTGCAAAAGTCCTTTTTGGAAGACTGAATTAAAGTTTCAAACTTTTCATTGAACAATTACAGAATCAATGTTAAAAATATATTTGTCTTTTAAAATTATATTTGTTTCAGTTTAGTTTCTAAAATGTAAATTAATATTTATCAGATTATAAAAGTAAATGAAAGTTGTTGTTTTTTAAAAAAAAAAAAGTTTTATAATTGATGAAAATAATCCATAGTGGTCAACATAAAATGTATTTTTATCATCCAATTATAAATTGCAGCTGTATATCATTGATTTCTTTCTCAGTTTGTCTTCTTGTAAAATAAATATTTTCTACTATAATCTGAATTATTCTAAAATAATTAATATTTCGCAAATATTTTATGAAAAAAAATGTATAAAAAAAGAAATGAAATAGAAGTTTCAAAATATTAACAAATGCTCTCCTAAAGAGAGAACATGAAACTACCAATCAGTGCCTACAAAATAGTTGCTTGTGTCATTGTAATAGCATTAAATTTAAATATTAATGATTTATTAGTTCTAAAAAATCCGAGATGGCAGCATTATTTAGCATGGTTTTCCTATAAAATAAATAGAAAACCAGCAAAACAATGTTAAAAATAGTGGTTAAAGAGTGAGTTAAAGCCATATATGAGAGAATTTATTCCATGCTATTAAACCATTAATACATTAAATAGTGATTATTTAAAAGTAAAAGTAAATTTATCTGTATTGATGAAATTGCTTTTGTTTGACAGTAAACATCCTTAACTAAAATAGATATATGCTTTGATAAGAATATGAAAACATTGGAAAATTTTCCAAAAATTAATTTCTTATCTCTTTAATTTCACAAAAACAGTGTGCTCAATTTTCAATTAAATAATAGGAATTTTTATGAATTGAAATCTTTTGCAACAAAGAAATAATTGCAACTGTAATACATGTAATTGAGGAATGAACTTGGATTACACAAAAGTATTTTGGAAACAATCTGGAAATATAGCTAACATTGCTTGAGGTATGGAATATTTTAAAAAAATTTTTTTTGTCACTTTATATTCTATTGATGACTATTGTCTGAGAAAACATGCTCACTCTAAACTTCTGAATGTGCATTTAAATATTGCATGAAGAACATCAAAGATACTTTTAAATAAATTCTATTGCAGTAGCTACCCATGCTCTCACACATTATTTCATTGATACTTGAAAGTAAAGTGCATTGTAAAAAATGTGCAAAAAGCTATTAAATAGATCAGATTTATCACTAACATTGAGCATTTTAGACATGCTTAATGTAAAGATTTCCTTCCTGGATGTTCATCTATAAAGTTTTTCAAATAACAGAAGTATTATGGCAAATGAAAAGGATTTGATGCAAGATCTCCAACTTTTATTTTGTAGATCTAATAATAAAGATGGATTTGGTCTTGGAATCTCATCAATTAAATCCAGATTCATCCACAACTGATATGCTTCAGAAATTGAATTCAACTGTCTTCTATTTATGTGGTTGTAATCAAATACAGATCATTGACCACAATTAATCTCCTGTGCACACAAATGTCAGAGTTGACTGATAAAAGCACAAGAATAAATCCCTCTCACAGTTAACACTTTATTGTATAAAAAAAGAGATTGAATATGAAAATTAAATATTATTACAAAATAATAAACCAGATAAAAATATAATGGAAATAATGAGATTCATTGGCAATGTGTTATATAGAAACAAATTTTAATCAATTCTATATTTACTATTAATCTTTGTTTTATAAATAATCTTTTTAAAAAGTAATAGCTTTTAACTTATATTGATTTTTCTAGTTATAAATTTCAAGTTTGTGAATAATTTGACAAAACCTGCTTTAATTCTCCATCCAGTTTAACTTAAAACCTAATCTTGATGTTGGCAACCAGCATTTCCTTTCATTATGAATAATAAGTTTATGTGATAATTACCCTAGAGCATTTAATTTATTTAAATGATTATATTTAGTGCTAAAGGCTAAAGTAGGTTGTGATTGTATTTTGCCCTTTTTTAAATTTAATTTTTAAAAATGTATTTTATTGATTTCAAATGTCATAAGTTATCACTTGAAATGGAAATTATATAAAATATTAAATCATCATTATATTACACATTATCAGATATATATTATAATAATACTTTTAAAACTGCAATGTAAAAAAGATATGCACTAAATATGACATCTACTTTTATTAATGTAAAAATTGTATATAGCATTATTATTTAACCTAAGTCTAACAGTAGGTTTTTTTCCTCGATCTTAACTGAGTTTTTATTCTATCGAAAAGTTAAAGAAGTTATTTTTTTAACCACCTATTGTTGTTGCACTTGTCCTTTTTTAAATTTTTATAAATGATAATATATCAAGGTCATTCTTTCTATAAGTTATTTTGCAATCCTCTTAAAGACATTATCAAAATATATTCAGTATTATACCAAATTAAACATCCCATGATTCTTTCCTTTTTTTCCTTTGACATTTGCATTAAGATCAGTAATTCACCTCAGATGTGACAGTACAAACTAGTTGAGGAATTTGATTGATTTTATTATCTAATGTCCATTGATTATTGAGCTTATAATTGGGTAGGTTATTGAATAGGTTAGGAACGAATTAATCCAATGGTTACTATCCTTAATATATTTATACTAATATTTTTCTAAGTCAATTTAATTTGATATGTTTTTTTTTCTTCTGTCTTCAGCAAATAACTATAGATGGTATCTTTCTATCATCAGTTTGTGATTTCTCCTAAACAGTTTCAAAAAATCTTTCTACAATAAGATGTACACAATGTTAATTATATAATGTTACTTGTTAAATGAAAAGAAGGCAATAAAAGAAACACATATGTCTATTAACAATTATAATGTCTGATGTCTTTTTTTTTGCCACTTGCCCTTAAGAGTATTAAACTTTTCAGTAAATCACTAATTTGAAAAATTTGGTAATGATTTTTTTTTACTACAGTTTTATTTTTTAAAAAATATTTATATAATATCAAATCACCTCAAAAATATACCTTTTGGAATTAGCTGTTTTGAGATGTGGGCTCTAAAATGTTTATTCACAGAAGGCATAGCTGAAAATTTCTTAATTTTTGAGATGATTTGATATTTGTTTCAGATAGTGGTTAAATATATATATAAATGTTTAGTTAAAGCTATATTCTTATAGCATATTAATCATTGCACCCATACATAAAAATGGTATTTAAATTTCTTAGAATAGCAGGAATCATTGAAATGTGCATAACTCTCACAGCTATCCTGAAGTCTTATGGTTAAATATAAGCATTTCCATTCAGTGATTGCAGTGAAATTCATACGTGTCTTTTTTTAACAGTTCTTCAGAAGAAAAGAGTCTTGCAATATTTTTATTTATCTTTATTTTCTACTTTTTTTCTTTTGTTTTCATTATTTTGTCTGTTTTATCATTGATATTGAATGATGTTGGTGAAAACAAAACATCATTTCAAAATATTTGAGGGAAATAATTATAAACTATTTCTGAATATTAGAGTAAAATTTTTGTGAATGCAAAGAACTTCAATCACATAATGATAAAGAATATCTAATAAAAATTCTTTTATATTCAGATATAATTTTGTAATTCTTATAAACTTGTTATAATCGAATTGTTATGAAAAATTAATAATTAACATTCAAAAGTTTACTGAGCAAGATCATAGTGCTGTTTAAAGTTTAGCAGTTAAAAGTATGCCTATATATATATGAATGTGTAAATGAGACTTAGTATGCAAATGTGGCATTTAAATATTCCATTTTTTTGATAATGGTATTACATGAATCCTTTCTGTTGATAGAACATGGATCCTTTGTGATTGCCCAAGTCCCTTTATATTTTCTTTTTCCGTCATCTCTTTCAGTTTAGATTGTTCTTACATTAGTGGGAGTGAAAGTGTGGCCCATAGTGAACTCATGATCATGAACGATTGATTTGTATTTATTCTGTTTGGCTCAAATTCTTGATATAATTTTGCTAAAATTTTGAACAAAAAAAAAATTAATACTAATTTTTAATTTTATTTTTTTCCATCAAATTTATAAATATCTTTCTCATCGCCAGATGAATAACAGAATTATTTTCAATTGGTACCACATTAATACTTAAATGGTATTTTGGATCTTATGAATAGTTAAGGTAATTAGTTGCTGGTATTAATTTTCTTTAAAAAATAAAAAAAAAATTGTCATTAAAATTAAAAAGTAATTTTTTATCTATTAACATGATGTCCTGAATAGGTATCATTAAAATATATTAAATCTAAAAAATAAGAAATGTTGTAAAGATGTTATCATTTGAAGTCATTTGAAAATATATATGGTCATCCTACCTGCAGAAGTAAAAAATAAATAAAAATTTAGAATTTTTTTTTATAATAATTTAAGAAACCAACCACAAGTATGTCTGCATATCTAACCTGTTGGCCCTTTTGCTTGTTTATTTGGAAGCAGTCATAATTGTATCTTTTTAGAATATCTTTTAAGATCATTTTAAAAGGATTTGAGTCTTATGGAAATATCAGATTATCCTATTGTAGAATTAACATAAATTCAGAATAATTGTTAGTTGTGTGGTTTGTTGTATGATATAGTTGAAGAAGCATGATAAAAGACTGAAATTTGTAATAAAAACATATATATATGTTTAAAAAGTTTTATTTTTACAACATACACATATTGTATATATACAGTGATATAAAATTACTTGGAACAATAACTAATGTTTAAGGAAATAATTTATTTTTAGTATATAATTATGAACAAGCATTGAGTTAAATATAAAAGAGAAATGGCTAGCATTTCTAAATTTATACACAAAATATAATATCTACTCAAATTATTTCAGTTATTTTAGGCTTGACCAGGAAATTGAAACAGTAAACTGTATACTCAATATCTTTCACCACTTACACATTTAATTTTTCTATGAAATTCCACTTTGTTATTTGTTTACAAAAGTTTTATGTGATAATTTTTTTAATAAGTTAACCTTTTGAAAAGGGTGCAAAGAAATTAGAAGGATGAGAAATGAAAAGATTATAACAATAAAATCAAGAAAGGTAAATAATTCATAAAAATAATTCTGTATTTTTTGGTGCTACCAAGTATTCATGTGGATAGAAACTTTATTTTTTTGTTATTATATTTATGTTTTCTTAAATATATATAAAGTTAATTATGTTTTTTTCTATATTTGGGTTAAGCTTTTATATGCTATAAGTATATTTTATGTTTTACACAATTTTTTACTGCAATTGTCTCACAGCAGCAAAGGACAGAAACCATATGTTATTTTAGCTCATCTTTTCCAAGCACCTTATTTTTTATTCCATTCTATAAATGTTTAGAATTATTTCTGATTTAAGACCAGTTATCAGTTTTTTATTTTTTATTTTAAGTTTTCTTTTGGTTTATATATATGCATTAATCACTTTTATATAAATTTGAAGTTCATTAACCAAGATGAATATTTCTGTTATTTTCTATTGATTATTTAATGATTCATTTTTTAAGGTTATCATGGTTTTGATTCTCATTAACAAAAAGATGTTAGTAAAATATAAATGTTATTCATTGAGAATTTTATACATGGCTTCTTTTTATACAAAATAAATAAACAATAATGAAGTAATAGATATAAATAAATATTCACTCACTTTATTATATCAAAAAGGAAATAAAAAAAATTGGAAGTAAATAAAATACTAAGAGTTGTATACAAAAACTGAGTTTTCCTCAGTGCATAGGGGATTTTTATTGAGATCAAAAAATGCAAAGTTCTTGTTTGGTCTTTACAATTGCTGCTTCATAATTCACTGAAATTGATCATGAAACTTTATTTTCACAGTTTGTAGATTATTTGTCAGTGTTCCATTCGTGGATTAATTAAACTACAATTTCCCTCTTATAACAAAATATGAATACATTAATCTATATAATAAATGTGTTAGGAGCAGCAATACATTTTATAACTATTGTAGAGTTATCTATTATAAGCTTGTGTAATTAGTGGAGACTAGTTTCTAATGAGCTGGAAATTTAAATGTGATGTATCTAGGCTGAATTAGAAATTGGATGTTTCTCTTACCGCAGTAAACAGATAACGTCTTCTCTTGGTATATATGACAAATGAGTAAATTTGTTCACATACCTCTATTACTATTATCTTTATTCATGAATGCAACCATGCACTTAAAATCACAAAAATATATTATTTTTTACTGCAATACTGTAACAAATGAATGTAAAAAATATCTAATGGTAATTTCTTTTATATGAATAATGCAGTGTTTTTCAAATTTTTTTAGTACTTATGTGTTTTTTTTTAACTTTTTGTTTGATTCTGGCTTTTTTTATTATTTAAACCAGAGCAGTTTGGAAAAGAATCATTAATATTTTTTTTAATGCAGAAGACTACAAAAATACTTTAGATAAACACTTTGAACTATCATAGTTTATGTTGTCAAAGTCTGAGATCAATCAATATGTGCCAAAAAAAACTTACTTTGCTTTAAAATGTTTTTGCAATTTTTAGATATTGACAAAACACATTTTTAAGATTCAAAAGTGATAATTATGATTTTGGAAATAAAAAGCCTCTCCAACACACACACTAAGATAAAAAATAATGTACAAGGCATTACTCTCCAGGCTTACCAAAGTACTAGTCAGGGGGGGGTATTTTCTTGGTTTGACTTTTAATCACTCATTTGCTGACTGATGATTAAGACTGACTGTGGCCAGCTATATAAAAGAAAAATCCTAAGTCTGCTTGTAACTTAGAAGAAAACCAACATTTCATCCAGCTCAGATTTGAATCTCGGGTGATCATAGAAGGCCATAGCTAATACTATACCATGAGGCTTTTTAAATTTAAAAAGTATTGGAACTATTATGTATTTAATAAGTACAATTAAGCATTAGCATATATATTATTACAAAACTGGGTAATAAAGTTTTAGTTATCCTATTAATTATTTCTATTTTTAATTCATGGATTTGACTTCATATGCAAAATAAACTGCTGTTGAGAAATTGACTATTTAAAATGTATCGATTTCTTTTTTTTTTTTTCAATTAGTTAATTATAAATGATTAAAAATGGGGTGTTATTTTAAAGTTATTGAAGACACACTTATTACTAAAAAAGTTTTAAATATCATAAGAATACTCATAAGCAGAATATCTTGAGTAGTCGTTCTAAGGGGGAAAAAGTTTCTTATGATGATTGTACTAAAATAGTATATTGAACTTAACAGCAACTCTGCTTTATGTTGAATGTTAAATAATCTTTGTAATAACATTTAAATAATAATAATTTATTCTTAATACAGAGATCATGTGATATAATGTTAGCATCTCACTTGGGATTCAGAGCTGGGCTTAGATTTTTTTTTTCAGACAGCCAATCTAAATAGATATTTAATTATTATTAGTTAAAAGTAAAGATCACACATTAATTTGGATTGGGCAAACTAATTAATGTGTGGAGTACTTTGGCATTACTTCTATGACATATTACTCTGATGAGATTTTTATCAGATAATAATTATTCAAAGTTTTTATTTATAATGTCATGCTATCCTAGAATCCTGGCATGACTAATCCATGTCAAATATATACACATTATCAATTTTTCACATATGTACCTGTCACCAAATTGTAAAACATGCTGACCTGTATGATTTTTTGCTTTATTTTTAGCGATTTTGTACTTTTAAAATGGAGAGATATATTCATTATGGAAAAAGCAAAAAAAAAAAACACATTACAATATTAAATAAAAACATATAGGTGTGAGTTTTGTGATTTCAGTGCTTTATTCCATCATAAACACCCAGCATGTGTAATACCAAATTTTGAATAAAAAAAGAAACAAAAACAAAGTTTTATCTCATGCATCATTTGTAAGTAATACAGTTTTAAATTTAAAAATACATTTTTAGCTAAAACTTTATATATTTGTGATTTTTTTTATTTGCTAAAATGTTACATATGTTTTTAAAAAAAAAAATTTTTTTAAATGTATGATTAAATGATACTTTGGTATTAGAGCTGTGACATGGAGCATGTATTAGACCTACTACTGCCTGTTCACATTCGCATCAATCTGCTGATAACTTTGTAATCTTGTGATCTGACCAAAATAATGTGTATACGATATTTTGGCAAGATGTACAAGTTATCGGGAGGTTGATACAAATGTGGACAGGCTGTAGTACGTCTAATACATGCTCTGTGCCACAGGACTAAAAATAACTAAATGTAAAAAAATACTAAAACATAATAAATATATATCATTTTCAATAACAAATGTATTCAAATATGTACGACTTTCAACAATTTTTAAGAACGAAACTCAAAGAAATATTGCGACTTTTAACAGTAACAATATATATATATCATTTTCAATAACAATTTTAAGAATGAAATTCAAAGAAATATGAATTTTAACCGTAACAAAGTAAATATATATAGCATTTTCAATAACATATGCATTCAAATATGTATAATTTTGAAATATCCACGACTTTCAACATTAATAAGGTTCAGCAGAAACAATTTTATGAATGAAAGACATATTGTGACTTTTAACAAAAAAAAAAAAAAAGAAATACAACTTTTAACACTAATGACTTTAAGAACGACATTTGAAATTTTAAAAAAAAATGTGAATATGATGATGCCATTAATCAAAAAAATTGCTACTTTAAAATATGTACCAAACAAACAGTAAATGATTTTGATTTTTAAGTAATTTATATAAAAAATACATTAACTATATTTCTATGATACTTACTATGTAATATATAATAGGAATTTACACATTAAAAGTAATTTTTCACATATAACACAACCATACAAAACAGATCTGCAGTAAAAATTTTCTCTCCGAAAATGTTCCATATCATTGCAAAGTATGCTGGGATTTTCATATTACTGCTAATAACTGAAAAAAATTAAAAAATTAAAATACATATTAAATTATTACACTTTTATTACGTTTTTATTTATCGTGGCATTCTTTGAACCTTCCAACCATGTCTGTTTGCGAATGTCAATTTTAGTGTTGCAATCTCGGACATTAGAACGCCATTGCTTGTCACTATATTTATGTCCGTACTCGGTAATTTCCAAATATTTATCATTTTTAATGATACAAATTGTTGAAAAAGCTTGAATATGCAATTAAAATCACAATGAAATCTAAACAACTGAAAATGTTGAAGTATTGCAAAAATAAAAAGATTGCATTGATAAGGAAAAACACATTTTCTCACATATCGCAGGGATTATTTTATTTCAATTTGAATGTCACAACATTACACATTTATTCGCATGTCAAAAGGCCTCCTATCTCCTGTAGGCTATGTCACAGTTCTAATATCAAAGTACTGATTAAACTTAAACAGTTCATCATATTTAGATAAAGCTAAAACTTTATTTTACAGTTCGGCTTTTTTTTTTAAGGTTTAAAAAAAACATAAAGCTAAAACTTTGTTTACCATTTAAAAAACATTTCAGGACTTTTTTAAATATTTTTTCATAATGAATACATTTCTTTATTGTTGGAAATAAGTTGTTTTTTTTTTAAGTTTGGTATTACACGTACTGGGTAGTTATGATGGCACATAGTGCTGTATTATGCTGGGAGGGAGAAGAATGGCTTTTACAGCACAAAGTACTATAATAAAAAGTCACAAAAATATTAAAACCTTACAATGTGTTTTTTCCTTTATCCATAATGAATATCTCTATTTTTTTTTTAGATTTAAAGCTTGATATTACATGTGGTATGATGTACTACTTCAGTGACATATTATTCTAAGTTTGCAATATGTTTAAAATAATGTCTCCCTGGGATCTGCAGACAAATTTTATCGATTAAAGCTTGTCTGCATATCCCGTAGAGGTGTTATTTTAAACATATAGCAAATTTAGAATATTATGTCATTGGCGTAATACATCATAGCAGGAATAATACCAAAGTATCCTGGTGTGGATTATAACAAGAAAAAAATTATTGATATGGTCCTCACCACTGATTACATAGATATTGTAAACTAAGTCTGTGGTATATTTTTGTAATGTTATTAGTGAATGTATTAATAAAAATAATACAATTATAACGATTTGATACTTTAAAATTTTTTTTGTAATGTCTCTTTCTTTACTTTGAGCTAGAAACTTTAAAAAAATGTTTAAAAAAAAAAGATTTATTTTAAAAATTCTATTTTTTTTTAAGTGTTAGGGTTATTCAAGTATTCTAAATTAAGAAAAGTTAACAATGTAACCTCATTTTAATAGTGGTAAAAAAGTTCTTAATGTAGATGTTAATTTTAAAATCTAAAATGGGTCTTATTTATTCTATCCTTGAAATTCAATTATTTTTTCCTATTCATTTTTTTATAGGCTTTCATTTATTTTTATATGTTTATTTACTTTTCCTTTTTTTCTTTTTCTATTTTTAATCTTTTAATACTTATATAAAGTTATTTAAGGGATGGAAGATGGTGAATGTGCACATACTATTTTTTAAATACATTATAGCTTATTTAATATGATTCGTGTATAATTCAAAATGCTGGTTAATATGTAAAATTCAAAATATTCTCATCATGTAGATTACAAATTTAATATTAAATATTTTATATGATTTGAAAGCTATTATTCAAAAATTTATTATAATTTTTTTTTTTTTTTAATCTTAAAATCATTATTTTTATCAAAATGTATTTACCTATGGCTTAAAAATTGCAAGACATGATTTGAACAAAAAATTCTGAATTTCCCTAAGAATACTCTCATTTAAACACTTTGGTTAGATTAATTCTATTTATTTTATTTTAATATGGTTAATCATATTCTTTTTTTAATCTGTCTAATCAGAATAATTTTGATTCAGCTTAGTCTAAATTTTATTTCAACTTCTGTCTTGGCATGCTGAATTCATTGTTTTTATTGTAAATGGGAGATTCTAAAAATTATCAATCAAGATCATAAGAACTCATTGAAATGAAAATTCATTTAAGCATAAAATTTAATTACTATATTTGTAAAGTGGATAACATTTTTTTAAAAAAATTCAGTATATTTTTAAAATATAAACTTATATTGAACTGCTTTAATGAAAAACAGAAATATGTAATACAAATCTGTGTCTTTTAGAATATTTGTTGAAATAAAATCTCTACAGGAACCTTTGTGAAAACAATTTTACAGTTAAATTAAAAATTTAAATAGAAAAATTCTATGATATTTTATAATGGCTGAGAAAAATAATTAAACTTTTTGTTTCAAATTGTGCATAATGGAGAGCAACAAGGAAACAGTTTCTCAATGAAGGAAAAATATAACAATGAGAACAAAAGTTTATTGTTGTTATTATTTATAAAATTAAAACAAAGATTTTGATTAATTTTGTAGAAAAAATAAATGTATAAAATTGATATACTCAACTACTGATATAAATCTTGTGAATAATGATTAATGTATTCATATGAATTACTTATAACATTTAAACTTTGTAAAGATCAAACATTTTTATCATGTAGCTGATGATTCCCAAGTGAACCTGAAACTGTTTTTGGTAACTTTTCCTTAGAAAACCTATCCATTCAATATTGTTTGCTAAATGGATGTCTGGTTAGTCTTAATGTAAGCAAAGATACCTGTCAATAAAGATTGTTCATATGAGGGTCTTTACATGTACAATAATTTCATGGATAATCACAGAATAAACAATTACTGAAATTAATTGAAGGCAAAAACAACATACACTGTGTAAAACAATGAAGAAAGATACTACAATTTTTACCAATTCCCAGTTGATTGTTTAGCTTAATATTTTTTTTTCATTGTTCATTTTTAGAGTGACATTTTAAAGACATTTGCTATGCAAAGGCAATTTTATCTTTCTTTTATTACTGTACATTTTCTTAAGAAAGCAAAAAACGGAAAACAGGAAAAAGTTTTGTGTTTAAGCTGTTCTTTGAATTTGAGTTAAAGAAGTTTTTGAATTACTTAATCTTGTTTTGTTTGACTTCATATTTAATAAATTTTATTGTTTATTACAAAAATATTATTTATTAATAGTAATTTAACATATAGCTAATAAATAGTTATCTGTATTTATCAGTGTGTGTGTGTGTGTGTGTGTTTTTTAAAAAAAAGATTTTTGGTCATGCTGACACCAAAAGTTTATTGCAAACATTTTTAAACAGTAAATTGTTATTTATTTATTATGCATACAAATACATAAATATAGCCATATTAGAATTACATTTACTGTCATAATTTTATCTAAGTTCATGTTTTTAGCTGATTATCATAAGTCTTCTATTGTTTTTTTAATTACCCCTCCCTTATTTTTTTTTTTTAAAACTGAAAAATATATAAAGTTATTTCTCATATTTTTTTTTGTTTTTATTATTACTAATCAGTATTCTATATAGTTTAATTGTCATGATTAAAGAGAGGTTTTTTTCCAAACTACCCTTTTTGTGTAATTAATTTTGGTGAAGAGGTTTAGTGCAGAGACAGGCCCAATGTGTTTGCTCTAGCTCTCATTTTGACCTTCCCAGTAATAATCTCCCAAATAGTAATCATTCAATTCTTTTACTTTTTATGATAGATATACTTGTCTATGATGATGATTCAAATGAAATTTGTATGTATTAAATGATTTATGTTAGATAATTGAAAGCAAATTTGCATCTTCTAGTGCTGTTCTGAATATATTATAGACTGATTTGATTTAAGTATAAACCTTGTCTTATTCAACAAATAAATCCTCCTTTCTTTAATCATTTTTACAATGCTATAGTTTATATTCATTTAAACAATCTTACAGTTTTGACTGACTGGAAATCTTCTTCAGCACCAAATTATATAAGTGTACATAAATATAAAAACATAGATTATTTAAACTATAAATACATCTATGTTCCTTATAATAATTTGCACATATATTTCAATTCTGAAGAAGGCTGCTGGTCAGTTGAAATTGTAAGATTGAGCAAGTAAAAAATAAAATATTGCATTATAAAAGTGATTAAAGAAAGGAGTATTTATTTATGATTTATAAATGTTATTATGTCTTGATAATATATGCTTACATTTTAACAATAGTCTTTACTTAGATTTTTTTGGCAAAATAATAAATTGTAAAGGCTATTAAAAATAATTGTAAATCAGTAAACAAACATGCTATTTCTGAAAAGATGTAAAAACCAATTGCTTAAAAAAATGTTATTGCAAAAATGCAACAGTTATATAAAATCATATATATATATATTAATAAGTAGGACTCATTGTACATAAAAACAATGAATTTCTTTATACCTTATGAAATAAACATGTATGAGCTTGTGTAAAAAAACATTTTTAACTTCAGGTGAAAGTTGATTATTTTTTATGCTATGCTTCCATTAATATAATAAAACTATCATTATATCTCTAAATCACAGAGATGCAATATAGGATGATAGCATTTATGTTCTCTTTTTAAAAAATCAATTTGTACCAATGATGTTAACAAATTTTTAGCTGGCCATAAATATTATCTAAGCTGCTATAGCATTGTTTGCTATGTTTTTCTTCATTATATCTTTCAGAATTTATATTAAAAAAACACCATTCCATGTTACAATCCCTTCAAACAAATCCCACTTTAAAAATAAAAATTAAAACATATGCCAAAACAAAATGTGTGAGATTCTCTCTACATAGATATAAGTTCTTTGTTTTGATTTACACTCTATTTTTTCAAAAGATCAAATATTCCTGGAGTGATCTTAGAATTAAAATTATGACTTACTGTCAGTTATACGTTTAGGGTTTTTAAATACATTCATCCAATTATTAACTTTGATAAGCATAACAGAAGTAAAAGTATGCAATTGTCATATATATAAATACAATCTGTCCATTGCTTCTCATTGATAACTACTAAAGGGTAATAGAAAAAGAAATAGTCTGGGAATTTTGATTGCTTTATCATTTGGTGTTCATTGGTTGATTACTTTTTGCCTATAGAGATACATCTAAAACAGAATATTACATAGCGAATTAGTGATATCAGTTTAGCCTTTATTCATATAGGCATAATTTTTATAATCTTCCTAGAGAATTTTTTGTCTGTTGAAAATTGAGTTAGTGTTCAAAAAGGTGAAAAATATTTATTTAAGGTAGTTGTACATTGGTCCAAGATACTTCATTGTAATCATACTTCTGTCATTGATGACACAAGTAGAGGAGAAGTTTATATTGGAAAATATACTGTATGCATATGAATACAAAACAGGTAACTATATGAGCTAATTAATTGCAGAAGTAATCACATTACATGACCATCACCTCTTATGCTTACATGACCACCATCTCTTATGCTTGTGTATAACTGTTGTTAAGACAGGCAAAACTCACTATACATATTGCCACACTCAGCAAGTTAGAGTAATCAATGGAAGCCAGAAGGCAAGGCTCCTCACTGATGAAGCCACAAGCCAGAAACTAGTCTGGGGATATTGGATGAGTAGGCACTAGATTGAGATTTTATGCACAAGCCTTCTGGTATCCATTGATTACTTTAGCTTGCTGTGTGTAGCAATATGTATATGAGTTTTGCCAGTTTTAAGTAGTCACATTGTGAAGAATCATGAGCAAAGGTATATTTTTCTTCTTCGTTTTATTATTTGCCATTAATTTTGAGAATAGTTTATAAGTGATATTTCTTTCAAAGAGTTAAGATAAAATTTTGCATACTTACATGCTCATTGTATACTTTAAATGCGTGTGTATGCATACACACACAAAAGTGCTAATATAACATTTCTAATAATAATAATATTTAGAAACGTTTAATATTATTAGCAATGATAATTAGAAATAATGTTGTTTGTATATGAAGCACTATATTTTTATTAATTAAAATTTAATTATTTTTAGGCATTAAAAAACAGAATGAATTTATGCTGATGACCAGTTTTATTGCTCCAAGATTTTTCTGTATATCACATCAAGGATAATGAAGTGTTTGCTGGTAAATATTTTATATATATTTAGAATACTAACAAAAAAATTTCAAAATATTCTTCATTCCAATATAAATGGTTTTCATGCTTTCTTTAATGCTTCTCTTTTTTATAGTTCCATTTATAGTATTGTTTTACCTAAAGCTTTTTTTTTTTAAATTCGATTTATTTTACCCATTGTCAAATATTCTAAAATCATTTCAAATTTTGCTTTCCTGAGTATATATATATTTATAAATGAAAGTTATTTAAAATTCTTGAAAAACATTATTTGTTGATAAAAATGTATATAAATTTCAGAAAATAATGTAATAAATAATTCATTATATACTATTTTAAATAATTCAAACAAGCTCTTAATTGATAAGTGCAGAAAATATTTAAAATCTCTATCCAGAACATTCATGTCTCCAGACCAACTAGTTTCGAGCTTATGGCTCACCTCAGTAAAGAGCTAGAATATTCAGACACTAGATCTAAAACATCAACTCAAAACCCAGCACTTATTTCATACGTAATATTTAAGTAGAAACTCTGAAATTTTCGGACATGAAAATGTTTTTAAATCCAGCTATCTAACTTAAATAGCTATATGGGACTGAACCAAATTCAGATCTACTACATTTTAATAACCTCAGCATAGCCAAAGCCTTAAAGGTAAAATTATAATAAAAAAGCAAGTCATATGATAATGTGACATTACTTTTATAAGCTTGTATTTACAAAAATGTATTACAGAGAGCATACCAATAGCTCAAACAAACTCTTAATTGATAAGTGTGTTATGAGAAAATATTTAAAATCTGTATCCAGAACATTACCATCTTCAGAGCAACTGGTTTAGAGTTTGTGACTTACCTCAGTGAAGAGCTAGAATATTCAGACACTAAATCTAAAACATCAACTCAAAACCCAGCACTTATTTCATACTGAGGTGAGCCATAAACTCAAAACCAGTTGGTCTGGAAATAGGAATGTTCTGGATAGAGATTTTAAATATTTTCTCATACTGCACTTATCAATTAAGAGCTTGTTTGAGCTATTGGTATGCTCTCTATATTAAATTTTTGTAAATACAAGCTTATAAAAGTATTGTCACATTATATATGACTTGCTTTTTTGATTATTATAATTTTACTTTTAAGGCTTTGGCTATGCTAAGGTTATTAAAATATGGTATATCTGAATTTGGTTCAGTCCCATATAGCTATTTAAGTTAGATAGCTGGATTTAAAAACATTTTCATGTTCAAAAATTTCAGAGTTTTTACTGAAATATTACATATGAAATAAATGCTAGGTTTTGAGTTGATGTTTTAGATCTAGTATCTGAATATTCTAGCTCTTCACTGAGTGAGCCAAAAACTCGAAACCAGTTGGTCCAGAGAGAGGAATGTTCTGGATAGAGATTTTAAATATTTTCTCATACTGCACTTATCAATTAAGAGCTTGTTTGAGCTATTGGTACGCTCTCAGTATTACATTTTTGTAAATACAAACTTATAAAAATAATGTCACATTATATATGACTTGCTTTTTTGATTATTATTTTAAATATTGTATTATATATGTGCTTTTATTAATTTGTTGTATAAATCTAGGATAATTAGCTGACATTTGTTTCAGAAAGTGTTCAATAACTCTCCTCTTTGAATGACTTAGTTTTCAAT
Organism: Epiperipatus broadwayi; assembly: GCA_028023455.1. NCBI lineage: Eukaryota > Metazoa > Onychophora > Udeonychophora > Euonychophora > Peripatidae > Epiperipatus > Epiperipatus broadwayi. Next base: position 4,573,971 of record JAQFVV010012485.1, on the reverse strand, counting down.
CCATTATATATTGTCATTTTTTTTTTTTAAACAAATATCCATTTAGATATGCACATATACTTCCTCCATTTTTTTTTAATAAAGGAAAAAAAAAGATAAGTGGCTTACATTTGGTAATTGAAATCAGTTTTATTGATTACATGTGTAATGGCAGGGTACTTATGTATTAGTCCGGCAATGAGATTTCATGTACATATCAGTTCAGCAATATTTATTTTCAAAAATGTCCATCTATAACTTTATTTAGTGGAAATAAAACAAACACACATTTACAAAATATTGTTTCTTAAAACATCACTGTGGTGGATTGAAATTTCTATTCTCAAACCAGGTTTTATTATGAATAGCTATGCTCTTTCAACAATCCTGAATGAAACACAGCCATTATTTGTCTGAAAGGTGGATATATAAAATGTGATATTATGGCCATAAAATTAGCAGAAAAACCAACAGTTTGAGTAATAACTTTCTTCTCATCAAAATATTATCTAATATTCACTTATAAAATTAATTCATTTCATTTTTAAAAGATTGTAAATGTGTGTAATTTGGTATTTATATGCCCATTTATTTGTGCTGATGATTTTTGTCACTTCCAGACTAATACATAAATACCAATAGTAGTGTTAACTAATATACTTAGAAGATTTATAAAAAATATATTGGAAGGATTTGTGAGAATTTGAGGAAGAAAGTTAGAAAAGGGAGCATCTTATTGATATTTCTAAGGAAGGTAATAAACAATCTAGAAATGTTTGAAGAGTAGAACAAAAATATTTGGAGATGGCCACATGGTTTGAAGCATGAGATTTGCCTTTTGCACAATTGCTAATGATAAGGATGTTGATAACTATCAATAGTTATATACTGATCTTGCAATTCAAACTAATATATATAGACACACAAAATTACTAATGTAAAATTCTCAATTGTGATATTTAAAAAGTTTAATATTAGTAAAATAATAATAATTAATGTTATCAGTGATATTAATATGTAGAAGATCAAAAAAATATAAAATAAATGCTCAGTAAAATAAGTTTTCCATCTTCTAAAACTATTACTAAGGTACCTTAAACATAAATTAGATTCAAATAAATAAAAAAAAAACAATAACTTGGTATTGTAGGAAACCCTCTTCCCTTCCAATCTTCTATATTTGTTTGCAGCTGGAAGGAAGATATCATTTCTCACACTTTATATTAAGATAAGAATAACTTTGTTTTTGATAATTCTTTTTTTTTTAATCACACATATGTTTAGGATAATTTTTTTGAAAATGTCATTTTATATAAATAAATGTATGCAAATATTTGACTATCATACTTCCCCAAAAGAGTGGCAGTATTAATATTTGATTCAGAATATTTTTTAAATCAAAATATTAACATCACACCCACACAAAATGTGAAGAATAGATTTATACCTTTACTTAAGATGAATCATCAGTAAACCATACAGTTTTCTGCATTGCAGATATTAGAGAAACTTATTTCTAATTTAAATTATTAAACTTCATTAATTACATTTTTATGAGGATATTTAATGGTGTTTCTATGCCTACAGTCTGGATTTCATTCTTGGACGGCTTGTTGAATTTTGAACAATTTTTCATTTACTTATGATGGTTTAACCAAGCTATCCAATCAATATTTGTTGGTAAATCAGAATGTCTATCTATTCTTTGTTACTATCTAACAATTGAAAAGACCAATAAATAATATCTTCATTGTGGAAGATTATTGGAAAGATCTTTTTCTTGCAGCAAGGTACATGAAGATTGTTTTAACTTACTTTGCAAAGAACTGAAACTAATACTACAGCATGTTTTATTCATCAAATTGGTATGAATGTTGTTTAATAGAATTTATGTTGCATAAAACATCATAAGTTTATATTTTTTGTACTGACAACCATTTTTTGACAACAACAACAAAAAATGGTGCTATTTGGATTTATGTTTTTTATGTACTCAACTTTATTGCTACTTTCAGAACATCTGAAGCTAGTTTTTTAAAAAAAAAATAGTTGTAATAATAACAAAAAAACTGCATAACATTTATAATAAATTAAAATTAAAAAATTACAACAGAAGCACAAAATTCCTGAATCAATTCCAGTTTAGATATCTCCCACACCAGAATTTCTCATGAACTCCTGAGTAATGAAGTCATGTGATTATTTTTTTATTCAATAAGTTCTTGAATTGACAACACATTGGATCTAGTACAAATCACAGTCTTACAGACATGTAAAATAGAAATGTAAAGTAGTCTTATTTTTTTTACATTGTAATATTGTTACAAAAACTATTTATAAAATAAATACTACAGTTTAAAAAAAAAGAGTTAATTGCAGAAACAATAAGATAATATTAGATAATTAAATGACAAAGATAAAGGATTATAAACAAAGCAAAGCAAAACTCCATATAGTAGTGCCACCTGTGCTAAACAGAGCAATCAATGGACGCCAGAAGGCTTGCGCATAAAATCCCTATCTAATGCCTATTCATCCAATATCCCCAGACTAGTTTCTGACCTGTGGCCTTCGTCAGTGAGGAGCTTTGGATCTGAGAGCACTGTATCTAGATCTTAGGATCTAATGCAACCCTCTTAATTAAAGTGCTATACAATTACATTTGGCATGTTTATTTTCTATTTTATTATTAAATATTAATTTTTCTGGCAATAATGACTATTATTTAAATATTTTTTTTAGTTTTAGGTAGAGATTGTAAGTTGAATAAATATGATTTACTATAAAATAAATTGGATTTCATAGCACACATAAGGTAATATCAACCATGCCATTAATAAAAAAGAGAAAGTGTACAACTCTCAAACAAATGGAATATGTAAATAACTAATTTAAATAATTAACATTTTACCCATAAATATTGCAGCATTCTAACTACTTATGAGTGCTATGAATCTGGCCTCTGCAGCCAAAAGTGCTCTCAGCTACTATTAATAAATAAAGATACAGTCAATGTTAACCAATTACAAACAAGATAAGAAAAAGAATAACAGTTTTGAAACAGTATAGGATAAATTGATTTACATAGATACATTAAATAAAATATATTTTATTTTATAAATATCTACTATCCTATAATATATTTTTAATTTTCATGTAGTATTCATTAGAACAATAATAGCTGGTGTTTGTTATAGTTTTGTTTTGTTTTTTAAAAAAATATATAGACACACACAAAATAATTGCAAATTGGTTAAGAGGGAAGAAGATAAATAAAAAGGATTTGATTTTATAATAATGTATTTAATATTCTTATTATTTATTGAGTACACATAATATATAATTAGAAAGAGAAAGGCTTTAACCTTTTTCACATGCACCTTACACATTTGTGTAATAGCCAAACGATGTAGTTTTTGACTACAGAAGAACCTTTCAAACCTCAACACAAGACAGAGACTTTATAAAGATAAGAGTGGCTGTCTTATCTTTAACCTAAATTCTTACTTATATAGGGCAATCTGAAGCAGCTTTACTTGAGAGCTGAAGATATTACTCTTTTCATATTTAAATCCACTATTTCCTTTCATAAATTAACTTACACGAAATCTTGAATTTAACATAAAAATGTATTAAATCTGTATTCAAAATTAACAATTATGTTTTGAAATATAAAAAAATGTAACATATGAATTCACCTAGCCTCTTGGAAATCTCAAAATTATAATAATTGATTAAAGGTATTGTTTTTAATGCATATACAGGATTTCATAGTACAAAGAAGTGCATACTCTTGTCATGCCTGATCTGGGATTTGAATCTAGATCAAATAAAAATTCTTTTCAAGAAATTTAGAATTTTTATCTTAGACAGCTGGCTCATAGCTAACCCAAACAACATCCAATATTAATAAGCAAATGGGAACTAGCTATCCTTAGATAGGTAGTAAAACCAAGGGTATAAGAATGCTCACATCTTCAATGTTTTATAATTGATGAGCCCATTGAGTAATAACCTATTCTTCATTATCCTGTATGATGCATCTGTTGGAAAAGTATTTTGCTCTGCAGCGGGTTATTTTTTAAAATGACTTATCTTTATATAAATAAAACCAATGTTATGATAATTTAATTTAAAAATTTTTAAATTATAATAATAAATTGTTTTCATCAAATATATATTTGTAATCAAAATTACCCCAAATTCACAACTCAACCAGAGTAGCCAAAATATATATAAACTCTAACACACAACCAATGGTTTCAACCCTACAATCAAACTTCTCAAGTGTAAGCAGTGAAACCATTGGTTGTGGTTTAGAGTTTATATTTTATGGCAAGTCTGATTAAGTTGTGAATTTGGGATAATTTTGATTATTTTATTGACTAGTTTAGATTTAGGCTTTTAATATATATATTCATTTAGAATTCTATATTTATTTTGAAAAGGTTATTTTTTAACTTTTATTATTTTGTTTGAAACCGGAGATTAAATTGTAAGTCATTTATGAAAATGTCTTTCAATTTTTATATCTTAACTTATTGAAAGATTTTTAGTCAGAAATGGATTAATTAAAAATTGTAAATGTAAAAATATGTAGAAACTCATGCACATACATACATGAAAACGAGAGTGATAAATACGTTACAAATTGCATTGTGATAGTTTTATCAGAAATGCACTTTGAAAAAATGATCTGTACTGATGGACATTTACTGATAGTATTTGTCCAGATATGTCATCCAAACTAAAAACAAAAAATTATTGAATAACCTTCCTAAAACTCAAATCTTGTTCAGAGATTTTTTTCTTCAGATTTTGATGATGATATTGAAAATGAATTTTTAAGTTAACATATTAGACAGTGGAAGAGTTATTAAAGAATAGGTCTTATCACAATTTCAAAATGCTATGTTTTGACTTATTTATATAATAAAGTTTGCATAACATATGTGACATTTTGTGTGAGTGAAAACATATTGTTTTTATTATTATGGTATATGGTCATCATTTACATCAAAAACTGCATAATCATTATTAATTCAGTCTTCATGGAAGGGATTTCAACTTCTCTGAGAATTATCAATGGGAGTGGATATTAACTTTTCATTCATTATTCTAGAATGAATAAAATTGATTCTAGCATTTTTTAAACCAGTATTTTAATATTATAGTCTGTGAAAATTGAAACATAATTATTTTGGTAGATTTCAATTTATTTAAGGCACGATTTGTATCATTAAATGAACATGACCTTTTAAAACATTTAAGTAGCTGTGAAAAATTTTATGAATGTTAATATATAGAAAGAAATTAATGGCTGTAAAGTGAATAAAGAAACATATTCATGCTCTCAAACTAAAATGCTTTGAATTGGCCTATATACTTGAATTTAGGTATAAAAGATAAGACAGCTGCTGTAATTGTTTCAAATGTCTCTATCTTGTGCTTTGGTTTGAGAGTATTCTTAGTACTCAACAAGACATTGTCGAGCTATTATAACATTACAGAACTTGTGCTTATGGTGTAAATTCCTTCTATTTAAAAAATTCCATATGATATACTTTTTCTAAAATAAAATTAAATAACTTTAAGACCAGAGATCAAATCCATGCATCAGTTGATATTTTTGCAGTTACATGGAATCTGATCTCATTAACAACCCAGTGCCCTGGCTATTGAATATACTAATTAATATGCATTAGACACATATTGATTATTGCTCAATTATGTGAACATCTAACTTATTGCTTTTCTACTTGAAATCTCTTTTGTTTCAATAAGACTTGTAAATAATCTCAATGTATATAGTAAATGTAATAAAGTTAATTTAAAATTACATTCAGTTGCTAATAAAGAAAAAAAATGAAGAAATGATTAATTATTTTATAATTAAACTTTATTAAAAGGAAATACAATAATAATAATGGTTCATAAAAAAAAAGGAATATTCTATAATTAATTAAGATAAAGTATACTCTATACCTATTCTTTTTAAAAAAAAAAAATCACAAATAATTAATTTATTCTTGTCACCTTTTTGTATATCTCCTAAACTCTTGACTGAGTAAATTTCATGCCCCCAGATATTATTACCAAATCTCTTCCTGAATCCTCTAACACATATTTTTTAAAACATGTTATTGAAGGAAATTTTTAAATATTCTGTCACCTTTTCCCTTTTTTTTTCCTTTTTGACTTGAAAACACCGTTTTTAAAAATGCATTAATTAAATAATATACAAGAAATAATTAGAATTGCACCATAAATAAACAATTTTAAAACTATATCATTGCTATATATAAAAATATTAACTTTTTAAAATTGGAATTATGTCATTAGAAAGTAATAAAGAAAAGGATTTCACTTTGATATAAATTTTTGAAGCACAATTTACAGCACATTGTCTCATTGTTTTATATTCTCTTCCTGGAGGCAGGTTGAGGTGATTAGGCAACAGTGCATTGTGACCAAGTAGTAACATTGCCAGTGGTCATTTATCTTTGCTTACTGTCCCTTTAACACAGTTTATTTTAGCATCAATGATTAATGTTATTTGATGAACTTTAATATGCTCTATTATAATGAAATCTTTTAACTCTGTAAGATGCCCTATGTTTTAAAATTTTATGGATTAATAATATATCATTTAACAGGTAAGATTTTTATAGTTACAGACAGAAAATATGAAGTAATTTTTAACCTACATTCTTATTTGAGATTTTTATATATTTTTGTTAAAAAAAAATTAAATTGATAATTTACAATTATTTGCATAGATCAAAATTATTTATGCATCCTTGATATTATATATGTATTTTCATATGCCTATATTTTTGTATAAACAAAATTCCATGGATTATGATAAAGTAATTGTATGATTAATTGCTGATTGGTTGCTCATGAGGTCATGGATATTTGAGTGTCAAGTAGTAGGCTGAGCACAATAGTTTTATTGGTTATCCTAACTTAGATATATTTATTTTATTTAGCTAGAATTAATCCAAGAATCTACCATTGTATGATTAGCCTAAATATTGTAAACCATTTTATAGATTTATTTTTGCTTTATCTTTTAAACAGTTTAAACTGTCACTTTTATTTACACTACAATAGTGAGGAAATAAAATATCTTCAAATTCAGAGTTTTTAATTGTTTCTGCCACCATTTCTACTTTTGTATAAGTACCATGACTTTCAAAATGTCTAAACACCTTTTTTATTAGAGGTCCAGACATCAGTAGCATTAATATATATATATATATTTCTACTTTTTTTTAACATCACAAAAAACTTTTTTATAGGACTTATCAGATAAGTTTAAAAACATTAGCAATTTTTTCCACATAATAGTGCCATCTTGTGCAAACTAAAGTAATCAATAGTTTTAAGGTCATGCATTATAATCCCTATCTATTCAATATCCCAAACTAGGGTCTGACTTATGACTTTTGTCACTGAGATACCTTGGATCTGAGAGCAGTGCACCTTGATATTTGGATCTAATAAAACCAAGATACCTTGGATCTGAGAGCAGTGCACCTTGATATTTGGATCTAATAAAACCCTCACAACAACCAGCTTTTACCTTTTTGATTAACTATAAAGATATTAGCTCAAACATTAGCCAAAGAATAATGGTTCCTATGGTTATTAAAAAAAACCAAAGACACTAAATTATATAGATACTAAACTAGATTCAGGTCTGTATGATTATACTAGTGAATTAGCTTGGATTGAAACCATTATTTATATATTTTTTATAAATAAAAGAAAGATGCCTTTACAAAATGTACAGTCATAGAATATTTTTTTATATTACTTGGAAATAAGATTATTTTACAAATCTTTCATCACAGATTGATAAACTTACAATATTTACAAAAAAATTACTAGATTAACATGCTAATTTTAGGAAGAGATATGTGTGTTTAGATTTTAATTATTGCTAATATATGGAAAGTTGCTGAAAACCTTAGGGATTATCAAAAAGCCTACAATTGACTTGATAATGCTAAATTATAGAATGTCTTTAGTAAAATGGATGCACCAAGATTTTTTAATAATTCTTAATAGTAATCTCTTTATGGGATTGTCAAGGCTGTATGTTGACATAACACTTATGCAAATTATATATGTATTTAAATAGTGGCAATAAATAAAAACAAATGTGAATTGATATTTAGAAGTGAATATCAACATTGCTTATTCATTCTGATGACACTATATTTATAATGATACTGGAGAAATTGTTGAACAGTATGAAAAGATGAAACTAAATATAAAGACAATGAAGATTACAATGGCAGTAACAACTAATTTTAAAATTGATAGCTAAAATTAATGAGTTGTTTTTGGATCATTTGTAAATAACAAAGAATTGAGCAATGATGCAATTTATTGCAAGCTGATGCTGACATAATTGCTTTGAGCATTCTAAGATATTTTTATATGTAGGAACATGTCTTTAGAATCAAAAATGAAAATCATTTATGATGAACTATTTGCTATGATCATGAATATAAGAAAGGTGGATAATCAAAGACAAGAAAAAAAATTGAATCTTTTGAACTATGGCGATGGAAAATCTTTTTGAGATTATTATGGATAGCAAAGAAAATGTTCAAATATTAAATGTGACTTTTTATTTGATACACAAATGATTTGTTTCGGATATTACAAAATGAGCTAATTTATTAGAAAAGTATATAATGATTATAAAGATTGATACTGAAAGAAAAAGAGTAAACAATGAAAATATCATTGAAATGCTTGAAAGGTAAAGGTCATCATTTAGCAAAAAATTATTCACAATCAGCAAAAGTCTATATTATTAGCATTTAATAATAATCGAAAAATGCATATTATTTCAGACTTTTGCAAAATGATCTGAGTTGTTATTTTTATCCTTTCATATAGTTTTGTATTATCATTATTCATAGTTTAATAATAAATCTTTACAAGTTACATGAAAATAAAATCTTTTGAGTATAAAGCTATTGTATAAATATAACTATGAGCTTAATGCCCATATGAGTAGGGCATCTGTCTCTTTAGCAAAGAAAGCTAAATCATATTTTTTTGTTAAAAATCAATACATGAACACTCATCTGACTAAGTAAATTGATAGATTTATTTTGCTAGATAGCTATTTACTGACCATTGCCATCTTACTGTTTATATGAAAGCAAAATCCTAAGTCTCTTTGCAATCTGCACAATTTCATTGTTTATTCAACTCAGACGTAACTCTAGATCATAACTTATGCATGTCAGGAAAATGCACTAACTACTATACTATGAGACATCCTCTTTATTATATAATCATTTTTAATAACTTAATATAATTATAAGTTTTTATTTAAAAAAAGCTAGACATATTAATTTTTCTGCATGTATCATTTTAATGAAATACATGAAATTGTTTGAGTAAAAACATTCACTCAAGTTCTTAATACCATTTTAGGGTGCTTCACTCCTTTTTTTTTTTTTGTACTATTTACCATTATAACTGAGCAGTTGTGATCAAAAATCCACAACTAATATTTCTGTATTCATTTTTGTTTATTATTATTATTTTTATTGTGCTAATGTGATTGTGTGTTTCTCATCTTTTATTTACTGAATGACTGATTGCTATCATCATTCCAATTCTTCTTTAGCTTAAGAATGGTTTGATACTGCAAAGCTGACATGAGAGATGCATCTATACTCTAAAAATTCAAATATATATTATACTTTAGTATACAGTATATTCTAATCATTTTATTCTTGATCCTTTGCTCAACATTATCTACAACTAGTACTCATTTTTGTTTATTATTATTACTATTATTGTGGTAATGTGATTATGTGTTTCACATCTTTTATTTACTGAGTGACTGATTGCTATTATCCTTCCAATTTTCTTTAACTTAAGAATGGTTTGATACTGGGAAGCTGACATGAGAGATGCATCGATAGTCTAAAAATTCAAATATATATTATACTTTGGTTTATATTCTAATCATTCTATTCTTGATCCTTTGCTCTACATTTAGAATGCTTTTAAGTTATAACCGGGGAGGGGGGGTTTACTCCCTTTGTTTAAATATATTACTTAAATTGAAATGATTGTTATTTACATAATAAGATCGAAAACACACTTGTCTTTCATAATTTTTTTTTTTTATAAATTATGTAATATTTATATATGCGCAAGAGCCGTAATAATAAATGCAATTAAATAATTAAAATCTTGTAGACAAAAATTGGATGATATTTTAATGAACAATTTTAATTAAATCTAAGTTCCTAATCAGCTGCTCTAAGTCTTATTTGCCAGTGTTGTTTCTCTTTTTATATTATTTAGTTTTGAGTGTGTATTTGTAGTTTCTATACATAAATACCTGGATATCACATGAGGATTTATATATATACAGGATTTGTATTTAATTTTATATTCAAATAATAAAACAAATACAATAATATAAATTCAAACTTATATTACTATATTTGTTTTATTATTTGAATATAAAATTATATATAAGTGAAAGGAATACAGACATCGATTAATATTATTAACATTTGTATTTATAGTACATGTATGTAAAAAAAGAGAGCAGAAATTAAGGCATAGTAAAAAAAAGATTAAAGGAAAGTATCAGAAGGGTAAAACTAAAATTTAAAAAGCAGGAATAAAGGAGGCAGTTAAAAAATAACGGCAATGTAGAATAAGCAATGAAACAAAATGAGCGAAAGAATGTGAATGAAATGTAGGAATACAAATAAAAATACATCAAAATAAATAAATTGTTAAATATAGTATTAAAAAAAATTTGAAATTATTAAAATAATTAAGTACTTATATTAAAATACTATTCTATTTTTTCCTCCCCCAAAGATTATTTCATTATTTGTAAACAAATGGAATTCATTTTTCCGTGGGTTTAGAATTCTCATTTATTATTCAGTTTATTGACTTCAGGCTTTTTACACTTTCATTATTCAACTTTAAAAGATCAAGTTCTTTTCAACTTTTATACTTTGCACGATGTTTTTATACATAAACACCTAGGTGCATATTCATATGTATGTACACGCATGCACATACTCATCTTGTGCTATTTAGTAGCTAAAATTAATTTAAAATATTTTAATATGTTAAAAGTTCTTAATTATTATTAAAAATTATTATATAATCACGTCTTCTTCTTTTTTTAATAAAAAGAAAAGGGAAAATTATAACCGAAATAAAAAAATATTGCTTTTGTGTGTGTGTGTGTGTTAAATCATTTTTTTAATAAAAATAAAAAACTCGAAACAATAGATTATATTTTGTGAATATATGTGAGTGTATATTGTAAAATGATACAAAAAGAATTAATTAATAACGATATAAAAAAATATAATTTATAAATTAACAAAGAAAGCTATATAAGAGAATAAAAGTCTCAAAAGTATTAAACAACATCTTGGTATTAGAAGAAACTTTATATTAGAAGAAACGTTATTTCTACAATAAGAAAAAAAGCTAGAATTATTACCAAAAGAGAGATGACATCATGAAATGTACAGAATTACAAAGAATTATATAATAATAAGGAACAAAAGAATAAAGTATTCCCTACATTTACACTAAAAAAATGCAGTTAAATATATGAAGAAGAGAAAAGCTTTAGGAAGTGATGTAATTGTAATCAATATCTGAAAAGGAGGTAAATATATATATATATATTGTCAAAGTTGTATACCCAAATGTCTAAATAATAAAGGTGTACCAGATGATAGAAAGAATACAATAGTAATATTGATATTTAAAAAAGATGATGAGTTCTCCAAAAATTTTACTAAGATAATTACAACTTGTCTCTGGAGAACTTGGATTTTTAAATAACAGCAACAACAAAAAAAGCTGGATTTTAAAGTTTTTTTTACCACATTGGGTCACTTCCAAATGTTTAGAGAAGTTATAAATAGTTATTTGAGTTGCCATTACACTTGTACATTATGAAAACGCATTTGATTCTATAAGCATTTCTATAGTGATTAAAACATTAAATAACTAAGGTATAATTATGGTCATTGTCATAGTCTGAAGAATATTTATCAAAAGGCAACATTAAAGATTAGATTTCATGGTCATATTAAGAAGATCAACATTAAAAAGAGTATAGAACAGGGCAACTCCATATCTCCAAAACTTTTTACAGCACTTTTAGAATAAGTATTTTGTGGGTTAAATGGGAAACTATGGGAGTAAAAGTAGGCATCTAAATTTTGCAAATGATGTGATTGTTTTTTTAAATAAATCTTCAAAGCTTCAAGCAATGTTGCAAGAGTTATAGATGAAAGTAAGAAAATAGGATTAAAGATAAATGCTAAAATGATTAAAGTAATGTTCAATGGATTTTCTCCAAAGAAGAAAATAATAATTGATAATGCCGAATTACAATAAATTCACAACTATATTCAAAGAGATTATTAATACAGATGGAAATATAATGGTTGAGCTTAATCTAGAATTAAACTTGGAAAATGTTTTTGGTAGAAAGAATATTAAAAGAAATATGACTATGTATTTAAAAATGAACTGTTTTTAATAAATGTGTTTATCTGAGACTTGGATATTTAACAGGAGAGAAATACAGAGATTTCACACAATTCAACAATAGGAATAATAAAAAAAAGGATCAAAAATAAAATACATAGATGAAAGAAAAAACAGGTATCAATAATATCAGTGAAAGAATTAAGAAATTGAAATAAGCTGAGATAGATATAATGTTAAAAGAGATAATAATAGATAGATAGTTGAAGTTTTAAACTAGATTCCAAGTAATTGTAAAAGATCTAGAAAGATACCACATGTGAGATGGATGAATGAAGTAAGAAAGTCTGTTTGTGGAATAGAGAATCTAGTGATTGGAAGAACTGGATTAAGATTGAAAAGACTTTGATCTTGCAATAAATTAGTAATGATTGAAAATGATGATGATACTTTTATACTTATCTTAACCCAGTAAAGTCCAGTACTGAGTGCTTTTTGGGAAGGATGTAGCTGAGAATATAATATAATAGAGAGCGTATTGAAGTCTTTTAAAAAGAAGCATTTATTGCCATAAGATGTATATGTGGGTATATTTGTGTATTTATGAATTAAAACTCATCTTTAACTTTTTTTTTTTGGTTTTGGATGCTAAGAAATAAATTGCCTTGATAATCCAACTTCCCTTCAGGCAACATACTTAACCTATAAGTAAGTGAAAATTAATGTCATAGACTTTGAATATCATTATTAAAGTGCTTAAACCAAAACAAAAATAAACTTATCGATTTCTGAATACTTTTAAAAGACTAAATTTCTTGATAAACTTTTTTTAAAAATATATTGAAATAGTTGATTTTATTGTTTTAATATTTTTTTAAACCGTTTTTTTTTTTAAAAATAAATAAGTAAAACTTAAGCAATTAATTCTTTGTTTAAAAATAACTCTAGGTTGATTTTCTTTCGCATATTTTTTACTACAATTTAATATATAGGGGGTTTGAACTCAGACTTTCACATGACATTCAACCGTCCATGCTATCTCATATCGCTGATACTCATGAGACAGCATGGATGGTTGAATGTTGTGTGAAAGTCTTCCTATAGATTACATATAGAAGTGCAGGTATGAAAAAGCCTGTACTGTAGAAAAAATTCGTACTTCAATTTAAGTAGATAGTTTTTTTTTTATTATCATTTTTTTATTTGTTTATATAATTTATTATATATTATTTATAATTTTTATTTGTAATTCTAACACAATACGAGGGGTTAGATTGATGTTAATGACATGGGCATGACTACAATATCAAATCCAATAAGGGCTTTGAGCATTCCATCATTGGTTTTTTTAATGAAATGGACAGTTGAATAGTTGGAAGGACGAGAAGATTGAAGCCTGTTCATTAAAGTTTGAGGAATTGCTATCTTAATATAAACCAAGAACTGATTGTATATAAGTGTGGGAATTATGATTTTGTCCAACTGATAAGTGCTGGTTCAGCATGAAATACATATATTGACGATCTGTATCTTTTTTGTATGCATGTGGTCATATGTAGTGGTGGCTTGAGATGAAGTGGAGAATGAATACACTGAAAAATCCTGAATTCAAATTTCTGTAATTATATTTTTTATTTTATTTGGTTTATTAAAATAGTGTTATAATAGTTATGTACACTAATTTTGTTTTACTTTTAATTATATTAAATTAAGATAATAATATTTGTATAGGGGTTTTTTTAATTGAATTTTTGAAGAAAATTAATCTTATTAAATAAATAAATAGTTTGACATTTCACATTTGTTTTATTAAAATATTTCATTAAGGCTTTAAGTAGGTAGGATGATTTATTATTGAATCATTAATTCAGTTTTGTTATGTTTCAACTTCATATGTTAAACCACTAAGCATCACATGATCACCATCTCTTCATAAGTAATAATTGTTTATTCTTTGTTAGATTGTAGTTGAAGCTTTTCTGTATTTATACATTATAAAATTTGTGGATTTCTTTAATATTTTGAAAGTTTAATATATTAATATATTTTGGTGATACCTTTTGTTTTGTTTTCATGAATTTAAAATAAATTTATATTACATTTATTCAGTTTTATTTTTCAGCTTTTAATTGGAAATGCTTTGAAAATTAACTAATAAATATTTTTTATTCAGGTCTTTATTTGCCTAAATCATATTATTATTGCCATCATCATCATCATTATTATAAATACATATAATGGATATCTTATTTTAAAGTTTATTTGAATGATTGTAATTTTAAAAGCATTGAAAATACCAGAATTTAAACAATTCAATACATTTTATTAAATGGTGAATTGTAATATAAGAATGTGAAATTTTTTATCATAATTATCAATGTTATTTTTTAACTGAAAGTAGAATCTAATATTTGATTAATTTCTAGATGCTTGAATTTGTGTGGGTTTTTTTTAATTGGAGATAATCTACCACAAATGAAAGATTTCAAAATTATTGTATTAAAAAAAATGTTTTAATTGAAGCATTTTATTTTCGAATGTCAATTTTCTATATTAATTTTGGAAATACAAATTTAATTTCTGTGCCATCAGTTATGGAAAGTTATTTAAAATAAAAAAACTCCAAAAAATTATATATTTAAGGTAATTTTATTAAATAGGGAGATTTGAACTTAGGATCTTCAGTCTATATTTATCCTGCCCTCCATCTCAAACAATCAATACATGTGATCACACACATGTGAAAAAGATAAATAATCCCCAATATATGTATTTTGTGCTGAACCAGTACTCATTAGTTGGGCCAGGTTATAATCTCCCACAGCTATATATACTCTGTGCTTAGCTTATATTAAGATAGCAATTCCTTAATCTTTAATAAACAGTCTTCAATCTTCTCACCCTTCTGACAATTCAACTGTATATTTCATTGAAAAACCAACAATCAAATACTCAAAGCCCTTGGTGGATTTGATATTGTAATCACAACAATGCAGACATTATGTAATATGCCAATAATATGAGGGATTTGATTTATATAAATGTCTATATAGGTATGACAACAATATTAAATCTACTAAGGGTTTTGAGTATTTGACTCTTGTTTTTTAAAAGGTGGTTGAATTGTTGGAAGAGTGAGAATATTGAAGTCTGTCCATTAAAGTTTAAGGAATTATTATCTTAATATAAGCCGAGCACTGATTGTATATATGTGTGGGAAATTATTATTTGGCCCAACTAATGAGTGCTGGTTCAGCATGAAATACATATATTGGGGGTTATTTATCTTTTTCACATGGTATGTTCTTATGTGTGTTGGTTATATTGGATAGAGTGGAGGATGAATATAGATGGAAAATCCTAGGTTCAAATCTCTTTATTTACAATAGTAAACATCTAGCATACTGAATGAATAGGTTAAGGTAATTTATGCCATATTCAATGAATATTTGATAAGTTGTAAATTAAAAATAACTACATTAATGCAATCTAAATAAATATATTTATTTATATATGTATTTATTATTTTTTATGTTATAATATAGTATGTTATAATTAAATAAAAACAGTAAGTTAAACCATTATCTGTAGTTAAAAATATAAAAAAATGTAAAAGATAAATACGAGTTTACTTCCCCACTGCTGATGAAATTCACTACAGATCACAATCATTTTTTTAAATCAATGTACTAATAGTCATCTGACTAATCCAGATTGTTCTAGAATCTTTATTTCCAGGTTATAATAGTTACATACCTATTTACTGACCAATAATCAATGGATGATTGGATGGTGTCCATTATCATAAAGAAAAATAAACCTGCTTGTTACTTGAAAAAAGTTTCCAAAGTTCACCTGGACTGAACTTGAATTATTGATTGTGGGCATATCATGCAAGAATTATTCTTTCATTATTTGTAGTGATTTGCCATTATTGATTTCTCTATTTTTTATATTTAAAATTGCATCTAAAGCTTCATTAGTAACTGAAAAATAGAATGTCTCTTTTTTCTTCTAGTTTCTTCTGTTAAATGTAAAATAAAGAGGCATTATTTTGATTTGGACAAAAATATCAATATGTTTACATAGAGGCATCATAGTTGCAAACTGTTGGAATATTTTGGGGAAGTAGGCTGACCTTATGGTTAATAGTCCTTCATTTCATTCAGATACTGATCAGATATTGATGAGATAAATATAAGATGGGATTCAGAACTTTTTTTTCCTCCCACCTATGTGAATTAAATATTATTGAATCATTTTGGCCTTTCTTGATTACTGAGTTAATAATACCTTATGCACTGACATTTCTCAATGAACTAGAAATATTTCTGCATGAAGGATTGATTTAATATTTGACAATGCATTTTCAAGTGTTGAACAATTTCATCTCATATAGAATATAAAATATTTATAGAAATGATGACTTTTCAACATTTTTTTAAAGGTGTCAGATGTATTCCTATTATCTTTCCAATACATTTTTCCTGAAAAGTGATGCAACAAGTTTTATTTATGATAAAAGAAATTGGTTATAACTATTTTTTATTTATTTATAACTAAAAGTAAAAATAAGCTCCTAAGAACTTTATGAGAAACTTTTTTACTAACCAAGGTTGCTGTCAAGCTGCAGTACATTCAGCTTTTTAAATTCAAATTTTGAGAAGAAGAATATAAGCAGTGGTTATTGTATAAACAGATTCTGTATATATCTATTGCTCAACATGGTTTGGTGAAGGTTTGAGTGACAGACCGGAAGCTTAAACTCTATAACTCAAGATCCTCAATTGCAGTCCAGCTCCGCCACTTCCATTGCTCTCACTTCATGTGAACTTTTAACAAATCATATGATTATAATTATAAACACATTCTTTTATTTGCAACAATTGCTTTAATAATATATAAATAAGAATATAAATCTATTTTCAACTTTGAAAATTAATTGTCGGAGAAGTTTACAATTTTTTCTCCTAATAGTTGAATCATATCTTAGTCTACAAATTCTCAATAGTGAAGTTTTGCAAAGTAAATTTTTATTTGATTATAAGATTTTTCCCTCTTTATCAAATAAATCTTTTATTCATTAGTAGCCAATTATAAAATTTTGAAGCATTAAAAATCATCTAATTGGTGCATTTCTTTTATTATATCTACTTTTATCTCCAGAATACAAAGCTCTTACATCTTCACCTTATTTCATAGAATTCTACAATATCTATCTTTTTTTTTTTTTACTTTTGTAAATAAGTTTACCATCAGCTTTGAATTATTTAATTATCCTAACAACTAATGTAATGTATTTTTGCAATATTGAATTAATTCTAGTACTTTAGATGAGCAGTTAGTTATAAGTAACTTGATAATGTTTAGTTTGAGGAATTCAAGATCAAGTTAATACTTACAGATTTTAAATTATAACTGAGCGAAATTTGGATTCTGCATTGCAGTTAGTCTTGAAAATAATTTCTTTTCAAGCTAATTGCGCATATGAGATAGTATGGTTAGTTGAAGGGTGCTTGAAAGTCTGAATTCAAATCCCTATATTTACGATTAGGCTCCAGGTATGTGAAGAGTGCCTGTATTTCAAATATATATGCTAGAAGTAGAAACCAATAATGTGTATTAATTCAATTTTTATAGTATCAAAAAAAGTTTTTTTTTTTTTCCCATATGTCAAATGTGTTGACCGGGAAGCGAACACAGGCCTGCTGCTTGGAAGGCAGCTATGATAATCGCTAGGCCACCAATGCTTGACGCAAAAAAAAAAAAAAAAATGTTTTGAGTAATAACAATAACTAAAGATTTGTAATTGCCTTTAAGCAAGTTAATTTAATATAGTATGGAAAGAAAAAAGCTTTAATAATAAAAATTAATGATAGATTATTGTTTTTATTTATAGCAATATATTTATGAGTAATAGTAACTGTACCAGTTGTATTTATTTAAAAGCTCTTACTTACAACCATATATAAATAGATCAATGCTAAAAAAAAAATAACACCATTTTATAATTTATATACATATATTTACACTAACACTATAAAATAACCATTAAAATCTATGTGTACTTTTAAAATTGAGATAATGAATAAATTGTATCAAAAGATATTACATAATAGTAAGTTCTACTAATGATAATGACTTGATTATAATAATATCTTGTCCATTATTCAACCTACCTTTGGTAGAGAACTTAACATTTGTAAGTATATACTATTCAGTTCCTATCTTACAGCAAAAACAAAGAGAGCATTTGTTCAGTGACTGCTAATTTAAAGGGCCCACTTGACTCAAGTTTTAAATAAAAATGTCGAATACTGATGAAGCATAGTACAGTAATTATTGTTTACCTTCAGTGGTACTTATAAAATGCAATTTTAAAAATAATATCTATCTTGCAGCAAATCAAATAAGACATTTGTCCACAATTACACAATTAAAAGGAATTCGTTAAATACAAGTGTGTTTTATCTAATATATTTGGAGGCCAAAAATACTTCTGTTTTCAGTCCATATTTCGATAGAATGAGCTCTAATAAAAATGCTTACACGCAACTAAATATAATATTTATTTATTTAATAAATAAATAAATATTATATTTAGTTGCGTGTAAGCATTTTTATTATGCGCGTATGTATTAGGAAATTTGTTTTCATTGTTAGCAAATTAGTATGACATCACCGTATCTGTGATTAAGACGTTAAAGTCAATTACGTGAACAATTAATTGCATTTTAGGAGCTGCATTATTCTTTATGCTCAGATTGATTTTTTTAAATTCTCGTTAGGGGAAACAATTTAAATGTCCGTGGTTATAAAGAATATATCTGACTATTTTTCTGTGATATTTATTCAGTAATAGTTATTTTTATAGATAAAGGTATTATTATGCTTAAAATAAAAAAAACTTTCAACAATTTTAAATAAAAAAAGCCTTTTTTTTTATTGCTTTTCTTAAGTTGTTATATTGTCAGTTAATTTTAAAATAGTATTTAGTTTTTTTCTTTCAGTTCAAGTTTGAGGGTGAACTTTTCATACACAATAGGATAATTAGAAAAACAACAACAACAACATGAAATTCTATTGGTTGATTTCTTGTGCAACTCTGAATCTGATTAATACCAGGAAGCATTTTGAAGGTCGACTATTAGTGACCATGTTTCTTTCGTAATGAAAGTGTTTTAATATTTCCTTATTTGTAACCTAGAGTTGACCCCTAATATTACCGCTTTTAAAGTGTTATTTTATTGTCTTCGTTTATATGCAATTATCTTTAGAGGTGGAAGACATAAAAATAAAAAGATTTTAATTTTAAGTAGTAACTACCGAATGCTCCATCAGTTGTGCGCAACTGGAGAATAAAATAAATAGATTTGATTGGGTTCACCTGCTTAGTTTGTAATGGAGGATTGTGGGTAATAATTATAGTTCATAATCTGTATGCTCTACCGGTTAAATAACCACTCCTTAATGTTGAACTCTTTGAAATTATTCTTTCGTTAAATCTAGATCATTTTTTTTTAAATTTCAAGTTATTGCGTCTCAAATTCTCTTTCATTTATCTTTATTTTAGGCATCTTTTTTTAAAAAAAAACTTGTACAGTTACATTTTTAAAAAATTAGATCAAACCTTTAATTCCCTCGAAGGCATGAAATAACGGTATAGCTGGTACCATGACCTGGTGAAGATTCATTATGTTAATTTAACTGTTTAATTATTGAGTAATCCTCATACCTCCCCCACATTTGTTTATTGTTTACTGAAATAAAATTAACTGAAAAGACAAAGAAGGGTAAGAGGGCAAATAAATAAATTGATTTTTTTTTTTAATTTATGTATACATCTATAATGCCTTTATGCTTATTTATTATTGCCCCCTTCTCTAAGTTATCTTTGAACGTTCATATAATAATAGAGTAGTAATTTATAGTTTAATTCGAAATTAACCCAAGGTTAGTTAGCATTTGTAATCATAATCACGTTTAATGTAATATTTTTTCACGTATGTAGTCAGGTGTATTTACAGTTTTAGAAAACGCAGAAGTTAAAACTTAATCGGGATATTTTTATTATCGGTCATGAAAAACTGCCGTTTGACTGAAATGTGCATGCGTTAATAAAAATTTATATTGACTTTTGGATTTAATGAATCACAAACAGTGATAGATAGGATATATATATGGCTTGGATAGAATAGTGCCAACAGTTGCTGTTTTAAACCCAGAAGTAAAAGAAAATGGGGAAATGATCTCAGTTTATATAGATCCATCATCAGGTCAGTTCTATATATTTTAGAGAACCCAGTTTTATGCAAATGATGTTATGCCTTGTGATATTTTATGCTATGTGATATAATTAGTGATATTAATTGTAATTACAAAATTATACTAATGAATTGATTTTTTTTTTTTTTTTGCAGCAGCTTAATTACTAGCATAATGTCATAAAGGAATTTGTAGATTTTAGCTAAAAGATAAAATCCCTAATGGCTTTAATAAGTTCATCAATTCTACTAATGCAACCATAGATATGACAGTCATTAATTATGCATTCTAGTTTGTGTTTGTGCATATGTACTTAAATCAATAGTTGCTAAATTTCATTGTCCTGAATCTGTTGATGAAACCAATCCAGTATGCTTTACTTGTGGGTCTAGGGGGGGAATATTTGGAATTTTACAATTTTTTATGCCATAATTCTTGGATTGTAGATTCTAGGTTGAATATGCTAGTGAATATTAGGTAGAGAAACTACTTCTTGTGTTCTTATCAGTAAGTCCAATCTTTATATTTTCTATGAGGCAACATTTCTTCTGTTATTTGAGAAGGCATGTCAGAAAACATAGGGAACCATTGCAGAGGAATTTTTTGAGTACACCAATAATATTTTTCATAGTAGTATTTAAGAGAGCATCCAGAAGTTATGAATGCTTTTTCTTCAAATGGAGGTAGGGTGTTTAGCAGTAGAATGTACTAATGTTAGAAAGGTGTCCATGAAGTGTTCATGACACAATCCCATGTAGTAGCAGCCAGTTTTCTAAGAAGTTTTTTTTCTAGAAATTATTTTAGATTTAACTTTAGATAAATGAGAAAAATAAGTTAGGCTGTGATCCAAATTTACTTATGAATAATATGGTGTAGAATTATATTTGTTTATTACTTTAAAAGATTATGATTATATTATGAGATGTTTCTCTGTTGTTTAAATGAAAAGATAAGCATCATATAGTGTCCTTTGTTGGATTAATAATAAGATCTCAATCTTTGAAAAAGATTTCCATACTTTAAAAAAAGAGGTTTTTTTCTAAAAAATCTCTTTTGTA